>VXAD01008715.1:980585-1137324 GCA_013399195.1 Dicrurus megarhynchus
GGGGTGGGGGGGGAGAGAGATTTCAAAATCTAAGAGTGCTTATAAACAAGGATGTTACTTTCCCCTTTCTTATCCAGAACCACCCTTAATTGAAAGGATCAGTATCTAAAGCAACTGGTGCTGCCCTGCACATGAATCCCCTTTGCACCTCTTCCTTCTTATTTCTTCAGTGGTTTTATTAACATTAGTGACTTATCTAAGTATTAGAATGCTTGGCTGCTTGGGAGCTTATCAACAGCAAATTTTATGGGCTGTTTAGTGATGGAAACAGGAGGAGCTGGAGCTCTCCCCCCCCAGCTACCTCGATATGGAAGTCTTCAAGAAGCCATGGAATGTGCTCTCTGGTATTTTTGGTATCTTTAAAGTGTCAAGAGTGCAGAATTTCTCTTGTCAGTTGTCACAGTGTGACTCACAATTAGAGCCATCTGCTCTGCATTCACCTCCCCAGGGGCACCGCTCGTTTTTCACCAGCTTCCTGTTGTTGACAGCACAGTTCCTCCCTGTATCACTCTCCACCAGCACCCATGCTCCTCGCAGACATTGCAGCAGGCTTAAGCAGATTTCCCTTGGGAAAGCCTTTCCCCTTGTTTTGCTAGTGATTGGAAAAAATATAGACTGTTGAGAATGCTCTGAAGGCGGAGGCTGGGTTTCTAAAGGAACTGGACAAATTCCATTCTTTTTTCTTTTTTTTTTGTCAGGAGGACCCCATTGTTTTTAGATCTCTTTCAAAAATCTCCATGTTTTCTCTCCATCCAGTTTTTTATTTCAAGCAAGAGAGCAGCTTGAAAAATGAAACGGTTTTTGTGCTGAGTCCTCATCAATAATTGGTGGAAATGGGTGACTAAAACTACCAAAATATTATTCAATTAATTTTTCAAATACTAGAAATAATTTCAAATAATAAGTTTCACTGCCTTCCCTTCCTACTCCACCCAATTGAAAAAACAGTTCTGCTACAGATTTTTCAACACCAAATGCTTAAGCTGAGGGAGACCAACCATCCCAAGCACAGATCCATGATTTGTGCCTGGATTAATGTCTGGACCTTGCAGAAATACCACCAAATACCACCTAGCCCGGGTATGGCTGCCTGAAGCACAGCTCTATTGTGTGTTCTATGGCATTTTTGCCCCTGTGGACTGGAAATGTTATTTGTTAGGCTCTGACCTACAGATTTGAGATTCTACTTTGCCTGGGAACCCAGCTTTCTTGAAAGGATCTCCAGTCCTGCAGGAGCATAAGATCTTAGATATTTTCAGCTACTATAATCATTCTTCCCTGGGCTTGTTTCAGTGCTTCCCTGTTATGTCTCCTGCACAAGGAGCAGCCCAACAGAAAATTCAAATATTCAACACAATATAAAAGGCATCTTCCACAAAGATTATGAGTTTTATGCTCATAACACTTTTTCCTGAGCCTTTAGGGCAGCTCCTGGGCCCTGTTCCTGACCTGACGTTGGTGAAAACCACTAACATCCATGGTGCTCAGACACTCCAAATAAACTTGTAAATCATCTGTTTTGTTCCACAGCCTACCAATAAATGTTGCATAACTTTTTTTGTGATTTTCTGGGATCTTTCCAGAACCTGTGTTTGACTTCTCCCAGGAACAGACTCTTCCTTGTGTATTCAGTGTCCTCCAAACGCAAGTTTAGCAGACTCCAGATCATGATGCATCTGCACTCACTCAGTCACATCACGTCGATGGGATGCACAGAAGCCTTTCATTTGCCTTCTAAATCAGGGACAGCGTAACAGCTGAAATATTTCCCACTGACCCTGGTCTTCAACACAAAACTAAACTGCTCTTTGCTATTTCAACATTCACTCCACCAGGATTATATTTAAGATCAACACAATTTGGACCCTGGACCCAGACAGCTTAAATTATTCAAAAAAATATGAACCCACGCCAGTTAAATCAAGAAAATATGTTCTAAAGAAAGATAAAACACATCCTCTGTTTAAAAGCACATTTCCAAAAAAGCAACACTAAACTCATAAAACTGTTATGAAATCTGCAGTTCCTCCAAACATGAGGAGAACTCTCTGCAAGCTAGAATATTAACTCATATTTGTTGGGTAATCTAGTAAACCCAGATGGGGAGAAATTGGAAAGGGAAAGATGGATTCTTTCAGTGTTGCCTCAAATAGTTCATCTATTACACAGCCCAGGCACGTATCTGCATTGAAGGTTTTCAGTGTTCCACAGTGGAATTCTTACTTAAAACCTGCATTTGCTGAAGGCATGAAAAACTGGATTCGAAATAGTCTCTATAGGTTCAATTGTGGTGCTGCCACTAAAAGGCCTTAAAACACATTTGCCACTCAATAATTATTGTTCCAGTAGACTGTAGCAAATTATTTTAACAGATTGCAAACTCACTGAGTTGGTCACCTATTAAACACAATCTTCTTGGACTGAAGGGCTCTTTCTGATAACTGTTAAGTTGTTCTAAAAAGTCCATGCGAGTCAAGGCTGGGTATTTTCCATTTACGAGGTTTGGAGAACTGGATATGACAGCCTGCTCACCACGCTTCATTCCTCTCATCTGTGTTTGCTTCCTGCTCATTCTGCCTGTAGCTTCAGTCCATTTTTTTACAGTAGTGTCCCAGCACTTTAATGATGGAACCATAAGCAAAGCTACACAGCTAAATACCTTATTCTTAGCAAATAAAGCTGTGTTTGCACCCCAGGTCACACCTGCCAGAACTCGCGTGTTTTAAAAGGAACCTCCAGACATAAAGCCTAAGATGTATTTTGAAACGTAATGGAAATGCACTCAGTTAATAGTGCTTTGCAGAAGAGCAAACTGGTAGTAAGGTGGATTGAAAAATCAAAATTATACTGAGGGACAGTATAACTCTTTTCAAGCAAAACTGTTTAATGTATAAAAATTATTGTGACTGAAGGAATCTGTAGCCTCAAGCATTACATCACAGATAGACCTGAGGCCTTGCATTTTAATAATTAATTTCATAAAAGATCCCAAGAGCAATAGAAAGGTCAAGAGAGCTGCTCCAATCCATGGGCAGTTAAGCAGGAGAATGCTTCGGTGCCCTTTAGCCTTTGAGTGTGCTGCAGGACAGGGGGGTTTGGTGCTAAACGACAAATTGAGTTAGAAATATTTAAGTCATAAACCATAGTAAATCTTTTAGCACTTGAAACACCATGAGACACTCCAAGCTGAGAGCAAATGAAGTGTTAGCCTATGCGTGTTTAAAAATGCACAGAGGCTGTGTTTACTGAATTATCCATTTCTTAACTATGTCTCCTTTAGGAAGCTGACATCCAGCGGTTTCCCACCAAAAGAAACCATTTATGAAAAGCTCCTCTATCATGGTTTAAGAAAAGAAAATAATATGTATGTCTCTGAAAGCAAAATTATGTAGATTGCAAAGTCAAGGACAGCTAAATTAGGAAGTGGCAGATTTATGTGTGGCTGCATAACCTCTTCTTGGCCCTCTTGTAGGTCCTGTGCCCCGAGTGAGACAGAGGTCCTGTGGAAAAAATAGTATGTGATTATGCAATTAAAGACTATATCTTAACACAAAAAGCATCTGAATTCAGGTTCTGTTGGCAGCTGTGAATAAAATATTTCCTAATAGTGAAATTCTGGGCTTTGAAACCTTAGGACAGAATTTCTGTCCGGTGATATCTTCAGGTGGCTTTTATACATAGGTAGTAATTAATTCTGGCCTAATTGCTAAGCATTTATTGCCACAGAACAGTTTTCTCTTTACCTGAGTTGAAGAAAGAAGAATATCAGGAGCCATCTGTAAAAAGATGCTCTTCTTGAAATGGGAAGAATCACTGTGGCCTTTGAGTGGAGTCAGCAGAAACTTTATATAAAATTGGTTCATCTTCCCTTGTTTACTGGCCAACATTGTGATCAATATCAAAATGAGCACACTGAAATAAAGATTATTGCTGCCCACATCTGAATCTCACCACATGCTTTGCTGCTTTTGTTATCAAAGTCCTCAGTCTAGAATCAGAGCAATACAAATTATTTCTTCCTAACCAGTTTTGAAAGCCTGCTCAGGATTCCTAGGGAAGGCTCATATTGACAGGAACCTTCCTACCAAGAGCCTTCTGACCAACAGGACTGTACAATCCTAGGAAGGAGAAGGACTGAAGGAATTGCCACCATTTCTTCATGCCAAGTCCCTCAGGGCCTGTCCTGTTCTGACACCACCCTTTCACAAAAGGGGAGAGCAAACTTTTTGCTTCCCTGCTAAAAGTATACAGCAGAATCCAGGATAAGCTTTGAACTGAATTTGTGTCAATGTAGTTCTTGTTATTTTAATCTCTCCTTTCTTTGCTTTATGGATTTAGTCAGGGAAATCAAATATTGAAAGAGCATGTTAAGTGCAATGCAAGCTGAGACTGTAAAAGTGCCAAATTGATTAATGAAGTTAATATAAAATTTGCCACACTATTTAAGTATATGATGGTATAAAGTCATCACCCTACAGAATAACAGAAAATGTAATATATTTATAGTCATCATAGTTGCAGAGAGTCATCACTTTTCACTCCCTGACTTTTAAACTTCTAGAACCTTAGACCTTCTTCTGTATGTATGGCACTTTTGGATTAAAATTTAGCTCAAAACCTGTGTATTCTGAGGGTCATATGAACAAAAAAAAAATGCCTCTTGATTCTAGATCTTAAATGTCTAGCCAGGAATAAATATTTCCTTACAGATTTTTAAATACTTGGGAAAAAAAATAAAAAGGGAAAAAGAAAGGCTGCTCAGGTTTGGAAATATTTCTATACCAAAAGCTGCTCCAAAACATTGTGTGCTCCAAAACACTGTGGCAAGCAGTACAGGTGCAATTAGGACACTGTTGTCTTGACAACATCATGTAAGAAATAAACTCAAAAATTTCTGTTTCATTAAAGAAAGCTATTTTTTTTTTAAGTTATTTTTTTAACCCAGAATATTCCACTCAAGGATCTCAAAAGCATCGCTCAAAATGAACGGAGCCAAGTAGCTATCAAGGTGAACGAGATTTCACTTTGAGACTGCAGTGTTAAATCCAAAGTGAAGCTCCCTTCTCTGAAAAAACAATATCAAGCAATGCTACATCAGGACAAACCACTAAAGCTTGCAGAAGCTGTGCTGGATGTTTTGGGATTAGCTCTCCTACAGTGTTCATTTTCATGGATGCTATCACATGGGGAATGTGGATCCTGGGTCTGTCACCCTTACCCAGAGTGCCACTCAAACTTTCTGATGAGTTTCAGCAGGCCTCACTTTTGCCCATATCCTACTGTGCTGCTAAAATTGAGAAGGGATTTAAGAAAAGTCCAGGAATAACAGCTGGACTTCCCAGAACAGCAGATCCAGTGTCAGGGTTGTTACCAAAGTGATCCTTACAGGACAGGGAAATGTCCTGTCCATGAGGAACAGATGGAAGAGAAGCAGGGAGGGCTGGATAAGAGGTTATCACAAAGCATTCTGCACTGCCCGGTGCAGGCTGGAAGCTCTGGAAGCCTTTGGGCCCAGACATAGAAGTTGCAAGGAGCTCAGGGAGCACTTCTGAGTGCAGAGTGGAAGGTGGCAAAGTGGTGCCAAGAGTGGTCCCACCTGAGAAGCCATTTAGCTGTGTCAGTGAGGTGCTGCAGCACAGAGAGAAGACCTGATGAGAAGGAAACATTGGATCCCACCCGAAGGGAACAACTCATGAAAAGGTAGAGCCATCATCTCTGGGGTGTGCATCGTGCCCAGCAGGCAGCTTGACAGAGAAGTCCTCAACTTGGAGAATGCCTTCACTTCAAAAGATCCCAATTGAATGCAAGGATACACACTGGCAACAGCAGTCTCCTTTGAGGTACCTTTCCCTTCCCAGCAATATTTACCTAAGAAATTTCATGCACAGAAGAGAACGAGTGAAAGGGAATATTCAGATACATGACAGGAATGGTCTTTACTGTGAATTCTTTTTCAGCCAGCACTTTGTTTTCTTTTAGTGGAAGCCTGATAGTCATAAAAAGCCATTGTAAGTGCAGCCCAGTGAGAAGCAAACCACAGCCCTGCCTGCAATGCCGAGGGTCGGGATCATTGCGTTGTTAGTGTGCCACCCGGAATCCAGGCAATGCATCCGCTCACTCTATTAAATTAAAGCATTTCCTGCAGCAACTGAGGAAGGATAAAGAAAATAGGTGCTATTATAAAAGCACTGTGTGATTGGCCTTTTTCTCTGCAAGCCATTAGGACATGGTATTGCAGGATCTCTCATCTCCCATCCATTACCCCCACGACATAAATGTGAAGGGCTGGAGCCAGCAGTATTGCTGTAGATATACAAGCTGCAAATGGGACAAGGATCTGTCTCTAGTGTTTCTCATTGTTCCAGCTTCCCCAAGTTATGTATCCCCTGCACTGCAGGTTCCTATCTCTCTGGTTAGTCACTCTGTTTTTCAGCCACTGCTCTTCCTGTGGGACCCTCCTGGGTGTCTGCTTCTCTCTGCATTTGATAAGGAGATTATTTGGAATGGAAGTAGACAGGCACAGGTGGTGGGACCACCTGCTACAATCTCTTCAGTGCTTTTGGACAGTATAATAGTGCTTGGATTTAACCTTCATATTTCCTTTCTTTTTTTTCCTTCTGCTCCTTTTTTTTTTTTTTTTTTAACTTAAAGTTAGCTTTCAATTCATTTATTCAGTGGTCTGAAAGGAGGAATTATGATGAAAGACACTATTCCCTTGGTCCTGGAAAAGCAATTTGCTAAAATATTGTTCCTGGGACAACAAGCAAGCTCATCCTTTGTGTTATTTCCAAACCTCTGTCAGGAACAACAAAACAACAAACAGTCCAAAAGCTCTTTTTAAGCTATTTCTCTTTCTCTTCACTGCCTAACAATTTCATGTGCCTTGTTGCCTGACTGCTCCTGCCATCTCCCAAATTTTATGTGGCCATGCACAGCAGCAAGAGAGTATCTCACTCCCTCATTTGGCTGTGTTACAGCCTCAAAGGGTCTCTACAACAGCGATTTACTACGGCAGAGGGTTTCTTCTAAAATAGAAGGCTCAGTTTGGTCAGGCTCTTGTTTACACAAATAATAAAAGAAAACCAACTTGTGTTGATTCTAAAGAAGCCACATTTTCCATGAACTTGCTATTTTGGGACTGAGAGTCAGATAGTCTCAGTTTAGCCCAAGAGGGAAGAAGAAATACATTAATTGCATGGCAGTCTAAGAAAGACAGCTGAACACCAGATTTAAATGGGGCTTCATACAGTTGGAGTCCCAATTAGAATCAGCGAGAGAGACCCGAACACCCAAAAATACACTGACAAGGATTATTTAGCAGACAAGTAGGTTTGGGATAGATACCACAGTTTGCAGCCAGGGGAAAGAAATATTTTCTCAGCTTATTTCATATTTAGCCTTTGTAATCATGGAAATATTTTTTCTATTTCTGGCGGAAAAATTTATGCTTGATTTTAACAAAAAAATATCTACCTAACTCCCTTGCTTAAGGTAAGGTTGGGTTTTTCTTGCACATTGTAAAAAGCATGAGCAAACTACGAGGTCATTTTATGGCATGTATCTCTGGGAGCACAACCAGAAGCATCAAATGCAAAACAAGCCTCTCAGGTGCACTTGTCCTGAGTGCTCTTTGGGGCCCAGCACTTAACAAAAAGGAACAGTTTTATAAAGTCACTTGAGAAGCTGGAGATGGAGACGTTATTCCTGAGCTGATATGAGATGTTAGGCAACTTGGTTTTCATCCCAGTATTTGTTTCTGCCTGCAAAAACTTGGGATAATTTTATTTCCTTCTGCCAGGTTTAAGAGAAAAATGCCTAGGCACATTATTATTCATTCCTGAGTGCTGCTTCATTTGAATTTGGATAGGATATCCCTCTGCCTTTGGAGGTGATATTTTGTAGCATCTTTAGTCAGATGCATACAGTGCTTCATTTGTGATGTGCACGTCGTCTTTCACTGGGATCCCATAATTTTCCCCTGGAATTTACTCAACCCTCAGCTTTTAAGATGACACAAAATTGGACTGAGCAAGCCAGCAGTGACAGACCTAATTGAAAGTACTTACATCTTTAGAGTACACCAATGATGCAAAGATTTACCTGTGGTTATGAAGGGAATGTGTGCAGGCTCTGTTTCACAAAGAAATGCTGTGTATGCCATTCTGCTCAAGAGTCTGTCTTTTGTGCCTTCAGTACCTACAGGAGTGATCAGGAATGCGCAGAGTTTGCATTCCTGCAGATACATTATCTGAAAGTGTGGCCCTTTGTTTGCTTTCCTCCTGTTTTGTTCTGTTAGTCCTTCATTGTAAGAGAGACCTGTTTATACATTCCATCTTTCTTGGTCTTCTTGGCACCTTGCAGTCAAACACTACTCCAGATTGATCCCTTGGTTTACAATGCACTGGGAGTACAGTCTATGTAAATTTTAGGAACAGACAAAAGAGTGTTCTTGCCTTCTGATGATTTCATTTCTAGCTCTCCAGCACCTTTTGTTATTTCAGGGTATTTTTTCCTGGTGGGAACAGGCACATTCAGCTGTTGTTTTCATGCTGAAAGCCTGTGTGGAAGCACTTCCCTGATGTTTTTTTTTTTCCAGACATGTCTTTCAGCATGTTTCCAAAGGCTTGGAATCAGCACATTGTGTTGTGACATGTGCATACTTGACATTGCTTTGTTCTCTGACTTCCTTTTGCTTGCAATCTTTAGGAAGTTATCTTACAATTAGCAAGGAATTTTGAGTCCGTGCTATTGCAGACCCAGCATATTGTCCTCTGCCATCTGCAAAGAAGAAAGCCTGGAGAAGCAGGAGGGAAAAAAGTCATTTTGGTATTTTTAACTGCCTGAACCACGTAGGATTCGAGCTTCAGTTCAGTGCATAGAAGAGACTGCAGCTTTGACTGCTGCCAGAAAAAAGAAATGCATTACACACCACAAACACCTTCTTTATTAAATGAATTAGAGGGAAAGCAAGGGCATTACAGTAACCATATGCAATTTGATACATCCTTTTTCTGTGTTTTGCTCTTATTTATTGATTCTCTTATCATACAATAAAAGTGACAGGGTATCTTTTTCCTGAGAAGTTTACATGGAATTCTTTTGTTTTTCTTTTCAAATGTGCACCTTTATGTAAAGGAACTCTATTAATTTGTAAATGAAGCCAATAAACACAAACAAGTTTTGTACGATCTCAGTGATAAATATGTTCATTTTTAGCTGGCTGAAAAGCACAAATTTTTCATATTTTTATGGTGTTCTCCTTTTTCTTCTTGTATTTTAGACCATCAGCCTCCTGGAATAGAGACAAGAAGCCAATTAGTTTTGAACTGCTTCCCTGTACAGGCAACACAGCTCAAGAAAGAGAGAAAAGGCAGCACTTTGGGCAGGAGGGGAAACCTTGAGAGCTGTCTCGAAAATCTCCCACATGGAAAGCCCTGTCAGGCACCACCTGGCAATACTGGAAACACCTTTAAACTGGTAAACACACTGAAATGCTTATCACTGTGCTAGAAAAAAAGAGTAGGAGTAGCAATAAGAATCTGTTCCAGGAAGAGAGCAGCCATACTGATGTTGATGTAACACAGAGACCTTCTCCACTGGAAGTCAGCTGCTTGTTTCTGGACAGGAATGAGGGGTATGCCATGCAGTCAGACAAGACCTCTTGTACACCATGCTGCCAGGAATGTGTGCTACACCTCTCTGAACATCAGCTGACTCTGGATATAAACACTCAGGTTTTAACTTTATGGCATTATTGCATCATAGATGTATGATTTATAACAACACCATACAGGCAAGAGTTTGTCCATTATGGGAGAGGTGGGGAAAGCATCTCCCTAGTTAATATTTCAAGTAGCTTTTTCTTTACATGCCCTAGAACACACACTATAATGGTTGGAACAAAGATTTTGGTGTCAGGAGGCCTCATCTTCCTGCTGAAGTGGAGAGATTTTTTTTCCTTAGAGTCAGTAAAAGTGTAATAAAACATCTGTTTCAGGCTTCAAGAACAGATCTGAGGAAACAGAGCTTTTTACAGATACACACAGGATCTCCAAGTGTCAGCAAGGAGTCTCTGGTTTTCACTCTGCTGAGATTTGTCTCCACCAACTCCCCCAAAAGACACCCCTTTGAGTATGTCCACACAGTGCAGGGTAATACAGTGACACCCAAACAAACAGCAGCAGAACTTCCCAACTGGAATCTGCAGGAGTGCGCGAGTGCAGGGCTCCGCTCGTGTTGTGAGAGCAGCCGTACAATTTCCAGACAGCACTGCACAGACAATCCAGGATTTCCCAGAGACAGATCGGATATCTGAGCACCACAGTCCTTGGCTCTGGATAGACAGGCTGGGTCCATCACAGGAAGTCCGGAATATTGAGCAATTATTCAGCCACTGAGCAAGACAGAGCTATTTAGATCCCAAATGGTCAAGTGTTGCTTAATTTTCTTCATCATGAGCTCTCCCTCTGAAATCTGTGTTTCAGATCACCGCATAACAGGGAGAGCGTATGTCCAAGCCTGTGCAAGACTGAGAGCTTGCAACATAACAAGGAATGAAGTCTAAAAATCCATATTTGCCAAAAATACAGCAGTCATAATTCATACACCAGCAGGAAAGAAGATCGTGCTGTAAATTCTAACATAAGAAAATCAACAAGAAGGAAATGGCTAATCCTTGGAGGGGATAAAAAGGCATTTTTAATGTTAGAAGTCTAGGGTTTCCCTTGTTTATGGCAAAAAATTCCCCACAATTCAATTTACTAACTCCACAATCTAAGGATTAAAATGTTGGTTTTATGCTCCGTACAAGAGCAAAGAGAGAATTGTCTTCCCCTTGCAAATTTGTTTTCAGTCATTCAGCAAATGCTTCCTATTACTGGTACTTTCCTACAATACAGATGGCAATGTGGGTGCTCACTTATGACACCCACACAAATCAGAAGTTTGTGCAGTGCCCTGCCCTGCGTGGGGCACACCAGATGATTCCTTATATACTAAATAATTCCTTCAGTAATATATTTTCCATACATAGACATCCAACTGGATATGCTAGAATAGCAAATAACTGTACATGGGCACAGATAGATTCAGGATATTCCTCTAAAAACTGCTTGGTTTCTTTCTTTTTTTTTTTTTTTTTTTTTTTTTTTTTTTTTAACAGAACACCTCAGAATAATCTATCATTTTTTGGCACCACTGTCATTTATTAGTGTTATCTAAGTTGTACTACTTTCCTTGTCACATCATAAGTTAACCTTCCCTAATCACCACCCTGGATATTTACCAGGCCTTCCCTGGGGAGGTGTTTAACTAGAGCCAGGATTTGCCTTCTATTATGTAGTCCAGGGCTCTGAAAGCTCATGTGGTTTCTACTCAGAGACTGAGAATAAATCCACGTGAGTTTAGTGCTAGGAATTTAACACACTAAATGGATATGTGCCTACTTTAAATGAACTCCATTGCTGGTAGCATGGCAAGATCCTCAAAGAATCCCACCTTTTGCTACACATCCTGCCTTTTTGGAAGCTTAATAGAAATGGTTGAAAGTCCTCCTTTCTCAAACACCCAGCAGTTTTCTTTCCCTGGACACCCACGGGAAGCAAAAAAATGGCAGAGATCCAGGGAAAAGGAAAACTCCTTCTGAAAGCACTGCAAGGAAGCACTTAGGCTACAGACACATTACTCATGAAAGACCATTAGTTGAGTCCAAGAGCTCAAACGAGACCTTGAAGACCAAATGAATTGGTCAAGAAAGCCAACCAAACAAAACTCACAGTAATCCCTGGTTCTCACTAGCAGGGATACAGAGCAAGCAGAGAGCTGACAGTTCAACATCTACTCTCTTGAGGAATATTTTTCAGCCTTAACAGGGAAAGTTGTTGCCAATACATCCAAACCCAAAAATTTCTTAGGCTAGGAGAGGAATCCAACAAGAGACCAGCTGTGCTGAGTTAAAGCACTCCACTTAAAACATCCCATCAATCACAGAACAGGAGAGTGCTGACGTTATTTGTATGAAATGTAAGAGTGCTATTACTCACCTGCAATTAAAAAGAATAGTTTGATTTGGTTTCTTGCCGAGAGAATTATGTGAATATTTTCCCTTTTGCCAGGTTATGAATTTTGCCAGCTTCCATAATCTGAGGGTAGCATTCCAGGTTCTGACTAAATTGTGAATGACACAAGTCAGATCATTTTGGAAGGGAAATCATTCTTTTTCTGAAACCTAAATTAAAAACCTTCATTTTCTTCATCCACATTCTCTGTAAGGGGCTGCTTTGCGATGTCATGAAAGCACAGTTTTAATTGGTACACTTTTTGGCACATTTTGACAAGAGTCCAAGATCTGCATGGAGACTCAATTATTCAATCATCCCTGGCTTTGGACCCTCAAGGCATGGATTAAGATGAGACACTAATGGGGCAGCATGCAAAAGCTTGTATTACTGAGATAGATCTCCTTCATGGATAAAAAGAAATAGGAACTTTCCAACTTGCAATTCTAAGTGAGAACAAAACTACAGATAGGGAAGAGTCAGACAAGGATCTGGGCAAAGACTGGTGGTGCAATGAAAGCATCAGAGCCATCTAGAGGGGATTTTGGCAGGGCTGCATCTTCCAGTGTTAGGAATCAGCAGTTCACAAGGCTCTGAGTGCAGGTTTATACCATGTCTGGCAAAGGGAAACATTTCACATGCATTAAATGCATGCATGCAATTAAAAAACAAACAAAAATGAGACAGAAGACAAGCAAGGGCAAGTAAAGAGAGTTATTCTGAAAAGAGAAATTCTTTGGGTAAATGCCCTTGGTTCTGGGGGATTTTTTTCAGGTTCAAGTCTACCATTTTCTCCATGTTCTTTTTAGCTGACACGGAGCATGCCTCATAACAAATTGCCTCAATGTTCGTCAGACTAAGCACACATAAAAACTTTGAGGTATTAAAAAAGTTCTTCTCGCTCCCAGAAACATTTGCTTGAGGACTTCTCTCCCAAAAAATAAAATTAAGAAATAAAAAAATTGGAATACTCACATTAGTAGAAAACAATTAGTGAGAGGAGTACCCATGCAGCCACCTTAAAGCAATTTTTTGATTCAGGTCATGGGAAGCATAAAGGTAGTTAACCAGGCCTGGGTGTAAGCTTCAGCTCCATCTTGATGCTGTATTAGACAGGTATCCAAGCATCCATACACCCATCCCTTCACTTTGGTTTCTGAAGGAAAAAAATCAAGTCTGTGAGCCTGAAGTGTCCCTGTTTGCACGCTGGTGCTTCAGGAGATGCCACACAGCACCTACCTAACACAAGCAAACAGAGCCAAGAAACATAACCTATGAGTTGCAAAAACCAGCCTTTTTAGTACTCAGTAGAGGAAAAGTAACCACTCACTCTTCCCCAAGGTATTCTCAGTCCTAATTACAAGAAACCATCTAAATGTTTCACCCAGAGAACTGATATTGCAAAGCAACAACTAAACGAGGCCTTACAAAACACAAGTATTTTGTCACGTAAATCTTTCACGGCAGCCCCCTTCCATGTGGCTTTTTCCTACTTCTCAAACTTCTTGAGGATGTTTGAGGGCTTAGATAGCACAGAGTAACCTGTCTTCTTGTAGTGGAGAGACAGAATGATCTGAAACCCGCTTATCTCAGGGTCATATCCTGCCATTGATTTTTTTCAGCACTCCCCATTGATTCCAGCAGTGAGTTCCACATACAGATCAATACCAGGATATGGTCTTTATTTATTAGTACACTTCTGGTCATTCCACTCTGCCCTAATGCCTCAAAACATGTGGAATTAATTACAGCATTCAGCATTACATTGGCCTTGTTGTCTTTAGAGGAGAGCTAAGCCTTCATTTGGTCAACAGAATAATTTGAAAGGATTGTTTGGTGACTTCTGCCATTCATCCAGAAATAGATCCTGTGACACATTCTTCAGGGGCAGGGCTGAAGGAGAGGAGCAGAGACATGTGGATAAGCACGTCCTTTGGCTTTACCAGCACTTCACACTTGCAGCAGCACTAAATTCCCAGCAGAAGTTTCAGACAGTGTCTTGACAATAAAAAATTCTCTACACTGAGTCAGTGGTCTGATTCTCCTGACCTAGCGTGATATTAAAGACATCACGTACTAAAGAAGTATATGTTGGGCACTTGGATGAAAGTTCCCCTACTATTCATTTCTGAACTTCATCAGCATCTTTTACTTATCAGGTCAGGCATACAGGAACTGGAATTTTCAAGGAGTTCATCAAATATACATTTTTTTTTACTTCCTGGGGCTTGGAAAAGGAAGAAGCAGAAGCTGACCTGGAAAAATTAGTATATATTCTCCAACTAGCTGCCAAGAGCAGGACTAAATTCAACACAGTTTTTCAGCGGTTCTGACTCAGGGCCTTGGCCCCATGCTGCAGCTGGGCCCTACAGCTTTACCAGCTGTCTGCAGGGCTCAGGTTTGATACAGACTTTAAACTGCACAGGAACTGAAAGATAAAGCATCTTTAATGAGAGAGTGCCTTTTCTTTTCTCTCTCTCACCACAGAATTTCTTCACAGATGCAGGCATGAGTAAGAACTAGCCAGGGGATTAAACTGCATGTTCAGAGAAATCAGGGCTTCTATGCAGAGTTATCACATTTGATGGCCAAAATGCAACACTATATTTGAAAGCAGGGTAAATAAAACACTTCCTGCCTAGGTGCTATGCCTACGCTACCTTTCTACACTCTTCAAAATATCACCAAGGTAACCATTCTCTGCATTCAGAAGACTTTTCCTTTAAAAACAGAAAACCAAATAATCCTGTCTTATGGAATTACGGTAGAGGCAGAGCAGAAGACGAACAGCCCCAAAATTTGTATTTATTACAGAGTCAGTACATGGTGGTATTTGGATGCAATACACCCACAGCTATTTCACAAGTACTGCCTGTACCTAGGTACATCTCATTTAACCCAAGAGGGCAAAGGAACAAATGAGCAATGAAAAGAAAGTGCAGAGGGAAAACAGAGCTTCAGCATTTGGAGCCTTAGGAAAACATCAGTGCTCTATTGACTTTGCTTCTCTTGTTCTCCTTTCCATCACTGGAGGGTCTGGCCTGTGTTTTAAGAAAATACTGCTCCTTTTCAATTGTTAAATAGTGACAAAGTCCAGGTGACCCTAGCACAGAGTCTGAGTGGTTTATGTCAAGCCTGGAGACAGTGACTCATGGAGTCACAGATGATCAGTTGATAAATGCCACCGGTATCAGAAACTTGGCCATTAACATGAGTGATGTGAGAACCAAGAGGTTAAGTAAAAGCTACCTCCATAATGAGTGTGTGATATAGAAAAGCAACATTATGACCCAGGCTTGGATTTTTTGGTTTTGTTTCTCTTTTCCGCTTAAGGTGGATTTGGTTTTATAACTTTTTCCTGCTTTGTAAGTTCTTTTTTTAATGCAACATATATTTTTCATGGGTGGGAAAAGACTACAAGAAATGTTACAAAGAGGTTTCGATGAACCAGGAGGTTCACTAGGATTTTTTTTTTTTTTTCAACTTCCTGCTGCAACAATGCAATGTGTTTGCCACAAACTGCTGGGTTTTGGAATTGCCTTTGCTTCCAAGTGACTCAGGAGCTGTTTTTAACATGTTTCTAGGAAAGAGTAAACTGCATTTTTACATGCATTACAAGCAAAGAGTTCCCTTATCTCCAGTCAAACATGAGACCAAGGACTTTGCTGAAGCAGAGCCCTCATGGAATCTTCCAAAGTTTTATTGCTTAAACGTATAAGCGGGCAACACCTTAGATAACCACTCTGAGCAGTCTTCTTAGCTGCAATTCAAGGATTCAATATGTCATTCAAGTCATTGAGTCCCACTTTTCTAACCTTCAGCGATTTAGTGCAAAAAAACCCTACAGTTTAGAAAAACTGTGGCAAGCTTTGGCTACCAACATGCAAAATCTCACCAATTATTAAAGCAGAAGCTAGTATTTCACAGGGGGGGTAACTAGTTCTGAAGCACTTGTATGTAAACTATGTGTGCTGTATTTTTAGTGCACCATACATTTACAGTCATCGTTCTTTTCTCCATCATCTTATTTTAATAAGAAAGAAGCAAAAGCAGTTTAGGCTGCTAAAATTACAGATAGATTTATGAGAATGCAGTCCACTCATCAGAGAATTTAAATAAATATAGGGAAAGGGGTAAGCAGCCTTCCTGGCCTGTGGAGGCTTTAGGCAGAACAGAGAATGCCCTTTGCAAGGCTGAGTACTTAATATATTTCACACCAGTAAATATATCCCATTCTCTCTCAAGAGGAGAGGCTAAAGCACAATTGCTCACATATTCATCAACAGATATGAACCATTAACAGAAATCAATTTTTCAGAAATAAAACTTTTTCTGTTATATTTCAGTTTGAAATTAAGTTAGTATTTACCTACAAATACAGGGAAAGGAAGAAGGGTTTCCTTCTCATTTTTCCTGTACAAAATTGTTTTCATTTAATTATTCACACAGTGGGAAACACAAAAGAAACCAAAATCAGAACGAAACATCACGCGTGATACTTTCTCAACTTCTTCAAAAAAAAACTTATTTTGGTGGAATTCCTAGTCAGCTCAGGATTTTGGAGATTGTGTATCTCTCTGTTGTGGGAATAAGCATGGAAAGCTTTAAATATCTGCTTAGAGATCATTTTATTCTGTGACACCCATCTTATTTCAGCACTTGAATGCAGATTTATTTGTTCATCCTTTCCCATCAAGAGCCAGACTAGAGCCCAGGAGTGCACCTGGTAGATGCCAAGATTTGCAGTTCCATCCTTATGCTCTCCACACGCTGTCTTGCTGGCCCCACAACACACATCAGGGTTCTGGCAAGGTCTGATTTCCCCTACATGATCCTCCCTTTCACCTCTCCCATGCCAGCTTTGCTTTGCTATAAAAACTGCTGAAAGCTGGAAGTTATTAACCCATCTCTTGGAAGAGATGCTCCAAACTTGACTGAATCAGCCCTGAGCAACCTGGTCTAGCTGGACCTGGTTTGAGCAGGGAGGTTCTCATGGCATAATTAAAGGAATTAAATATTGTGCTTGGACTTCCAAACCAGACAGAAGCAAATGTTTTATCCCAAAATGTAAAACGGAAGATGCAAATAAATTTTACATTAAAAAATAGGAATTGTTAAGAATGAAAACTACTTTTTGCCTCATACTAGGCCATGATAAGGTGAAAATGTTGACTTTTTTTTCTTTTTTATAGTATTGATATTCATATCAGCCAAAGCTTCTAGACTGGAAAACAAAGTCCTGGATTTCCATCTTGGATTTCTTGAACTTTGTGGGAAATTGGGTAATATGCTGAACTCAGGAATGATTTGACATTATTCATTTGAAATGAAGAAGTGATATTTGGCTAGAAGTAAGGGGAGGCCCATTCTGTGACTTAGGAATTCAACATCTGGTTGCAGAAAACAGCCAATAAGCAAATCTTGCAACATTTGCGAGCAAGATGCAAGATTGTAAGATGATTACACCCCGGAATCTGTAGCATGCAATCCATCCATTTTAGATTATCTACCAACATAGCACTCCAGAAAAGCAGGCAGCACATATTGCAGTGGTTAGTAAAAATTTAAATGGCTTAGCACATTCACAGGAAACCAGAATTGTCTCCTTCGTGTCACATAAGAAAAGCAGAGCAGCAAAGGAGAGGCTCCTTATGAGGACCACAGCAAAGGAAAGAATTTGAAAAAATTTTGAAAGAAAATGTAGGATCTCTCAGAGTGGCAGACTGGAGATTATTTTGAAGTGATAGGGTTATTATATCTGTATAAAATCCCCCTTCTTTACAATGAAAAAAAAAAAAAGAAGGAAGAAACCAACAAACACAGAAGTGCATATTGTCATTTGTGCTGTTTGGCTCCTAATAAATGACCCAAGCTGTCTACACCACCAGAGCACTCACCAGTTTGAAAGTCCTGAAACTTTTCCAGAGGCTGTTTTGTTTATTTCTGTTGTACTTAAACCCACTTAACAGGGCACTGTGATAAACACCATTTTCCCTTGAGTTGTCCTGATGGCCAAGAGACTGAGTGCCAGGTGCTCTCAAAATGTAGTAAATAATTGTCTCTCTCATCCACTTAAGAAGCAGAGCTGCCATTCTGTGCAAGCCTGCCATGTTTTCCTGATATTCCTGCTGGCTGCTGCTCTTATTTTGTAGTTTTGTTTTGCTAGGTATTAAATATAATCAGTGGGTTAATAAAATTTTAAGCATTTTTAATGATGCTCAGTTAGGCAGAAATGACTCAAAGCCCCAGAACAGTGGCTTCAGAAGGACCACAAGGGCTTGAAGTTTTAAAGGTCTGTTCTTAACAGAACCATCCCACTGGAGTTAAGCTTAGGTATGGGTTTAAAGTCAAAATATGCCAGGGCAGACTGGTCAACCTGAATAATAACAGGACTGACATAAACTGTGGTTTCTGACCTGGATACATGGCAATGTTTATAATTTTTGGTTTTTTCTGTCTTGGAGTGAGAGAGCTATAGTGGAAAACATACTCAGTGTTGTGGGATTTGTGGATAATAAAAACAATCTGCTAATATGCGTTTACTGAGATTTGTCATAGAGCAAAAGGTGAAAAAACCGATCCAGAAAAAGTCTCTGAGACGGCTTAAAGCTCATGGTTGGTGTCCATATGGAACAGATGTGTGTTCTACTCTGTGAGTTCTTGCTGTTCCTGGACTAAGCTGAAACATTTGGGTTTTTGCTGAGGCTTCCCATGGAATGAGGGGGCTGCTCTGCTGAGGCATCGCCGTGTCTGGGGAGAGCAGCACTGACAGGCTCCTGCTTTGGGTTGGGCTCTGCACAGCACCAGATTTCTGTCACCCTGGACCAGACCCACAGCCCCTGGCCTTGATTTAGGACTGGTGCTTGCCTGTGATGGCTGCCTACATTTTTTTCTTTTCTTTTCAACACAGCAGGTGTATGAGAGCTCCTGTAACGGAGGTTGGTTGTAACAGAGTGCACATTCCTTCTTAATTAACACAAAGATTGCCGTGGGAAGGCAACACTTATTTCATCCAAATACTCTCTCTGAAGAGACAGTTGAATAAAATCAATAAATAATTGATCTGAAGCTTCCATGAGTTTCAAACACTGTCAGGAATCTGGGTTTGAAATGTTGATTTTCGGGTGCTCTTAGATTTTTTTTTTCCTAATCCATCTCATGAATTTAAAGATGAGCTTCCAGCCCAAATGAGGACTCACATGTTGCAAACATTCAGTTTGACAGCAAATGTGTATTACAAAACCTCCTGTTTCTCAGTAAGCAGATAATGACCCGGTCAGAGAAAATACTGGCAGCAATTTTCAAAGGACTCTCAAAGACACTTAGGTTGTGTCTAAGTGACCTCAGTGATTCAGAGGACTCTGTGACCTCAGAGTGACTCTGAAAAACACTTTTGCAAGCTGGAATGAGAGTTCCTGCGCATCTCCCCAGAATAAGCATCCAAACTGGAATAAAGGAGTGAACCCAGCACTGTGGGCCTGCCAGGGTTTTTGCAGGAGTCCCATGCCATGGGGGGGGACCTGAAGGGTAGGAACACAGCTGGCAGGAGCAGTCTTTTACCACGAGAAGCGGTGACACACCAGCGGTGGACACGAGCAGACCAGCACATCTGACAGAGGGATGGTGGCCTTTTGCTGAGACAGGCCCCCATCCCAGCCCAGCACGGTCACCCACCTGAATGGAAACTTGACTCCAAGGGACCTGGGATTTCCACATATCCAACTCCCACACCCACCCACAGAGGTGACCGTCTCCTAGGAGCGAGCCACCATAGCTCTCTGCTACCTAGGGCATCATTCAGATCCTCATCCTCGTGGGAGGGCTCCTAACCTGGATCTCTCTACACTCACCGCAGCTCTTGTCCCCCAGGGACGTGGACATCACCAATTTTTATCATCTGGATAATGCTGATCAATAAGACAGAGAATGGAGTAAGTGTTTCAACTTTTTTGTATGTTAAGTAGAGCTACTGTATTTGTGAGTTACTGATCAACCTCTGTAGTTAACTCTGTATTTTCCCTTGCAGCCATTTAGCACAAAGTGAGCTCTTGCTTTTTTAAAAGACATGAGATGGCTGCCCATCAAAAACAATAGTCAGCATGGGAAAAGAATGGCTGTCCCCTTTTGGTTAGGGACAAACCTCACTTCAAGTGAAAAAAAAAAAAAAAAGACAGTCACAGTTTAATAGTTTTAGTGCCATAATAAACTAAAGTTATATTGCAGCGCTGTCTGCAGTGCCTGGCAAAAGCAAGCACCCCCATCCACCAGGGTAAGCCCCTGTCTCCATATAAATGCTTACTAAAAGGCTAAATCACCTTAGAGGAAGGATTTTACTGTCCTCCTGCTAAAGGAGCTTTATGAGCCATTTGTTCAGTTCAATCCTGTGTCTTGTCAAGAGCCCCGGCTGTATACTGCACTTGTCAGCGTTTGTTCGCACCTCCTATTCACTTGTATATTTTTATACATTGACAGCTTCTATCATCAAATTTAATGACCTCTTTCAGGCAAAGAAATAACTGACTACTGAGATCTTCCTTTATTTGCAGTAACCCTAACAAACCAATTCCTCAGCAAGCCCTCAGACAATTAAAAAGCATGTTCACTTTCTGTAGAACAGACGTGATGCAGAAACCATCTACATGGCACCAGGACAGGTGCATAAGGATAAGACACAGGGACTACTCACCTTTTTTAAAAATCTTTACATTTTTTTTATCTTAGACAAAATCATGTCTCAGCCTTCAATGAAAATCTGTCCTCTGCAAAAGATTTCATACTGAACAAATTCCTCATGAGCCTGAATCACACTTTCTGCATAGTCAGTTCCTTTGAAATATTTTCTTCCATTTTATCCACAAAGAATGGATCCGAGGCTTGGTGGGACTTGTTTCCAACTTTATAAAACATTTCTAATATTCCTTGTCTTCCTGTTATTGTTTTGCTCTTGAAATTTGCACAGGGCAATGCAGACCCTGGGAATAGCCATAGATCTGCATCAGGACCTTTGGATATGCAGATCTCAGGAGTCCATGACACCCCACAAAATCAATGTACAGAGTGTAGATTGCAGTTATTAAGATTTTTGCTTATGAAGAGGAAGATGCATTTTCCACCACTAGCAGAGCATCCAGCACCCAAAGGAATGGAAACTCTTATTCCAGACGTAATTAAGCAAAATGTACCTCACAGAATTGACTCGGTATTTTGGAACCATTACAAGCAGAAGAAGCCATGCTCCTTTATTAACGTATTCCCATGGTGGCACAGATGAGTAGCACTGAAGTGTCACAGATTGTGGCAGAAGGTCTCTGAGGAATCTCTTTACATATTTAAATGTATAGCCCGTTCCCTCAAATGCGGATTTTAAAGGAGAATTTCCCAAGGGGAATGCATACAGATCTGCTTGTTTTCAACAAATTCTTTCCTCTTTAGGGCGGGGAGCAGATAAAATGCTTGCAGAGACTGTTTTTCAAGAAAAGCATTTCTGCTGCCTGTGCCGGTTCCCAGCCGGTGGAACACAACTTGGAACAGGTCTCTACTAGACACAGGGGTGGAACGAAGTTTGGCAAAACAAAGACGTGGTTCCAGAAACAAAGAGCGTCCTGTGAATGACTGATCCACTACAAAAGAAAAGGAAATGGAAGGGGAGGGAGATTCTTCAGGCTTCGTTGTAATGCTAATTCACGAGATTAACTCGCCAAAAGAGGTAACGAGTCTGCTCCACGGTTCAGCTTCTGTAGAGTGGAGAATTTAACATACATTTAAAATACAGCAGCTTCACAGATTGGTATGAAATGTTCTTTGTTATGTCACTCGTGGGGTCATGAATAAAACCACACTGAAAAACCCTATTATGCCAGAAGTCAATTTACTACCACTGTAGATTATATCTTTTGGCTGATCACATTATGCCACCTGAAATGGACACAGATCTGGTCTGCACCGGGTTACTTTTACCATTTATACAGGCAGTGATTCAGATCTCAATTGTCTCACCTGTATGACATGCCCACGGAAACAAAGCCAAGGGCTAATCCCCCCCAGGCTGCCTGCAAACAGCTGCTTCTCAGGAAGGCAGGACAACCTGCACCTGATCTGACCAGCATCCTTCCTTCCAGTCACTGGAAAACACTGAGAAGAAGGAGCCAGGATGTGATAATAATTTGCTTCCCCGGCCTGATACTGCCACATGAAGCACATAGGCAAAATAGGCCACAATCCCTTTTAGCAAAGAAGGAAACATATTTATTGTTAGTTAATAAACCAGCCTGACTGTATGCCTTTCTACTTAACCCAAACAGACTAGCTGAGCTCCCTAAAACAGCTCCTGCAAGTTTCAAGACAATAAAATGTACTGGTTTGTCTTCTAAAATACTGAGACCTGAATTCAGCCCAAACTCTTACAAAGTAGTACAGAAGTCTGAAACTGGCCTGGGTAATAGGTGATTAACATGTGTTCCCTAAACCTCATGACTATTAAGCACAATATTTGAAAATCTTTCTAATTTTCTGGTTTGGTCTGGTTTTATGGGTTTTTTGAGAATTGCGTGGTGCTTGTTTTCATTGGGACTCTGCAGATATTTTTATTAGGAAGCCTCTGGCCACACAATTGTCTCCAGATCACCATGAAATGTCATCAGACACCTGCTCAGAGAGTGTGCAGGTGTTCCATCTGTGCCTTTCCTCCTGTACGTAGCTCTTTCACACCAGGCCAGTGCATTACATGAGCTCCACAGGCCTCCAAGTACTTGAGTCTATTTGACCTAAATAAATAACCACTTCTGCCACCTTTAAGCAGACCACAACATTTTTCCAACGCACCTCTTCTCACAGTATAGTGCTCCATTCAGTGAGGATGGCAGAACCCAGCCTGAGGAGGCTCAGCTGTGCAGAAATGGGTGGAAAATCCAAGCCCTTCCATCTGTTCTCTGCTCTGAGCACCAGTTTGGTGGCTGCAGTGAGAATTTCAGCAATGATATTTGTCCACCTCACTAATATCTTGAGGCCCTAATTTAAACTCCATAAAACGAGCCAGGCTTCATGGAGCAGCAAAGTGCTCTTTACTCGCTGGTATAACAAAACAGACTCATGAATAATTATATCAATTATAATCAAAATCCTACGCACTATTAATTTAAGATGGGAAATACAGCAGTAAAATAAGATAATATCTCCTACTGGAATTTCTTCCCCTGAGGACTTTGCTGCTGTAGGCCCAAAGAAATAAATGACAGGCAATGCAGGTACACTCTCTTTCATTTTGCTACCTAGCATTCACTGTGCAAATGTGTCGTTTTTGCTTATCCCTGCTAATTCTGGTTTTCTTTATCCAAAAATGTTAACAAGATTTTCTCTCTGGTAGGTACAGTCTGTTGCACGTGTGGTGGTATTGGTATGGCATAGAAAGCACAGAGTTAATAAAGATCATAGATTCATCTACTCTGATCCCACACCTTCCAGCAGAAAGCCTTCCTTTCCTCTGGGTGCTCATGTGCCTGTAAGAACATTCTGGATTTGCTCCATGACTTTTTTCCAGTCTTATTTTTTGCCACTGCTTCACCAAATATACTTGTCATTACAACATTTTTTTCAATCTAAAGCACTTAAGATATCTTGTGAAGAAGTCTAAGGGCTTCCTCATGCAAAGCATCATGAAAATTCTGGAGAAATCCTAATCCTATTAAAATCCATGGTCTCTTTGCCATGCACTTCAACACTGCCAGGATTATGACCCCTGTTGATTTACGATGATGAGATGTTTGTTTGGATGATAAGAATTCCTGAGAGGAGGTTTAGCTAAGCAGCCAATCGAAATTATTTGTCAGTCCAGCCTCAGTCATGACTTTTCCATAATTTGCATAAAACTACTCAAGATTTGAGTTTCTGTGGAAAAAAATCAGGTAAATTTAGCTTAGTTTTAGGTTTCACTGAAAAAGTTACACTGAACTTTGGTATGTCACTGTTTGCTTAAAAAAACATTCTTTCTGAATTCCTCCACACTTTTTTTTTTTTCTTTCCTCTGAAGAGTTTTAGGTCATTCTTGCTGGAGACGAGTGGATTTCATCAAGCTGTAGAGCTACTTTGATGGTCTGGAGTGTATTTTACTGGGTCATGGATTTGCTGCCTATAACATTTGCTTAAGGAGCATGTCATCACATCTCAAACAAAAACAGTACTGTCATTTGAGTGCTTTTATCAGGCTTTGCTGTCCTGGTATGCGATGAACCACAAAACTTGTTACGTACCCCTTTAAATTATTACTTTACTGGGACAAATGAATGAAGTTAAATTTGTATTTGGGGCTGTTCTACTGGCTTTTTGGCTGGTAAAACCGTGAAGTTTTAGTCTGTGGTGGCTGGTGGGTAGAGCTTGCTTGTCAGTTTTCTTTTGCCTTATGTGTGTTTGAGTGTGTGGTTTGGTGTTTGTGTAGTAGGGTTTTTTAAAGTTTGCATGTTTGGCTTTTGCACTGTGAGCTGTTGGATCTTTATTCAGCCTGGCTTCTGCCATCACAAGTAGGTGTCAGACCCACAGCATCCTGGGTTGGGTAAAGTTGGCAAATAAATTTAGTGGCTAATAAAAAATGAGAGTCTTAAGTTTCCTACAGTATCCACTCTACTGAGAATCTTTAGATTATGTCCAAAACTCATAAGAGTCTCTAAAATCTCAGATATCATCTATCCAGACCACTATGCCACTCCATTCCAAAGCTGCTTGCAATTTTCAATATATCTTCTAGTGTCTTTGCCTGAGAATATTCTGAGAAACCAGCAGGATAAATAATCAGGCTTTATTCTGACTATAACAACATCAACTTTTATTTATACCAAAGTTACAGGGAGGACATCTCCCCTTTTAGTGCAGATGAATTATTTAAAAGGGAGGAGGGGAGAGATAGGATCATAACCAAAGTACGTGCCTTATCAAAATTGTCAGGGCTTTTACATTCCATTTCCTTGTGATAAGACTCTTGTGCTGAGCTGGTATTCGGAAGTGAGCCCAAAGGGCTGACTGATAAGTTTACATAAGGAAGGAAATAATCAATTTAGAGCTGTTACTGAATGAGCTCTTATCATGTTCATTTCCTCACTATTGCTTCTCAAGCTAAATATTACATGTTTAGGAGCAACTTCAAAAGATTTAACATTCCAGCCTCTGCATTTTATTTAGGAAAACTCTTTCAATAGCATGAAGCATTTGCTTGCAGCACAATAAGAGTACAGTCCATGCACTGGTAAACTTGCATTTTAAGACACTGATATTTATGTTGAAGGAAGCAATACATTCTTGCAGGAAAACTACTTTTTTTTTTCAGCTTGCTATCTAATATTTGAAGCACAGAAGAGGGATTTTAAAAGGTACAAATTGGTAGTACACTAAATTCCCTTCTGTAGATTGGCCTGTCCTTCTCCTGTAATGTGCTTTGTTTAATTGCATTAGTCTACTTTTTCTCCAAAAAATATGGTTTTTTTAAGACCCTGATGACAGCAGCATGATTTGTGGGTGCCACATGACTTGTCATGCTAAAATTTAAAAATGTGGCTGTTATTTTGAGTCTGCATTAAACCATAAAAGTGCATTGTGTCTGGTAAATGACTGACTATAGCCCCTTTGTCCACAGTAGCTTTGCAGTGCTCCTGAGAGCTTCATCCAGGGCAGAATCTTTTCCATGAGATCAAAATGGAATTACTGGGAAGGAGTGGGGAGGGAGAGTCCCAACTTAAAAAGAATTATGGTAGCATTTAATAGATTTGAGTTGGTTGTATCATGAATTAGGACTCCAATGTAAAACAGCTACAGATTTAATACACTACAGCTTTCATATGAGGTCAATATTTATTTCTCTGTACTTGACCTGGCTCCTACCTTGGTCACAGTCAGCACCATGGAGGATTTGCTCAGGTCTTAGCTGGGATGTTTGTTTTTCCACAAACACAGATTACATTTGTATCCTAACATATTTGTGACTGGACTGTGTCCAGTCATTAAGGAAAACCACTGAGATCCTCTAACACTGCCATGGCTATAAAACCTTTTCCATTGGCATGCAACTGCTGTAGCAAGTGCACCAGCGGGCAATTCCCTCTGCCAACAAATTTAACAACAATACCATGATCAAGCTTCGACTGAGAGAAAATCTGGGAAGGAATGTACTTCCTCCCCTGATCCAGCACAGCCTGAAGCTTCAGACCATCAGGGCACTTCACAAGGTTCATCCACTCCACTGTGAGCAGCCTCCTTCCCAAAGCTGCCATTACAATTGCCTTGCTCATGTTTCAGCACTGTTGGATCCAGGTATTTCATTCTAGCACATCTTTAATTTACAAAACTAGATTTATTTATGGAGCGGACCACCTCCTTCCCAGAAAGGTTATATACCTCTCATCACCTACAATGAATATATAGCTTAATGAATTCCTCAAGAGCCTGATTGAGAGACCTTGAAATGAAGCGGAATCCGTTCAACAGTTTGCCTCCTGAAGAAAATACAGAACACTCAGCTTGGATTTTATACAGCACAAAGGATGATGCATTTGCATTTAACAGCCAGTTTTAAGCAAGAAATTCAATGCTTCTCTCTCTGGGCCCCATGATGTATGCAGCCTCAGCTAAGCTTTGATCCAAAATCCTTGACCGAACTCTTTGAGGTACAAACACTGCGGAGCAGGAATTGTTTGATATGGATGCTCTCTAAACTGTTTCCCAGAGAACATTCAAATAAAACAGGCATTGTACTTCAGTAGGCAGCCCTGTACTTCTGTAGGAAAGCTGACATTCATTTACAGAGAGGGCAGCAAAGTTGTCCAAGGATCATCAGGTGCTAAAGAGATGGGCAGGGCCTTCCTGCTGTCCAGCACATCCAGGAAGATGAGAAGATCACTGAAACCATGCAGCAATGAGTAACCAATTGTTTTGAGTGAGACTTTCTGTGGTACTGTGTCTGCACACTTTATAAATCATTGACAGGTTTGTTATGCAAGTGGTCACTGGTACCTTGTAAACAGAGCTTCTCCATGCTCTGTTGATCTTTCCACTGCAATTTGTTGCAGGCCTAATAGCTGTTTAAATAAATTCTGACATGGAAAAGCACAGGCCGGATCCAAAAGTGTAAAGCAGAACCCTTAGGCTTAGCTGCTAAATCCGGGCACCTACCACTGAGCTCGGAGCATCTGCATTAGGGTGCTTGACATTGTCAGTGCAGCATGCTCAGAGCCTCCACAGCAAGTTTATTCCAGTAAGTCTAAGTACCTGATTTCTATTTCCAATGCCTCAATGTAGGGAAACAAAACTGGAAATTCTGGGACACTCAAAAGAGAGGTGAAACTTCATACTGGACTTGCTAGACAAGATGTTTAACCTCTTGGATTCAGTCTGTTTGCACAAAAGGGACAGAAATTCTCACTTCCTTCCTTCCTTTGCATTATTATTATTATTTTTTATTATTATTATTATTATTGTTATTATTCTTATTGTTATTGTTGTTGCTGCTGCTGCTGCCATTAGCCATAATTACCAGACCAGATAATTGTCACATCAGTAACATGAGTCTATGTCACCTGGTTACTTACAAAATCTAAATATACGTGGACTGATAACACCAAGTGCTGTGTACACTGGCAACCCCTGGAAACAAAGTTTGGTCAGATGGCAATAGATTTCAGTAAAATACTCTGGATTGACACCAAAAGGAATGAGACCAGACTGAATTTTTATTAAATTCACCTGTGTTTGTAATTACAGGCTAACTAGGCTACTACCAAAATTTGATCTAAAAGGCATCAGTACTAGTGGCAAAAAATTGCATTCTGGCCAGAACAAATATTTTACTTTCAGTAAATAAATTTTCACCCTCCTGCCTAAGAATAATGCTGTTGAATTACAGCCGAAAATTTCAGAAGCCCTTTGCTTCCAATATAAGCTATTAATGAATGTAAGGGACACTCATTGCAGTTCAAGATGCAGCAGAATCTCCCAATGAGAGGCTAGGAACTCCACAGAAGCATGATCTCATGAAAAAAAAGTATGATCAAATGCAACCCTCAGTAGAAAAGTTCCTTATATCTCTCTTTTTCAAGGGACATTTTTACTGGTATACCATTAGCTAATTCTTGGAAACGTCAAGTCTGCCCACAAAAGGATTAACAAAAGGGGTTTAGAAAATATGACACATAAATCAAGGCTCTCCATAAAACTGCAGATGATAGATTTTTTTAAAACTAATATTCATTTTTTGGAAAAACCAGGGCACACCATTTTCATCAAGTGTCTGCTCTGGTGCCCTTTAGCATAACTTAATAAATAAAAACACAGGAAGAGAAAAGGCAGCAAAATGCAGATACGGATGGGAAGGTCTTAACTTTGCCATGAAACTGATATCCCCACAGAAAATCCATACTGAAAACTCAGCCTGAACAACTCCCAGCCCTGCCAGACCTATTTTCCTGAATTTTCATTTTTCAGTGGCAGGAAGATGTTGCAGCCTGAAGGACTAAGTCAAGCATCTGTGGTCTCAGTGCCAACAGCACAATTCCAGAGGTCACTCCAGCCACACTCCTCAGGTCCTCGCTCAGGCTCCCTCCATCCCAGAGCATCATTCCAGCTGCAGGAGGCTGTTGTGTGCATCACTCCTGGTGTGGCAGGAAATTGGTCCTGGCGTGGTGTACATTTCTCCTCGTGGTTATCATTATTTTCATTCACAGAAGCAATTTAATAACCAGCAAAGGAAGAAACTGCCACAAGCATTAGGATGTTTTGTCTAGGATGCTGGCTCCAAGCCTGGAAATTTTGCCATTAGGTGATATGATAACATTAGCAAATAATAATGATAATACCAATGTGATAAACAGTATCAGAAGATAAAAGTAACACAGTGTAGGCACTCTTTGACTCTATTTTGTCTTTTTCTCACTTGCATTATGGCACACCACTGATTATCTGCTTTCCTGTATGAGTCACATCAAGTTATATCGTTTATCCTCCCAGAGGGTTCAGAGGACATCATAAACCATGGAGAGCAAAGCTTGTTCTGCACCCTAATGTAATCTAAAGTGCCTGGTGCTGTAATTGTCTGCCTGTTGACTGCTCTGCTTATGGGGTATTTAAAGCAAAGAAAAACAATGCCTGGCTGCAATTTTTTTTCTCCATTTATACTCCCCTCATTCATTCACATCTCTAGACCTGATGCTTTCTCTCACTTTCTTTTGCCTATCTTTCCACTGCTTCCCTGTCCTTCCTTTTCCCAGCCTCCTTCCTTCCTCCTCAGCCTCCAGGGTTAAATGAATCCTTTCTTTTTCCTAAGCCTGAGACTGAAATCGCAGCCACAGAACACTTTAAAAATTATTAGAGAGGTGGGATATCCTACAGGTCTTAACCAACAGCCATAAAATCATCAAGTGCACCCAAGAATGCTCTGGGCATAGAGTCCAAGTGGCTGTGGAGCCGATCCCACAAAATGCACAACCAAACCAAACAGAAACCACAGAAAATGTGCAAAAATCTATTGAAATATCAGCTACATCCTCCCCCATCCCTCCCATCTGCTCCCCAGATTTGTGCCACAAAAATGTTTGGTAAATGTCATATAACCTTCATCTGAACGTGTTAACTCATCAAGTTTTTATTCCATCTACTTCCTGAATATAGTTAATAAAGTATATATGCTTATGTTCAATGATTTGGAAATGTTTATAATTCAAAAGCTTCCATTTTCCACTTTTTTTTTGTAAAAGTTTTGTGTTGCTAAGGCAGAAGATAGAATTTGTGGTAAGGAAGCCAGGTTATAAAAAGGGTTTTTTCACAACTACACATAGAGTTTCTATGCATTACACTTCCAGGTTACACCACATGGGTTTTTTAAATTTCTATTTGCACAAAATTTGTGTATGCAAACTTATGCACACAATTCTTTACATACTTTTCTCTGAAAAAAATTGCATTTTGCAAGCATTGCAAAATTATCAAATATCATTCTATTGCACATCAAAATGTCTGAAAAGCTGTTTTCCAAAGCGTGGACTAAATTTACATTGTTCAGTCCTGGTATATAATAGGCCAAAATGCATACAAATAATACAATAACAATTTCATTTAACAAGCATCTACTGTGATCAGTTGATACCAAAAAACAGGTGTCTAAATGTTTTAAAAATTAAGTCAGTGTTAATTCATTGTTGTGTTGTCTGCTTCATGAAATTCAGTTTGAAATTCTGTGCCTGCCCATGCTGTATTTTAGAAACATTTTCCCACAACTTCTGAATGCTGAAAGATGTGGCCACATAAAAAAAGTGCTCTTCTCTAGCACTTCATACTGCAGGTTATGACATGATCTTTACTTCCACTATTCACTCTTTATTCTGTAAATAATAGATAATTATATGTTATAAAAAGTGATAATTATTGTTAATTTTGTCATTTTCAAAGAGCTACCTGCAAAACAGAGCTACCCGTGAAACATATTTGTCACTACAGAACTTCTTTTTAAAAATACCACCTTTACAATTAAGAACAGAAGAAAAAATTCATTTTTTTCTTTAAAAATGTGCAAAACCACGGAGTTTGTTCTGGGATTGTGACACACAGAAGTCTTCAGCCTGTGGCTTACATTAGGGATGGCCCAAGGAGTTCAGACTTAATTTAACTGCAGCGACTGGAAAAAACAGGAGTGAAGTGAAGCTTATCTCGTGACCAAATGATTTTGTTGCTCTTAGCTCCCAACTTGTGCCCCACAAAATGTCTTAAACCAATTTTCAAGTTTGCACTTGGAACAATGTTAAAGGTGAAGGGCTCCAAACTCAAAGGCACTAAGAGCCAAGCATCCCTTGCAAGCTTTAATAGTGATGGAAAAGTTAGAAAGCAGGGCCATAAATTTTCAAGCATTTGAAGGCCTGAGTTATGTTCACACAAGTGCAGAACAGAAATGGTTTTCTTTTAATCAGATTCTGAAATAGTACCAGCACCACCCCAGCATAATGGCACAGGGTACAGTTCAGAAAACAGAAAATACCAGGATGCTGATCTGTGGTACCACCCAGAGGCTGCTCTAAGTCCCAGAGCGCACACACAACATCACACATGACAGACCCCTTACAGTCTCACTGGAATAATGATGGGCTTGCTTTTCTTTCCAAAAGTGAAAGGTAAAATTCTACTACTTTTCTGTGAGCATTTTTGAAACAATGACCATGGGTCCCAGTCCTTTCTGGAGGAACAATCTGACTTGCCTTCATTTCCACATACTTATGGTTTACCTTCAGCTCTCAAAAGCGGTTCCACACTACCAAACCCACAACAGCTGTTTTCAGAAACAAGCATTTCTTATCATTCGGTATCAAGCATCAGAGCCCATTAGAGTATGGAAGGAATGCCACAAATGAACTGGGTTTCTAGAGTCCTAGGAGATTTGTTTCAGTTTTTAATCAAACTGGTTCCCAGACTTAATTCAATCAGCCTTTATTTTTCCTACACTTGGCAGGAGAAGGACTCTTTTTTTTCCAGAAGCAATTACTGTAAATATAAATGGCTAAGCACTCAAGCAGTATATTAACAATTCTAAATCCTTTTCTTCTGCTCTTGATCATAAAAACCCTTCCATCCAAGCAACAGTAATGTCCCTTTTTATAGCATAAAAAGTATAAAGAAAGACCATCTGGGCTGGCATGCCTGCCTTTCTCATACTTAGACAGACTCAAGGTGACCCCTTCCAATGTTTCAGACTCCCTGATCCCTTTTGAAATAACTGGAGACTTCTTCCAGCTTATCTTACTCCCAGGATCTTTTAAAGTACATCAGATGTAATAGAAATGATGGAAGAAGAGGAAGGAGGGAGAAGGATATGAACCGATACAGTTGCTGTGACCCGTGTGCATTTCAAGCTCATTTTGAAACAAATTTGTCCAGTTAGAGGATAGTGACTTCCCATATTAAGGTCAACAAAGGGGAAAAGTATGTAAGTGAGCCTGACTTTCCACTGCTAAAGCAGCTTTAAATGTTAATCATGTGGTGACACAACATGCTTAAGTGTTGAAAAGACAGGACCCTGCCATAATCAAAGTGACACTGCAAGAAAAAGCTACTTTCAGTAGGGAAAAGCATTAGGTCTGTACAGTGGGCTTCCCAGATAAAACAGCACAGGCAATTGCAGTTGTATAAATGTATATATACACTCATAAAGAAGGGGATAGAAAAATAAAGAGATACAGGCTTAATTTCCAAGAGTGGAGCAGAGAAGTTGGTTTACAATTCTTGAACTGAAAATAAACACTGAATTAATAACTATCATCAGACCCTGTACCATCAAATATCTGTTCACATCGGGTGGCAGACTTGCAAGTGGTTTAGTATTTTTACACTATTTCAACCACCAGATCACTTAATCCCATTTACAACCAAGATGCAGTACTGATTACCTAAAATGGAGGGAAAAGTCCTTTTCTTGTACTTCAGATGCACCAGGCTAAAGGGCTGGGAGGGTCAGAAGGCCCTGGCAGAGAAAAGGAGGAAGGTTATTAAAAGGTGGATGCTTTCAGGTAGCAGCACCTCCTAAGAGGTGCACCACATAGGTGCAAAGTATAGGAAAACTTTAGGAAAATACACTTTGGGTACATTTCCTTTTCTAGGGTAGTGTCAGAAGAACAGCACACACAACTGCCCAGACACAGTGTGAGGTGGCAGGAAAGTTCTTTTTACAGGAAATTCCCCAATTATCCTAGTTTAATGGTGCATGTTTTAAAATAAGGCAAGATCACTCCTTCCTAATCCACTTTAAAAAAACATTGACATCATAATGCATAACCACACAGGCAAAGAATTACAAGGACTGTACCAGAAGGGACAGGCATCATCCCTTGCCAGCTGGTGCTGAAGAGGTATCAGAAGCAGACCTCTGCATTTCTTCCCTTTCCTAAATTCATAGTACAGCCCTCACGTCCTTCAGCACCGGTTTTACCGAGAATAGTCCTATGGAATTTTCATAGCCAATGAAAATACTGAACATAAGTGTGTTAAACAGACTAAAAGAACAGGTCAGGACCATGTCATCTGCAGTAGTAAAACTACACAGATGAAGTTCATACAGATGAAGTTCATACTTATGATTTTTATTTCAACTGCTTGGTTTCATCATATTTTATGAAGAAAACCTACCTTTTAAGAATTTTTTGCTCATCTTTTAACACCTGGCTACATTGTTTTTCTTTTATTACATGAAAAAAGGCTGTGATTTTTACCTCTAGTTCATTTAATAAACAGTCTCTTATGCTGTAGCAGAAAGCGTTTAGGAAGTCACCTATTTCCTAAAGAAAAGATCTTTGATGCTGGCATTGTTGAACTTACTCATGTTTCCTTCTTATTTATTCAATGAACTTCTGTAACATTTCCTTATTCCAGATTTTCATTCTATTTTACCAGCATAAAGGCAACCCCTCACAATCTAAGCTGAACATTTTGTATTTTCGTGGGGGGTTTTTTTATGTTTAATTAGACACTTTAGCAATGTCAAGTTGTTAGGCAACATTTTACAGTCAGGATGAATTACAAAGGAAGCTCCCAGATCACAAAGGTCCCAGAGCTTTTGAATGGCTTCTCCACTTTTTCGTCTGTGCAGGCTGCTGTGTGCTTAAAGGGTGACATCACTCATCTGCATTATTGTGCTGTACATTCATCAAAGTACTGATTAGAATCTAAAAGTTCTCAAATAGCAGTAGGATTTGGTAATTTGTAATCAGATACATAAGAGCGAACAAAAGGAAGTATCAGTGCTTTCAAAGGGAGTTGGTGACCTTCTGGTGCAGGTTCTGGAATGACTTTCTCTGCTGATTTTAAATTGTACCTGAATGGCAATATTAACAAAGCAGATGGATGTATGTTACAGGTGAGGGAAAGTCAAGAATCTACTCTGTAGTTACATTTTGATATTTTACCATGTATTTAGGAGTATTAGTACATGAGAAGGCAGAAAGGCATGAGCAGCTTAGTACGGTGAGAGTCTCAGATTTTCAATTTGCAGTGGCTAACACTTGTAGTGGTGATGTTCTGGTTTCCCATGGGCATGCTGCTGCATGGCTGCTGCTTTTCGATCATTTGAGCTTTCCCTCGATCAGAGATCCATTATGTGCATGTGTTGGATACTATGTGAAAAATCTAATGATAGCTGATATTATACGTCTGTGGTGGGTATGAGCCCTCTCTCTCCAAGGCCATGGAGAAGATTTCAATCTACATCATGATATAAAACAAGCCAAGCATTTTATTTCTATTTCCATCACAAAGAAACAAATTTCAATAGCAAATTTGTCTCCCTTTGGAGCAGCTCTTCTATCTGCATAAAACGCCAATAAATCATTCCATACTTGATTACTCCGGTGCACAGCACATCCCAAAGAAAGTTTACAGTTTCAAGTCAAGACATCTTTGTCGATGACCTCAAGGCTCTCATGGATCACAGGTGGAACCCAGCTCACGAGTTCCCTTCTCACTTTCAGCCTCCCAGGCAATACCTGCTTCTTCCAGTGTTTTGTGAAGTTATTGCCTTGCTTACAAAATGCAGATATGTTTAAACGACAGGCAGGGATCTTACTCCCACCCAGCAAAGCCTCTTTTGAAGGTACTGATGCCATATTTTAGGGCAGACACTTGGTCACCACCTCCCACAGCAAGACAAGGATCCACAAGAATCTCTGGACTGTCCATCCCAGGCAGGGGCCTGCAGGGACGCCACTCAACATCTCGGAGCTGCTTCAGGCTGTTCAAAATTGTCTGCAGCTGCAACATCCTCCCAAGGGCTGCTGCAGCATCTGGGGCTTGCCAGGGTTCACAAATGGTTTAAACCTCCCTCCTGCACAGCCTCAGCTACGTCCCAGGCATGCTCCCCCATGGAAGGCACAGCGAGAGAGTACGGCGGGGGCCAGGCTCCTGCAGCTCAGGGATACCGAGGAATTCCCTCATGCAAGGCAATGGATGCAAGCCAGGGATCTGGCTCAGCACTACTTCTTTCAGATAGGGATTCTCCCCACACACACTGCTCTCATTAAAGGAAAGGCACCATGTGTTGGATAACCCAAAACTATCAGCAAGAAGGAAGAGTGGGAAGCATTTCCTTCAAATTACTGGATATTGTGAACTTTTCTTAGGTTTTAAAAATTCTGTGTCAAGCAGCTTCCCTCAAAATGCACAGATGTCCATTTGTGCAGCTTCTGGGGTGAAAAGTTCCTGCATATTCCGGGAATACAGCTACTTTTCTGCACATCCATGGATTTTGAAAACACAACTGGCTTCATCTATTTCCAAAGGCTGAGTTCACGCTGTATTGTAACAGATCATTTCAGTAGGTCAGAGAGAACAAGAACTCAGGGTCTAGAAGGAAGGTCCCTAATGGGGGCTCTCAGAATCTGCCCTTGTTTTCAGCTGCAGCCTTGTTTTTCAGAGCTCTGCCAGCACCAGCAGCTCCTGCTCACAGAAGGGTCAGCAATTTGTTCCCTTGATTTTTGGCCATTTTTACAAAGCACAGAGTTCCCACTCTGCAGCCCACATTCTGCCTTTGTTCATTGTCATTAAAACTTCACTGACAACAGGCAGGGGTGTAAATGAATGGAGACGCTGCTCCCCTCTTCTGTTTCCTGAACTCCAGCCAAAATCATCACATTTCATACATCCTGAATAAAATCATAAATCCTTCCCCACGGGGAGCAGGGTGTTCCCCTTGGAAGCTGGCCTGCGGTTCCAAACCACATCAGGAATATAGGCCAGGTTTCTAAAACCGAAACTGAGGCATGTCCGACTTTTTTTGTAATACATAACTTTTGCTTCCTTTTCTCTGAAAACAATGCTTTGCAGGCTTTTAAAATAATATTCCCTTCTGAATCTATACACTTAAAATGTGCATAGCTGAGCTGCCAGATGCTGTAAATTGTCCCAGCTCGACTGGACATGAGGAATCTATTCCGCCTTCTGCAGCGGGAAGATGTGCAGAATTTCAAACCCATTTTTACATGCAGCCTTACTTATGCTAAAATGTTGTTGGAGATTAGTTGGGTCTGACCTTTATGATACATTTAAATACTTCTGTTTTTTCTCACAATTATCATTTTTAATCTTCTCCTGGATGATATAGCCCACGGTATATTCATTTATTAGTGAAATTAAATTTCAAGAGGGAGAACACTTGGGTAAAACATCCTCAGGCTTTTGAGTATTCTGAGGGAAATTTTGTATAAATGAGCTTTTTTTTTCTGTGTATACATGAACTTTTCCCAGAAAATAAAGAGGCCACTACTTCACTGAAATTCTGGTAATTATCCTCATATATAACGTGAAAGTAATGATCTATCATGGCCCATAAAATAGGCAAAGTCCAGTAAAGAAGCAGTTCTTGCCAGAAGTCAGCATGTTTTTATAAAACCTTTACTTGCTGGGTTTTGACTGATTCAGTACAGCAGGTTCATTAAGTCATTAAATCCCTTCTGTGCAGTAAAGATCTTCTGCTGTTCCTGGCACACACTGGCACTATGTGCGCATTGGGAAATTCCCATCTCTCTGTACAGGAATATCTGTTTCCTTTTCAGCTTGCACTGCAAACTCAGCACATCTTTCTGCATTCATATCCATCAGTGACTTGTTCCAGACATCTCATTCAGGTACAGAATTGTTTTAAACTAGAGAAAATTTGTCCTTCGTCATATTTTTCCTTCTTTTTATTTTTTTCCCCCCCCATAAACTGGATGTGAAGGGAAATGCTAAAGCAGTGCAGAATCTATCTTATTATAATTAAAAAATACAAAGCCAGGAGTAGCTGTCTTACATAATAGGGCCTGGAGTTTGTGTTTCACCATTGCCCAGGAATAGATTTAGCATGTTTAGGATCAGGAAATTGAAAAAGCAGTTTAAAATCACTGAGCACCAAACCCTAAAGCTCCACCAGATGCAGGAGGGTCAGACTCAAATTATTCTACCTATTTCAGGATTCTTATGTGCCCTGAATGACAACGCTCCCTGCTGAGGATTTCCCAGCCTCTGCCACAGGACTCAATTAAACAAACATCAGCCAACCTCTGACCCCAGCACGCATCTTTAATGCTCACATTATTTGCCCATCCATAAGGCAGACAGCTCTCGGGCCACAGTTGCCACAGTAACTTGGATAAGGTGCCACAGAGAACACTGCAAAACTTATGTTATACAAGTACCAACCAGTTTGTCTAACCAGCAAAAGGCTCCTTCTGAAAGGAGCACAACCTGAAGAATACTCCCACCTGGGTCTCAAAAAGAAATTGCCATTATTTGCTGTGTCACAGTATCCCATAAGCACCTGCAGCCACTAAAATCCATAGGAAAACACACCAAAATTTTAGTAACATTGCTGGGAAGCGTGGGACAGACTTAGGAAAGCTGTTTCCACAGCAATGCCCTGTGGTTGCCTGCAACTAGTTCATTCAAACAAATCTCATCTCTGATTAAGCTGTATAACAGGGTCAGTAGCATTTGAAGGGCTGAGGTGTAATTCCCATGAGTATGATAGCCCTCATGCCCTGTGAAGGAAGGGAAAATGATTGAGGTTATCCACCATTGCAGAGAAATATGATGCCTGGTTTTAAAAGTATTTTACATTCACTCTTTTCCTGGCTCTCTCTACTTGCAACATCTCTGTGGTGAATTTCTAAACTGAATGGGTGGGGGTGGTTTTATTGCTTCCTGGCCATAAATGAGAAAGCAAAGTCATTTTTAAAAATCAATTACCTGTAAAACACAGTGTCAGAGAGAAATATTTTTTCCCCCCTTTATTTACTAAGGGGAGTTAAAATCATTTGCTCTAAACATAGTTTCTGTGGAAAGACAAGTTGCCTGTCAGGGTCATTGTCAGTCACAGCAGCTCCGCAGAATGAAAGCAAAGGTTACTTGGTTTTGGTGTGTTTTGGCAAAACTGCCAATGGTACAACATCACCTCAGCACTGGTATGCACATCTGATGATGGCCACAGGGTCGTCCCCAGGGATAAAAATCACTGCCTGCTTCCTGGCTGAGGTCACATACTCTGCATATCATTTACATATCTTTACATACATCCATATAGATATCTTTGTATATCCTGATGTAAATGAGACAGATCCACTCTTCACATGCCAAAAGTCCTCCTCATTTTGGAATCACAGGTTACAGTCTGCAGGGAAGAACATATTGTAGCAGAAGGTGTAAACCAACCTCGAGGGGCCCAGTCAAGCTGAAATCAAACCATAGAGGTCCGTGTCAAATAAACATCACAGAAGTCTCCAGAGATGAAAGAACCTCTTCATGCCCATCTCAGAGAAAAGGGGTAAAAGAAAGAGGAGGATACCAAAAGATGCAAGCTTGTGCTCTTCCAGGAGGAATGTGAGCCAGCATTGCCTCCTGTGAGGGTCGGTGGATTATTTACCACACTCTAGCTAGCCCTTAAACAACACAAGAGCCTTGGAGTAGACACATGATGAATTTTCTCTCTCAAGTAGGCTACTTGAGCTACACTCTTGTGGTTTTTGAAACAAGGAAAAACACTCCAGGAAAGAACAGTGTAAACCATATCTCAAATTTAAATATTTATATTTTCTATATATTGCACTTGAAATTCAGGCTGTATATAAACCACAGATTTTTGGAGAGAAATTAGATAGCTATAGTTGGGAAATTATGACACAGAATTTAGTGAACACCACTGAAGAGCTGTGTCATACTATTTAATTTCATCTTTAAAAGAAAACTTCATGTCACACTGGCAGAGATTATAATGGTTAGGCTTAAGGGGATAGAAGATGATAGGGCTCTTATATTTGCTCTTAAGTGAATCTGCAGCCAAGTGCTCTAAGGAAAAACACTGTAAGTCAACTCAGCATCTGCAAGATCAATATAATTCTTTAAGAGGAAAAAGTTCTGTGTTTAACTTATTTTTCTCCCACAGGAGACGGTGTCAGACTGTTGCAGGAAGCAGTAAATTGCAGAGTTTGTGGACTCTGCTCAGGCACAACAAGAAATCATTGTAATTTAAGTGATGAAGTCAAAAATACAGGAGTCTGGTAGAAAGTATTTTTCGTGTTCTGAATTGCAGCTAAAATTGTGGCCTCAAACTGTGTCAAATAAACCACACTGCTTGAGACCCAGATCTGCATAGCCTAAAGTACCAAGCTGAATATCCAGTCCTTACAGTCTGTAACGAGTTGAAGAGTAAAAACCACTTTTCTTGTTTCCATGGAATATTTCAGGACTCCGGGACAGCTTCCTGATAAGAGACTCCTAATCCTGAGTCGTGGCCAAATTCATGTTCAATTGGTGTGGATATGGCAAAGCTCTTAACTCACTCCCAATTTCTACACAGGAAGAGGAGCTGTGGGAGAAAAGCAATATCTGGACAGAGAGAAAAGAACCAAAAAAATGGTGAAACCATCCTGAAGTCACACGCACAACATCACCCTTCCCCATGCAGAGGAGTCTGAAGGACAGCATTGAAGCCACTTCCTGTGGGTTATGGAATTCCCATTCCCACTGCAGAGTTGAGATGAGCTTGTTGGACAAGCGAGGTTGGCAGTAGCGGGTTATAGACTGGATGGAGACATCATGAGAGTGACCAGCAGAGGGGTAAGGAACGGCCTTCAGGGTGAGGACAAGAAGGACGTTGAGGGAACAGAGAGGTACGCAAAACTATGTTCTAGGAGTGTAGTCTTGGCAACCACACTCTGGGGGAGCTGCTCAAGGGAGGACTGTAGCTGTCATGCACAAGACACGAGGAAAAGCCCAGTCAAATATTTTAGCTGGATAAAAACTGCCCTATCATTGAGTTAATGTGAAACAGAGCCAGCAAAAGGTACAACACAGGCATAGGTCAAGCTGAAGACAGAACTCAGATTATGGCTGACAGGTTAGACCATAGCAATATGTACTCTGATTAAGAAAGGAAATACTCTTCAGCAAGGAATTGAGAGAATGCATCATTTGGCCTTTTTATTTTTTTTTTTTTAAATGTTAGCATGGAGTACTTGATAGCTGCTGTGAAAATTTCCTGGCATGATGTTTAGTTGTATGATGAATGTCTAAGCTTAACTAAATCATCTTCAGAGAAAAATTAGAGATAATGATCAAAGCCCTGAGGAATTAGTTGATTTGATAACTTTCAGTGTCATGATTCTGATGTCTGATATCTCAGTGCTACAGGAGGTCAAATGACTGAAAGCAACTGCTGTCTACTTCCCCATCAATGTGGAAATCCTCCCTTTGCCATAGCCTTAACTTCCCAGTTCTTGCTGTGAAGCTAACTGAGCTGGCCAGAAGACAAGAATTCCCCATGAAAAACACTGAGGTTTTGGCATTTCCCATTCAGACAAAAAAAGAAGGGATTTCAAAATAGTTCACCACAGGGAGAAGAATGTCTCTGAATTAGTCCAGAGCAGCACTGAAAGCACTTGTCCAGTGGTGATTCGAGTCTGCTCTCCTCAATTTCTGTAGTTGACTTTTCAAAGAAACAGGGGAAAACATCCAAATCTTCCTTTTGGATTCAGCTGTTCCTCTGAATAAAATTAAAATAGGAGGCTAAATGTTTCCTTCTCTTTTAATGAGAGGTCATTATCTACGCATTCCAGAGATAAACTATGGGAAACATACAGCAGGGTGATTTCCAACTGAATCAGTGAGGATGAAAGACGATGAGAAAAGTTTCTGTATCTAGTGTACAGAGCATAACATCAGCTAAAGGCTGCACAAACTGCCAAGTGACTTAATAGCAGACATAGAACCATTTAGGTTGGAAAAGACCTCTCAGACCATCAAGTCCAACTGTTAACCCAGCACTGCCAAGTCCAGCACTAAGCCATGTCCCCAAGTGCCACATATTGAGGTGCAAGTGGCCACTAAATACAAGCATGTCGTGTACAGCTGCCAGAGAAGCTGAGGCAGGAGCAGGACACCCAAATGCCATGCAGCCACCAAGTTAGCAGCTAACACTGTGTTGGCACCCTCTGTAACTAGGTATTTAGCTCATGCTGCTGGGTAGGGGCTGAAACCAATCATGTTCTGGTTAATCTGCCTTGAGTAACTGCAGCTGGTGGTCCGGAAGAAAATGACTCTGAAATTAATCTGCAGCATCTCATAATAGAGGTTACCGTTATCCAGCAAGGAGTGTCCTGAGGCTAGCCCTGCCCAGTGTTCTGGGAGACTCTCAGGAATGTGCAGGAGGAGGAGAAACGTTCCATTTAAATACCTTCCGAATGTTTTCATGCTTCGCATCCTCCTCCTTTCCTTTTCCCAGCCACTCTGTTCTCACAGCAATTGAGACTCTCCAGTGAAACTTGCTTAGTAGCCTGGATATTTTTCTGGATAAATTTGCTTCATGGTTAAACGGATAAGAAGTTTTCTAGTTTAAATCCATCTTTGGAGAGATCTGCTGTAAAAACGAGGCTGCTTTTTTTTTCATTATACACCTAACTGGCTAACGTCTGCATGCTGTTTAAGCCCAGGACATAGAATAATATATGAGGTTTTATAAGGTTACATAAAAGTTATAAATGCCATGTGTAAGTATTTGACTTGTTCATAGTCAATGAGAACTATTTGTACACGTAAGGCAAGCAAGATTTATCCTGTAATGGGTAATCCTTTCTTCATTTAATAAATAATCCTTTATTTACTTTTCTTCAGTTCTCAAAGTCAGTCTTCAGAACCTAAAAAAAACAACCCATGACCTCATTACCTTCTCCCCTCATGGCGCTGGAAGCCCAGGGATGACTGAGCTTATGTTAACATGTTTGCAAGTAACCATTCAGCCTTTTTTTTCCCCCTCCTTTGAAACAGCCCTTCCTACGAAGGCTGTTCTGAGAACTACCATGATGTTCCATAACACAGAAACCTCATGGGGCAGGATTGGAGGAGGAAAAAATTAATTTCAAAACCAAGCATGTATTCTAGGATTAATTGCCAGGACTACCACTTGGTGTTTTGTGTTTTACCAGTCTTTGGTTTAGTGGGACTTAAAGTCTTTCTGATTTCAAACTTTGAAACCTCCCTTCTGCGTGTCAGCACCATTTCCTAATCGGCTCCTTCAGCTTTGAGAAGTCTGCCGTAAAGGGAAAGAAATTCTGCCTGGACTAAAAGATTTCCTATCCAGATGAAAGCCCCTAAAACAAAGCAACAGCACTTTGCAAGATATATCATCATAAATATTGACATGATTTATTTTAAAGTGCTTACTAAAATTAGGCTCCTAATCCCATGTTGAAGCATTTAAATCAATGTCAACCTCTTCCAAAATGTCAAGTATTCAACCAGTATCCCCTGAAATATATGGTGGTTTTGGTGACCAGCCCTTTTAGATGTCAGGCTATTAATTTATGCAGCTATCTTTCGGCATCCAATTTTGCTTGACCCATATTTCAAAGATGTCTTATAAAAGCTGGAGAAGGAAGAATTTTAAATCCTGGCAACACTACAGTGGTTACTATCAATGGGACCTTGATTTAGTAATAATGTTGTTGTGAAACAGATCATAAGATGTTGTTGTTTAAAATGGGACAAAATAACTCGTAGGGCCCTTTTTCTTTTTGGTAAATTATGTACAGTGCTGCCTGTATTCCAGTTCCTGTAGCATGCTTCCTGCCATCTGTTTTCCATTTTTCTTTAATTTCCATTCATGCCCTTTGGCCTATTCCCTGCGTTCAGAAGAAAACAGTAATTAAAGCTGACATTATCTCTTGTGCCTTTTCCAGACTACATAAATTGAAGACATTTAATTTTTTTTAATGTCCTTATAAGTTGTCTTGTATCTTTTATTACAAGATCAGTCTTACTTTTTTGAGAATCTTAAGGACTGTCAATTAGTGACCAGTTACAGACTCTAGTTGGCCACAGTAATGAAGAGGTTTGGTTTTCACTGCATCTGATTTCCATCCTTTCATTAGTACAGATTTCAGTGAATATCCTTGTCCTTGCTAGGCTGCAAAAATTATCTATAAGAATACTGAGCAATATAAGACGTGCAGTGTGTTTGCAGCAAGTTCTTCTTCCTGTCAATACCCACATGAGGTGAAATTCAGTATGGGCATCATTTTTGTCCCACAAACTCAGAATAACTATTCGTTTTCCTTCACACCTACAAACAAAAAGATCATTTCATTGCTCAGAATAAAAGGTGTGTAAAAAAAAAACTGTTGCACTTTTAAACTGAAAAGCACAATCATCTTGAGTAATCCTGGACGTGCTCTTACCAAAATCAAGCCATATTTCATGATAATGGCATCAAAGTCCTAAAATGCAGCCTTTCTTTGACACTGGAGTCGTGTTATATGACCACAGTCTTGTGTTCTGTGGCTGCCTTTTTGGGAGCCATATATTTGAAATTTGACATTTATATATAAATCACCCCTGGGAAAAGGGAAATTGGGCTTTTAAAATCATATATATGAACTCTTAAATGATTTCCTCAGTAAATACTGTCTTTCAATAGCTCCAGATAGTGCACAGACACAATACACAGCATGCATGACATGTGTTTGCTGTACACCAAATAGTTGACTGAAAACACCTGGAAGATGATGCCCTCATACCAGCCTTAACAAAAGATAAATAGAAATTTAGAAGCCAGATGTTGGCTCCTCAAATACATACAAAAGATTTGCCTCTTAATTCAAGCATTTCTATGTGCCACAAAATACTTCAGAACCTGTAAAGGATCACAGAGAAAAAAAAAAAAGGAAAAGAAAAGAAGAAATGGTGACATAAAAAAGAGCTACAAAAATTTATATTAAAATAATAATAAAAAATAGAAAATGCTGTGCTATGTCATACTCCTCTCATTAATGGAGTCATCCTTTGAGCAAAGAATAATACACATTATATATGCATGAATATGTGTCTTCTTATTGATTTTGTATATTTTCTTTGTGTTTTAGGTACATTACCACAGTTTATGGTAATGGACTTGGTGCTTTCCTCAGTCTCACTTTCCTTTAGCAAAATAAACTTCAGGTGTTTGATGCTTACGAAAAAAACCCACAAAACAAATAAAAGCAACAAACCCCACAAAACAGGTTGAACAAATCAAGCTGCAATGCCATTTGTTTAATCCTCTGTGCCGATTTCAGACAGCTGGATATAAAAATAAGTGCATTTTAAAACACAGAGATTTGCTGTACTTCAGCTCAGCACAGTGTAACTGTTGTTGGCAGGAATAAGAGGCAGCTTGGTGGACATAAGCATAAAAACCAGCACTGGGCTTGGGACTGGAGTCTTCATATGTCTGACAGAAGTATTGACATCAGTGGAATTGCTACAGCACTCAAAGCAGCACACACCAGAAAGTGCTGTGCCAAAGATATAATTACCAAAAGCAGAGCAATCAAATATTCTAAAACAAGAAAAATTTTTTAAAAAAAATAATAGAAACCTACTATCTACAGTTTCCCAGTGTAGAGGTAAGGATATTATTTTGCAGCTGGTCCTAAAGTCACTTGATACTCATTATTTGCTATTTCTGAAACATCATGAAAACCTGTCAATATAAATCTTTACTTATGAAAAAGCTTCATAAGTATTATGAAAGGGTTTTTTTCTAGTTTCTGGTTAGTGAACTGTGAAACAAAATTAATCTTCAGTGTAGGGCATGAGGAGTTCTTTAGCTTGCTAAAAAAAGGGGGGTTTTCCACTGGCTTTTCTTTGGTCCATCTCACAAAATCCTTTTCAGAAGCCTAAAGAGAAATATGTAGCTACTGGAACCAAGTTCCTTATTTCCACATTCATCCAGTTGCCCAATATCATATCCTCTCCATATTTCATCTTTCCTCCCACTTATTCAAGGATATGAACAGTATTGATAACTCCACTTTGATTAAAGCAGAGTGGATTCCCTTCAAACATGAATTAGTGCTACACAGAATGAGGATGTATTTAACTTCCTAGAAATGCAGCTTGTTTCTGCAATATTCATTGCATCCAGATCAATAAATCATTCAAATCCTGTGGGACTTCAACTTCCCAAGGTGCAGAGGTCAAGCTACAGTGGAACTAGCAAATATCAGTTTCACACAGATGTGCAATTAGAACATCTGTTTGTATCTTCTCTGCCTATTAAGATGTTTGTTCTGTTAATTGTAGGCAAAACATAAGTAGTCATTGTGGTTTTGTTTTTGTTCTGACATGGGGAACTTTGCATCCTATATTCAACTTAAACAAGCTGTCAGCACAGCTTTTAGTCACCGCTGTATTTTTAATAGGGAATGTCAAGCTTGGTAAAAATTTCGGCTCACGGATGCTGGTTACCCTGAAAATACACTGCTACAAATTCTGCCCTAAACAAAGAACAGCGGAGACTTGTCAGTTCACGGAATCACCTTTTTTTTTTTTTTTTAAATAAGTTTAAATCCAGGTTCCTGTTCTGTAGCAAAAAAAGGGAAAGTTGGTGGGATTTTTACGGGAGTTGATTTCATAATCTGATCTGTCTCAGCCGCCAGCCTCACAAACACCTCCATCTGTGCTCAGCTCTGGCTCTGGGAGCAGTTTGCACATTCTCATCAGAACGTTTGCATCCTGCCAGCATTTGCATCACAGAGTGGAAAGCATTGTAAATGAAACACTATCCACGGTGGTAGGAGCCTGGCGAGCAGAGTCAAGGCCTCTGAATCTACTCATGCAGCACAAATATTTGCAGGACGGAGGTATTACGAGGCAGAGGAAGCAACACAACTGGAACACCAGACTGAGAGTCCAGAGTCTTCTCCAAACTGCTGTTTACTTATGACAGGATCTTGGCATGCTCTTTAAGTTCCCTTTGTCTCCATCCCTCCGTCCATCTCTGCAAAACCAATTAAGATCCAGAGATGAGAACCAGTTTTTCTAAGCACTAGGCTCATTATTATTGCTCCTTTGGGGGCAAAACTCCCTCACTAAAGAGGATTAGGATGCCAGTTGTCACTTATTAGAGCTAACAACATGAAAACTACACAAATTCACGTGCTTTTGCTACCTCTGTTGTTGACATATAACTGCAGTCTCTTAAAAGGATACACAGTCCAACTCTGAATTGAAAAGCAGAACTTCCGTGGGCTTTCTGGCATTAATGCTGACCGCAGGTGCCCAAGGCAACAACAGATCCTCCTCCCTCTGGTATCACTACCCACTTGGGAAGGTACCAGACTGACAGAATCTTTGTTTGCTATGAGCAGACCTATAAATTATCTTCTGCTTCACCTGCCCTCTTAAAAGTATAAGTATTATTTTTCAACCAATTATTTCTCAAATGCATAATCATTAGAAATGTCAGTAAAATAATAACTCGAGGGTGCTTCCTGTTAAATTTCTTAATAACCACATCCTCTGCTAATAAACACCTAGGCCTTTGGCCTCAAGTTTATTTAGCCCAGGATATGGGTATTATTACCTCATTAAGAGGAAACACCCTCAAGATATTATTTAAGTACCTCCAGAAGGAAAACAGCTGAATGAAAAGGATGTATAGGCCAGCTGTTTAAAATTCACCGGGTAAGGCAATTTTACATGTAAGTCACCAAAAATTAGGTTTACCTTGGATAAAGAGATACTTATTTCTAACATGATAGCATGCAGTTACATGTGTGTTTATGGGAAGAAGCTGAAGGTATGGGAGAGTTAAGGAAAGGCCCTGGTTCAAATTTCCTGGGCACTGAGCATTTAGCAATACAATGATAATTACTGGCTTTGATATATTCCATTTCTGCTGTTATGTTGGAAAATATTGGTGACACTTTGCTTGACTTTTCCACTTCAGAAAAGGCAGCTTTTAAATGAAATGTGATGAAGCTGTTCCAGTAGCACCATTTCTTCAGCTCATGTACTTAAATCTCAGCACGTGGGCAAATTTTTGTAGACTCCAAATCTGGGATATTAAGCATTGTCATGTCCTTTTGACTAGAAACCAATCTAAAATAAATCCTTATCTATGCTTACAGGACCAATTTATATCTTTAAATAGTGCAGCATCATTTTATACATTGACTATAGGCATATTTTTTTCAAAACAAAAGTTTATGACATTAGGGCCTTGACTTTCACAGGCCACATCCCCATCTTCCTCAGTATTCTTCTCCAGAGCCACACAGCCAGGTTCTGTAAACAGTGACTCCATTATCCCTGGACAGAATATGACCTCAGGCAAAGAGTATTCAGGAAAACCCACGTTAAGCCACAGGTCCTGCATGAATGCAAGTGGTGAGCAGGGTAAAAATGCCATTTTTTAAAAGAGTACAAAAATGTGGTGTGGAGAATATCTGCATCCATCAAAACAAAATCTTTTTTATAGCACCTGCCTCTCCAGCACCTGCCTTCATTTCTCCTCTAACACCCCAAAAGGAGATTTCTGTGAACAAAATGGTTTCGTTTTGATCTGTATATATAGCACTGTGGATTATGATTATTGAAGTAGTTTACCAAGTCAGGCAACGCAAAGGAAGCCCAAATAATCCTCTTTATTGACTGGCAGCCTTCAGCAGAGGACGTTGCAGGCTACCTTGGATGCAATTACTCCACAGAAACATCACATATTTTATATATACTCACATACAAGAAAAAAGAAGAAATCAGTAAACAGGCACCATCTGGAAAGAAAAGGTTGGAAAAGGAGCAAGAAATCATTAAAAGTAGAAGGAAAACCCACCTGAGTGCACTGAAACTCTGAACTCAGGAACTCATGAGTGAGCCCAGAGGACAGGCCTAACCACAGAACCACAGAATGGCCTGGGTTGGAAGGGACCTTAAAGCCCATCTGATTCCATCCCCTGCCATGGGCAGGGACACCTTCCACTGGACCAGGTTGTTCCACTTCCAGGGATGGGACATCCACAACGTCTCTGGGCAACCTATATCAGTGTCTCACCACCCTCACAGTGGAAGAATTTCTTCATAACATCTAATATAAACCTGTTCTTTTTCAGCTTGAAGCCATTTCCCCTTGCCCTGTCACTAAATGCCCTCATAATCATTGAGATGCTCAAAATTCACTGTCAACCACTTCTCTCTCTTTGGAGTTTTTTATTGTTTCCAGCATTTGAGTCAAACAAGAAGCATCTTGATTAATTTTTTTCTTTATTTCAGTATAAAACTGCCAAAATACAGAAAGAGCCACATCTTGGCTCTCCCTCTATACCTTTATCATTGCTTGCTGGGCTCTCAACCCTCAAACTGTAGAACAAGGCATGAGCCAGCACAAGAAGTGTCTGTGGAATCAAACCCTGAAATTAGGCTTTTAGATAATGAGCTGATGTTTTCTGTCTCAAAAAAACTCCTGCAAAACAGGAAAACAACTCCTCCCTTCTGTCTCCCTACATGCCCATTTTGGGAATGTGTACAATAAATGATTTTCAGCTTTTCTTGCAATCTCAGAACATTGACCTCGCAGCAGAGCAGTGGTAATGGACCTAAAGCATCTCAAGGAGCCACATGAAGCTGCTGGGTTTCCTACCTGAGTTTTTCCTTGCCTGAGCAGCAGCCACCTCTGGCAGCCTCCTGGCCAGCATACCAGAGCCCTGAAGGAATGGCATGTTTGTAAACTAAACAGGAAAGAGGAATAAGCCAGACACTTACATCACCTGACAGATGTCTTTCTCAAGCATGCAAGTTCATTTAAGGATTTTCCATGGCATGCGTTGACTCAAATCAATAAACAAATGAAAAAGTAAATAAAGGAGGCGGGGGGAAGAAATGAAGGGAGAAAAGAACGAGAGAAAGGGAGAGAATGGGTGTCATGCTCAACATGTTTTGCACCCTGTAAAAAGGAATTAAGTGACTCGGGCTCCCTGCCCCCCTTCTCCCTTTATGTCTGGAAGTGAGTCCTTCTGAAACACTATCGCTACTGGCAGCACAGCAACACATAATAACATGGTAGTGACACATAAAACTGTCAGTCTTCAATGGAAATGGATGGTTAGGCTGAGGGGGTAAACAGACTAAATCAATTTGAACATGCATGTTAAGGACTGTGAAAGGGCAGAGTTTAGTGCTGCTAAGCTGGAAAACATTTGTCTCTGTCTCGTTGTATTTCCCTGCCATTCAGCGGCATCCACCCACAGGCCTCTCGCTTGGCTCCAGTCAGACTCCACGGCTGATTAATGGCAGCTGGAGGTGTCCAGTAATTTCCTCACCTAATAATAAACTACAACCCAAAACAGGGGTTCCCCTCAGGCCCACATTTAACACAGCTCTCCTTACTACCAGGAGAAAGCCAATTACCCCATGTCTGCCCTCGTCTTTGAGACAGTGCACATCTAAGTGGCTTTGAGAGGTTACGTGGTTGGCTTCGAGCACATCATCTTTGTGGCAGGGTAAACAAAGCTCAGAGAGAATCTGCATCACTCTTATACAGGGATCATTAAGGGGAAAAAAAAAGCAGGAGGGAATGTCATTTTTGCAATGGGAAAATAGTCTCTCCTCCAACAAATCTTAACACCAACATGACCTTAAAAACAGAGGGACTTTCTTTCTCTTATCCTAATCCCAAGGTCACCAACACACACAATTATGATTTCAGTGGCTGAGGCTTAAGTAATCAGTCTGGCTCACCACTTCCTACCCAAGGGTGCCCAATAAAACATTTTATGTGAAGACACATCCTCAACAAGAACTTTTCCAGATTTTGTTAGCAATTAAAGCAAAGCCTTGTTACTGAAAGAGTTGCATGGATTTGTGTACTCAGTATTAAGGCTACAAAGACAGTATTGTCTATGTGGGATATCAGATTAATTACATAGTATCACCCTTACATTAGTAATTTACTGGTTAAATAATCATTTATACAAGATGAGGAAATTTTTTAATGTTATTTAGGTGGGTTTAATATCTCAACTTCTGTACAGTTACCTGAGTGAATAAAGGATACAGATTTAGCCGTAGATAATTGATAGTAGTATTGACAGCATTAAATACCTTATCAGTCCTTTAACTGACAGCAATTTAATATATAAACATGCATGCAAAACACAGGATTATTCCTTGTGCACCTAGAATACCTCCTTATAGCTCAGTCCTCCACATTCCAGTACTATGAGTACAAAAAATACCGGAATAACATTCAGTTTCTACTCTCCTGCAACAAGATGGGAAAGCTGAGTATCCCAGTTTCTTGGTGAGAGGACAATTGCAAGCAATGCAGACGCCAATATTTTTGCAGTAGTACTTCCTCACTATAGGAACAGGATACACTAGGTGCCAAAAAGGAAGTAAATGGTGTCCCATACTGTTTGACAGGTTCTATTAATACCTGCAGTTCGTGATGTCTGTCAAATTTTGAACAGCAAAAAATGCATATGCCTATGTGCACATGGATGTGCCTCTCCCCAGGAACAAATCTAATGAACATGTGGACACTGAGGGAAGACTGTCAGACACACACAGACCATTGCTGGCAATGTCTGGTCACATGGGCAACTGCTGGCACTAGGGGGTTAAAAGGTAATATAATGATTTCTTCAAAAGTCTTACGACAGCTTGGGAGGAAAGTGATTTTCCAGACATCTGTGCAAATAGATTTTCCGTTCTCTTCAAAGGTTTTTTCCTATTCCTCCCCTATCTTCCCTCCCCGAGGCACAGATCATCAGGAAGAAATTTTAAATGGTTCTGGACATTGTTTTTATGCTATCCCTTCCACAAAGAGATAATGTCATTTCTGCCACAGATGTCACTCCCTATAACTTTGCACTGTGCTAGAAACTGAGTTAAGAAAAACAGTGAACCAGAAAACAAATGCAAATATGAAAGGAAATACAATTAGGAACTGGTGCTTTTAATCATGTTAAAGCCATTCCACTAGAGGTGCTGGTACTAACCAGTAAATTATAAGCAAGGGCAACTTCAAGAAAAAGTTTTTAAAGTGGAAGAGGAGAAGATTTGGCTGTATCAAATAGTAAAACATCTTTTTTTTTTTCCTTCTCTCTGTACTAAAAGTTGAGGCTTGCGTGTAGAGCCTGCACCTCCTCTCAGATACACCCACCCAACATTTCTCATGGCATTTTTCCTATTTCAAAAGCCTATGTATGTGGCAGGTCAAGCCTACAAATAAGTGATTACAGCACAGCAGTGGAAACTCCCTTCCACAGATACAGAATTCCATGTAGAAGCACAAATTTCTTAAACTCAAGGCCGTGTGACAGACGATCTCTTTCAAAGGTGCACACACACCAAAGCTTCTTTCTGAAGAGTATCTTAATTTTCCTGACTGATGAGGAGGCTTTCTCTCATGTTGGACAGGAGAAGGGAGATACAGCGACAATAACACATTCCCAAATTTTGCCTCGAGAGCAGAGCAGTTTTGCTTACATTTGTCTCAGGAAAAAACAGCCACGACTCACATCACACAGTGAAGTGGCCTCCTAATACAAACTGCAATAGCCCCATTTTAAGAAGTTCCAGAAGGACTCATATCTAATTAGCAAATGAGCTGCAAAATTAGCATCAGCCATATGATAACTCAGCCTATTGAGCAGTCTGACATTGCCAACAATATACAACTGTGGTGGCTTGTTGTGAGCACTTACAATATTATGTTTTATGTTAAAGAGCAATAAATAATGTTCTCTATATATTCATTGTACATTTGACATGTTTCTGTGTCCCCTTTGCAACTGTGGTTACCTCAGTTTTGTGCTTAGGACTCTCAGACTAATTTCCCACCTGTTTCACAAGAGACCTTTGCACATATGTCAGATCATTTGCTCTTCATTTCATTGGGAAATTTTGTTTGGAAATGTGGAATTTCTTCCTCCTAACAATTATTAGAAGATATTACCATGGACTTGCATTTTTTTTCACTACGCACGATCTTAAGAAATGGCAGGCTTGTGGTGTGCTTTGGGGTCAGTAGTAGTCAGGCAATTAAAAAGACAAAAAGTGACAGAGAAAATGGGGTTTGTGAAGAGTTCCTGTCAACTCAACAGTCTGTGGGGCAAGAGAGCACAAAATAAGGCAGAGCTCAACAACTGTCCTTCACAGTGGCTATGAATCTGAGACATTATTACTGATATTTCCTGTGGGTTTTCTTTTTTTTAGAAAGGGGGAAAAAGCAAACAAACAACCCCAACTTTTCCCCAGAAAGGTTCCTGTTATTTCCTTTACTACCAGTAGTATTCATATGGCTAAAATACTCCCAAATGCAAAACTTGCAGTAAAAGTTCTGGCCTGTTAATCTTACACACACTGAGGCAGCTCGGAAACAGCTGAACAACTGCACATAAAATTCAAGCCTGTTTACTTTCCTGTCCAACTTCACCATTTCCTGGATTTATAAAATATCATGTTCTTATGAAATTACTTAATTAAGTCAGATCACAGCTGCCATGTGACTGTGTACAACAGAAGACACAGATCCAACTACCACCACCTCCATCTATTTTGGAGAACAAGAACATGCAGTGTTCATTACTGATCAGTGCACAAGTGAACCCAAAATTGAGCACAATCATATCTGTAGCTGATTTGATAGGCCATGTAAGTCCTCCCTATAGACAAGAAACAGTTTATGGGAAGAGCAACATCATCCATTACACCAATTGCTGTTTTGGGAAAAAAAAAAAACCCTTCCAGACACAAAAGCCCTTAAGATCTTGTGAGGGCTTTTCCCCCCCCCCAAAAAATTTATCCAACTAATAAAATCTGCTTCTCCCTTCTAATCTTTCCTCCCCAATATCCTTTAAACACCATAGCTGTAACAACACTGTGCTTTTCTATACATCTTCTGTCTCCCTCTTCTCTATGAAATGAAATATAAGCTTCAGGTCTGCAAAAAAAATGGTTGTAAAGCTTCTCCTGCATCCACATTCAAATCCCTTCTGAAACATCTCTTTTGCCATGAGGACTGCTAAAAACAAAGATTGCTGATGTGCTGTGACAGCTGCTCTGCCTCTCCCTGTATTTCAACTGTTGGTCACAAAAAGCCTAAAGAAATTGTTTTTTCGTTATTCTTTTTTCTGGTTTTGCATCTGGCCCATCAGGCCTCTGGTTCAAGACCTAGGTTCCTAGGCAAAATAATCAAACAAATAAATAATATTAATAAAGGTAGTCTGTATGTGAGCTCTGGAGTCCCTGCATGGACTATATCTTATATTATTTGAGTCTTTTTTAAGGACAAAAAAAATCAGTATAAATCAAAGACTTCTTTTATCTGAATCCTGGATGCTTCCAAAAGGAGGAAACAAACTTAAAAAGGCAATGACACAAAATTAAAATTGATTTCCTTTAGGGAGGTTGTACGAGCCTCACTTGCAGTTCAGTCCTTTCTTCTTCAGGTTGCACATACAGACTGTTTTAGAAAATTTTCTTTACTTACAGAAGAAAAGCACATGCACTATTCTGGAGATCTTTCCCCACAAAAGAGCTGCTTACTTCAAACTTGATCTAAGGTCAACCAGAATTTTTGACCAACTTGAATAAGCACAGGGTTCCTTGAAAATATGAATGGAATTACGGAGGAAGTGAACTTCAGTTTTAAATAGTGTTTTCTCCTCACTCAGGAGAGCTGAGAGGTGAGAAGACCTTGGCATTGAATTGAATCTGCCGCAGAGAGGGATGCAGGCTGACATTTGTTAGTTTTTCGCAGTGAGGCTCCAGCTGACAAGGCAGCTTTTGAACGCAGGGATCTCTCGAAGCTGGGCCGTGCTCGCAAGGGGCTGAGCTCTTTAATGACCTCCCCGACTCCCTCAGGCGCATCTCCTGAGGCCAGCGCACCGCTCCCTCTGTGCCCACATTACGTGTTCCCAGAGCACAGGGGGAGCGAACAAAGTCCAGGAGAAAAAGGAAAGCTGCTCTCCTGTCAGAGCCTCGGCTTATCTCAGCAGCTTCCTATTTTTAACTCGATTGCAAACGATATCTGTGATCAAAGGGCCAGAACCCCTGGAGGAGCTTAGGCGAACAGCGTGGTGGCCGCAATTCTTCCTGATGATTTGTAAGCAGGAAAGGACTTTTGACATGAAAGACAGTTTAAACAGCACAAGAATAGCAATAAACCAGCTGTAAAATGCTTAACATTGCCCTTGAACTAATGCAAATTGTTCCAAACAATTTTCTTTTGCTTTCTTCTTTCTTTTCTTTTTTTTCTTCTGTTTTTTTTGGTTTTTTTTTTTCCTTTTTGCAGTCTCTGGGTGCCCCGCTGGGACATTTAAACAGTCACATGCTCACCGTACAAAAGCCTATATAAGTGGGGAAATACAGTGTACTAATGTGTTTAGAACAAGGGAACCAAACAATGGCCACGATTCAGATCTGCTGCCTTCCTTTCTTTTGTTTGAGAAAGTGTTCATTAATGACAAGCTTGTTTTGGATACTGACTGAGCGTCCAGACAGAAATGTTGAAGGGTAATTTATTGGCTTAAAATACTCCATTAAGCTATTGAAGAGATAGTTAACAAAGTGAGTAAAAAACCTGAACGTTCTCAGAGTAAATTAGTTGGGTCACTGAATATTTTAGGTGCTTAGAAAATGGCAGTATTTACTGCCTGAGCTTCAGCAATATTAAAGAAGTGTTTACAGAAGTGATGTTTCAAGGTCATGCTCTCTACCTACAGAAATTATACTACAAGAGTCTTACAGAGCCCTTTAATGGCATCTTTAAAAGCATTCTTTGCTTTTTCTTTTTTTTACCACATGGATGTAATGTAGATTTTAAATTTCAAGCAATGACACCTATCTTTATCACCAGCAACTACTTATGATCATTTAATAAGTTCCAATATGGAATAAAATAAAATAATCTTGTACTAATTAGTGATAGGAAAGATCAATGAGATCATCAGTTCCATTTCCAAAAATTTTGAGCACTGGGATATCTCTGTAAGGCAGATTATATCAGCTTTTAGAAGAAAACACCAGTAATTAGAAGTTAATCCGTTGGTGTGCATGTATGTGTGTTCAACAAATTAAAATTCTCCTCTACATCTGTTCACTTATTTCTACTTCTTCCTGACAATGCTTGTTCCCTTAAAATGACTCTTTCCTTTTTCCCCCCTCAAAAGCTTTTCATTCCTCCCCACTGTTTCTCAGGTCATCGTACAAAAAATCTTACCAAGAAATTAAGTAGATTGATAAAACACAGTCTATTTCAAAAAGCTCTAAGGTATACACTTAGCTCAGGTGGAAGAAAGTGGAATATAACTAAAAGTTTAAAAATTATGTCCTAATCAAGAGCCCTGACTTGGGGGGGTGGGAGGGAAGATGGAGGGCAAAGGCTGTGCTGCAACATGAAAAGGACACATTAGAAATAAAATAATTAGAAACAGACAAACAAATATTTTATATAGTTTTATCTGCAGTTAAAAGCTCTTCAAATTGAAGAACTTCATTTTAAAGTCAGGAAAGTTTGCCAATCCACCCCTGTATTCATAACTTTATACTGTATTTTAAATCACAGGACAACCAGGCTCAGAAAAATCCATGTTTATAGGCACTTTTACAACTTCTGTATGTCAGTGTTCAATTTCCCTCATTTCCATTATTCATCAAATTAATGTCAGAATGGTGGTGTGGTAAGAAACACCATCATTTAAGGTCTTCAGGTGAGGAGCAGGAAGAGAGCGCTGTGCATCCATGGCCAGAAATATAAGAGGTTTCTGACCAGCCTAGGAAGTGCCCTCAGGAATCCATATCCCAGTGCATCCAGCCATATTTCTTCATCCTCTGGGGATTCCTCTGTCTGAGGATGACAGGATACACACTCCTGCTAAATCTGAACGGCATGGGAACCTCTTCAGCTCTTATTTCTGGTGATGCTGTAGCCATTCACCAGCCATACCAAGCACATGGCTCTCAGAAATTGTTTAAACTAACATGATTTGAGGTCCTGTGTGCAACAACAAAGCAAAGGATCTCAAATGTTTTCAGCTCCCAAATATGATGTCAATGAAATATAGTTGGTGAATATTTTCTGTTGAGGCTCACATTAGTGTTTCTTTAATTCAAGTGACCTCATACTCAGTAAAACATACTCAGTAAAAACCTGCTATCGTTCTATTTTATGTAAATTCTCAATGACTTAAGTAAAGCAACAAGCATTTTACTGACTTTTTTTTTTCTCATTTTGCTTTCCATCATTTTTATTTCACGGATACATTATGAAATAACTATTAAATTTGCAAAGTTTTACGGCACCTCAACCAACAATGAGGGGAAAAGAACTGCCTGGCTTTGTCTCTGTTTTCCTTAAGACTAATTTCTGCAAGCGTTAGAGGTTAATAACACTTATTTCATCCATTGCTTGAATCTAATAAAAGCAGTGGGGCATAACATTGTGTAAAACCAGGCAATAGAGGAAATAACACTAATGTTAACCTCTAACATAAATGTAGTGGTAATTGCCCTGGTCTACTTTTAAAATGAATGCCTTTTGTAGTCTCCCAAGCGGCACAGAAAAAAAAATTCCTATGTTCTAGGCAGCCACCAGTTTCCCAGACGGAGAGCACTCTGTGTTATCCATCCCTCGTTGTGCCATACTCCACAAAGATGTCACATAAAGGATTAACACATCCTTATGGATATAGGAAGAGCAATCCCTGGTAGTTGCCTTAAATGTATGTATTTAAAATTCAGAGACAGCTTTCTGCCAGAAAAAAAGCATTTTGTCTACTCTTCTTCTGCCCAAAATTTAAGCAGAATACACCAGAAGGCAAATGAGGTGTTTTTCGTTAATTCATAATGGCATAACTATTCTGTTTTATCCCAATACTGTTTTGGTTTTAAATAAACTGTTTTTAAAATTGTCTTTTATAGTTCTCAGGATAAACCTGCGTGTGTATAAATACCAAGTTTTTATAAATACTGTCATTATCTTATGTTTATTTATAAATACTGTCACTTCAAAGTCTCCACTGACCTGAAGGGGACATCTCCAGTCTGTGTGTGCTGATACTTCATGTGGAAACTAGAATTTCACAAATATTCACAGAATTATTCTCAGCAGTAATTTTAATTTCCAGTTGTTTTCAAGCAGGATAGGGAAGAACATGACACTCACAAGTTCTCCAGAGCAGTCACTGTACTGTACTTCAGGTTATCCAAAATCCTTCCTATGACCTGTCAGGGCTATCAGAGAGTCAAGAGTTCTGAATCTCCACGTATTTACTTGGTGGATACAACCTAATGACTGATAATGATGATCAAGGATATTCTTACTAGGAACTGGTATCTTGCTACTATGGGTATTAATTAGTAGAAAGAGAAAAAGTGGAGTGCAGGATGGTGGTGCTTGTAGTCACATGGGAAAGGAGGTCTGGAGATGGTCTTTCAAGGAATTAATGAAAATTAAAGAAAAAACATACAATAAGGAGAGAAAACAAAACTAGCGGGTAACTTCTGCAGAAAGGCTAAAATTTGAAATGAAAAATGAGAATGAAAGAGACCCTGGGTTGCATACCCAACTTCTCCAAGTGACTTTGGATAGATAGCATAGTCAAAACGGAGAAGCCTGTCTATCCATCCATCCATTCCTCCATGGGCTACCTGATACGGAAGGAGACTCAGACTGTTCACTGGGCTGCCACACTAATACTCTTCAGACGCACTACATTCACTAAATTCTTTTCTAATAAGGCAAGACAGCAGAGTTCTTTTCTCTTGACATTTATGAAGCCTGCAAAGTGGAAACAATCAGTACTTTGTCAACACCTGACATTTACCCTGACCTTTTTTTCATAATTGTATTAGAAGGCTAAACTAGACCCCAGAACATTTGGAAACCAGCTGGATTTATAAATAGTAAAATATACTTCAGTCTACTATGCTCAACTCTGAGCCAGTTCAGAGTGGATTCCTCAGAATTTAGCTGTGACTTTCACAAAAGAGCAGCATTGTAAGGTAGCTTTTTAAGGAAATGGACCCCAAGGTCTGTGCCTAAAATAGCAGTACAAATGTAACCTTTCCATCACCATCCACACAGACTTACTGTCCTATCTGAAACGCAACTTTCTGAAACTTTTTTTAGGAAATTCTCAAGACCTTTTCAAGATGGCATATCTCTCCCACATGAGACACAGATAAACTGCGCTAGATGAAAAAAAAATCATTTTGAGTGACCGATTTTATGATATTCATCTATGTATTTTATTTATTTCATGACTTCATCATATTTGGAGGTCTCCTGTGAGACAGATTCAAGTGAAAATGTGACATCCAATAGCTACACAATGTACAGAGACTGATTACATCTGTCTGCAGAGGAACAGCTACTCTCATCTTCATTGTTCTCGTGATACAGGGCATGTTTGGGCACAATGCAGGTATCATCCCTCTCTACCTAACAGACTTTTCACTGTCTTCCAAAAGCAAAACTGTAGCCTGATTAACTCAGCTCTTGACATCATTCCCATTTACTTTGTCTGTGGAACCACAGCTTTCCAGAGCCTTCTTCTTAATCTGGGAAGTTCTCCTCCAGCCTTTGTAAAAGCATAGCCCTGATGGAATTGAGGAAGAGAAAGGTATTGGAATCGCGGGTTTCTCCACAAAGTGTAGGAAGAGCTGTGCCCCAGAGAAGCATTTGAACAAAATAATCATTCTGATGCAAGAAAAACAGTGTTATTGTAGTGGGGCAGCTATGAAAGAAGGTATTCTGCTGTACCTGCTGTGAAAAAGGCCCCTGCTTTAATTATGTCTGAAGCTTGGTGGCAAATATCCAATCCCCAAGAGAAGGGGAAAAAAGGAAGCAGTATTTTTTTTCCATTCATTTAGTTGGCTGATTATTCTGAGTCTTTGACTCTTTGACCTTTTGTTCTTTATGAATGTGCCCTGCATATACCTATAGGGTCAGCTTAGACTGACGGAGAGCAGCTAAATCTGGCTTTGTACAGTGCTTTAAACACTCTCCACAATGCCCAGCAGCTGCCTCCTGCCCTCACTTTAATCGAGCACTGAGAGACCTCACTCCTAGGAACTGGTGAGAGCTGGGAACTGGTAGGCATGTTACCAAAGCAAAGGTTTTTCTTTATCACAAAACACAATGGCCAGCACTGCCAGCTGCTGGGAGACCTCCTGCTTACAGGACAGCAGTGCTGGCTCGTGACTGATCCAGAGATAAGCTTTGCCAATAAAATAACTTTGACAATAAAAACTCAGAGGACTCACACAGATAAAGGTGTGAAATTGTTGGCTGTGCACAAACAGCACTGACTTGTGCCTCTAAGGAAGCCCACTACCCAAAAGGACCCTACAGCCAGGTTTTGGGGCAGAGATTTCATAAATTACTACAGAAAGCATGACAGAAAGAGAAAAAACAAAAGAAAATACAGGACAAGATGTTTCAGAAGATATTATTTTAAAATTGCACTGAATGATTTTGGTCCTAAAGATCAACTGCATTGTGTTTGATATACTGTGCAAACATAATTAACACTCTCCTAACAGAAGCTGGAAGGAGACACTGGCAAAAAGATTGAAAGATATGAATGCAGGAAAGCACAGGCCATTTTTGTTAGTGATGTTAGCCTCTTTCTTTCTGTTGGATAGCCAGGAAGCCTGGGAAATGAAGTTTCTAAACCAGCATCTGACCTGGGTGGCTAAAATTAAACCATGCAAAGAACCTGTGAACTCTGCCCTTGAAGCTGTAGTAAGCATTTGGTAGGAGTTCCAGTCATTATATCTCTGTCCGTGAAAGAAAATTGCACCATGATTCCTAATGCCTAAGCAGCAGAAGTGCCAAGCATAAGCCTTTCAGAAGGCTTGTTTTCCAGACCTCTCTGTGAACCACTGCATTTTCTGTGATCTCCAATCTAAAACCAGAAAGATTTGTGTGTTTCTACCACTATTGGAACACAAATTACAAACACTCCGATCGTTCCTCCTTCTCTTTCTGTTTGTGCTCCTTTCATTTGTGTTTTCCCCTCTATCTGTTACAATCTCCAGGTATTTCATCCTCCTGCAAGTCCATAATACTCAGTGTATTCAGGGGACCTGGATACTTCCACTCACCAGGGTATTCCAAACCAAGCTGAGAAGCTGCAGCAACTCCAGTGTTGTAGATTCAGCGTGATTTAGCTTTACAGTGTAATTAAGGACCTAGCCCTTACTCTGATAAGAGCCCCACAAACAAATAAATACATTATTACCCTAGGTTATGCATCAATACGCTCCCAAAAGCAACTGGTGTGAGGGATTCATTACCTTACAAGTTTGTGACCCACAGATACAGTAATTGACACCAAAATTGACAATTTCTCAATCTCTCAGATAAAAGGGTTAGACTGTTCAAAGATTCCCAGGGAAGCCAAGATGAAAATACACAGTCCCATGGCTGGTTAGTGACATGACCAGCCACTGTTGTATAGCAGGAAAAAAAAAGGGGAATGCTCAGTTTGATTCATAAGCATGATGAACAACAGCTTTATAATTCAACATGAAGGCCAGATCCCTAAGAGGCACCAAAATTTTGCTTCATAGTAAATGCAGGACCATGAACTGATTAAATCAAAAAACAGAGCTGGAAAAGCCCTGACAAATGGTACTTGGTGTAGAGATCAAGGTTTAGATTAAAACAAATGGAAAGGATAAATGCAATCCTGGATAGTGCTGTATAGAAAAATACTGAAATCACAAGTAACAATGACCCACACTCTGCTGTGTGCCCTGTCCAGAGAAGGCTACAGCTATGCCCAGTCTAGTCAGAAAGGGATCTGAAGCATTCTCTGCTTCAGCTTTAAATAAGGATGACATTTGATACTCAACAATTCAGGAAAATAATCTTCATTTTAAACTGTTTATAATTTACAAATGGGTTATTTGAAATTAAATTGTTGGCATTCAGTCTGTGGAAAAACTCTCAGTGCTGGGTTTTCGTTTTGCCTGTAAATCTATCTTTGTCTATCCTGCAGTAAAACCATGTAATTAAAGCTGCCACTCATTCAGGAAGGTGGTACAGATCTATTACCAGATTCCCTCCTCAGAGGCCACTGCATATTGCCTTCCCTTCCCTTCCCTTGCTGTGGGGTTTTCTGGTGCCTGCTCTACGGGCAGACGTTCCCAGAGAATTACTGCATTTATTTAAACAAACTGCAATATGTATATAAATATATATGTATATTAAAAAATGTGTTACGGCAAGTAATGATGACCAAAAAAAAAAAGCCGCAAGTTTTTCTACATCTGTTTTTGTTACACATGGTAACCAGGGAGATGAAAATATCCGCAGTCCTTGCTTCTGCTACTCATAACAAAGTGCTTCTGCTTTATACACTGAATGGTTTCATTTGATTTTTTTAAGAGACTGAAAATAAACACAATCTCTATGCATAGTTTCCTCTGTTTTCAGGAACTATGACCTTTGACTCCTGTAAATCTATTTAAAGCTAATGTCTAAAGATCTGTTGTTTCAAGGATGTACAAAATATACCTAAGATTTATGTAACAATAAATCTTTCCTGGGCTTTCCTTTGTCAATTTTATTTCATTAACCAAAGCCAGTAACCAAAGAGAGCTGCACATCCTCTGGAAGCTATCTAATGGGTTATTTATTTTTATTACAAACAATCATTTGTTTGTATCTCATATTAATGTTGTAGGCAGGTGAAGACATAAGGATTTACTGTCACCCACAGATGTGCAGTAGCACTACAAACAAGAGTTGTTATTATTATAAAAACTCACTTAATGCCATGCATTCATCTCTGAAAACAACCCCACTAAAATAAGCCAGATATGAAATGTGGGCTACTGCACAAAACACTCTTGAAAACAATGTTTTCTGTCTTTTGAAAGTCATGGAAAATGTTACAATAATGCCATTTTAAGACTGCTCTTGAAAATTCCTTGATCCTCTTATTTCACGCTTAAACCACTATCCCCACTTCCACCAGCCCCAGATTAACACTGGCTTAAACTTTCTAAAAATAGATGTATTTTCTTCTCAACATGAACTGTCACCACTCCAGTGGTCTGAACAAGTTTAAAATTGGTGAAAAAAAGCTTGGTTGGAGTGACACACTTGGTTTTCCAGACATATTGCTTCAAATAATCTCCTTTTGCAGAGGAAAAAAACTAAGCTAAAGTGATTGGAAAGAAAAACTACAAAGCAAAAAGTAAATGAATGAAACTACTTGGGAAGATGTTTATCATTTGAGAAAAGACCACAAAACCATATCTAAAGAAAGACAGTATCTTCATTAAACAGCCAGCTGGGTCAAAATTAAGATAACAAACAAAGAGAAAGATTGCAATGCACAACTCCTGGAAAAATATCAGACTGTGAACCATAAAAATCCATACTGGATAAAGATTATGGTCATGGAAGGTGCTAATTGGTATCAGCTAGCTATAAACGCTTTAAAAACAACTGGCCAAGGTAAGAGGCAGAGATTTCTAGAAGAGCTGCTGAATATATATCTAGCCTGATGAGGTCCATTTTTAATAAATCTTTTAATAATGAGGAAATTCAAGAAGATTGGAAGAATGCTAATAATTTGCCAGTGCCCACAAAGGGCAAGCTGGATGACCCAGGTAATTGCAGGCTGGTTAGTGACAACTATTTTTGGTAAAACACTGGAACACCAAGAGGGGATCGAGTTGATAAAGAACTCAGGGATAGGAAGATAATCACTGCCAGTCAGCAGATGTTTTTATGGAGAGCAGATCTTGTCAAATATCCCATTCAATCTTTTGAGATCATACATTTCACTAATGGAAGCGACTGCACAGATGCAATAATCTGAGACCTCTATAAGACATGCCCTTCCGATTTGTTTACCACTACCCAGTATCAGTGAGATACGTATCAATGGAGTAAGATCAAGCTTAAAATGAGGAATAATCACTGAATGGAAGTTCACTAGCAAGGGCCCTGACAAATTGGTATTACCTCCAGTGCAATTCAGCATTTTCATGGCTGATCTGTGATTATTAATTTCCACTGACCTGCACTGTGAGGCTTGTACAGACGCTCATACAGATATCACTATAGACCTATACAGTCAGAGATTGGGCCTTAAAAAGCAGAAACAGGAAGGTATCTAGGTGCCAGAGCATGTAGGTAATTTAAATGGAGTTTCATCTCCATCTTTCATTTCTCTTAAGAAACCTAAAATACATAAAGAGAGGCGTATTGAGCAGAAATGTGTTTTAACCTCTAGACTGAAGCAGATTAAACCTCTAAGGAATATTTGTTCATAGTTCTAATGTTCACTTTCTAAAAACCAGACTGGAAAACTGAAATAGCTAAGGTGAAAGAAACCATAAAAATGAGAGCTTGAGAAAATTCTTATTATGAGATGAGATGCATTTGAGATCTCTTTTCATTCCTTTTAAGTGAGATTACTGGAGAAGGCTCATGGTGTGCAAATACCTTCATGAAGAGAAAACACAGACACTAAACAATTCTTAAATTTAGCAAAGAACTGGATTTCGAGGTCCAACAGCTATGTAATGTTTAGATTCAACTTTCCTTTAACTCATACTGGGCAGGCACCAGATACATAAAAGCCAAATATCAGTTAAAAATTAAAAAAAAATAAAACAACAGCAAAAAAGGCCTTGTAAATAGAGGTTCATTGTCTCTGGTTAAGCTGTGGCCTCTTTTCTTCCAAAAGATCCTTTTTTAAGGAAGTTCCTGTGTTCACTTCTATAGAGGAAATTTCTTAGTTGGGAAAATGGCTGTGCTAGTTCCCACCACAGACTGCACCACTTCCCAGAGGACCTGCAGGACACACCACGGAACAGGTTAGTACCACAGGAATATCCAACCTTCACAAGGGGGCAAGCTGCATGCAAGATTGTGTCTTCAATGAGTAAATAAGGCTAAAAGAGCTTTGAATCAAAAAATTCTTAAGATCATTTCAATACCATGTCACAGTTCATTTATCAGGATATTTTCAGCCTTTTCTTCTTACCACCATGAAGATATTTTCCCTGTCATTGTCGGGTGACAGATGTTTTTCATACCTTCAGGAAGGCAGCATTCCTGCCTTATGGGCTTATCTATTTCAGCTGAGATGGACAAAATGGAATAACAAAACAAACAAAAAAAAAAGGCTATTTTAAAGTGCAAGTCACGAATGAAACAGAAACCTCAAAAGGCTCACGTATAAACACATAAAGCAAGAGTCTTACAAACTAACTCAGGCAGCCTGCTAGCTTCAGCAAAGACAGCACAAAAAAAAATATGTTGATAATATGAAAAGCAGATGGATTTGGGAATACTGGAGGAGCAGATGGGGAGGACTGGGAACAGGAAGTCTGCTGTGGGAGGACAGCTAAGAGGGCAAGCTGTTCTTACACACAAGGCTGTGGAAGTGGTGGCAAGCTGCTTACACCTGATGCAGCACCAGGTGAGGAGCCTGTAGGGACACATGAAAGAGGGAGGGAACATGATCGAGCTGATAAGGAAGGAAAGAGTTCAGCAGATGCATTTCATATTCTCCGGGAAGGGTTCTGCTTGTTTTGGGAATGTTAAAGTAGTGGACGTCCCAACAGTCAGGGTCACATAAGAGTAGACCCCGCAGATCCATGTGGATTTAAAAAAAAGTCAGTTGGCTCACACCAGCAGTATTGCTCATTGTTAGGTTTGGGAACAGATGTTTAATTGATGAGAATCAGAGGAGCTATATGAATTTCAGTGGAGATATGGCAGCTTATGATTACTGGCAGCTTTAGGCCTGTTTGTCATTAACTAACAACTTATTGTCAACAAATAACATACTTTGTATTTACGGCACTAAAGATTTTTAGATTGAAAAAGTTATTTTCCTGTCAAAATGAGCAAAGTTAGCTGATGTTTACTGCCTTTCTCAGTTCTATTGCTGCCACTGACACCGATTTTCACTGGCTTTGGCTTGGTAAATATTTGGTATTTTATCAAGTATTATGTCATTCTCAGTCTATGGTTCACAATCTTGTTGCTTAAGTTTCTGTGGCATGCATTAGTCAATTGGAGATTGACATATGAGTTTGATTTAGGTTAAAAAATATGAACCAGAGCAGAGGATGAAGAATTAAATTTATAACCAGCAAAATTGCAAGGAAAATACAACCGAGAACAATGTTGGCATTCCTCAAAATAGCAGATATATGTGTGGTTGTGGTTAGGAATGGGAGGGCAAAGGGGAGGATTTTCCAAAGGAATGGAAGAGAAATTTTACAGTGGTTTGTCTGGATCTTCTATTCATAGAGTTTGTTAACTCCCTAAATAAAGTCAGTACAGAAGATCATTTGCATTTTAAATAATGGGTTTTGCCTAAGACTCTTAACTCATTTTATTAAACAAACGAGTAAATAATTAGGTACAAAAGACCAATAAAGGATAAAAATTCCTACTAGCAAAACATCTTCTAATTGTAAGGCTACACCATATGATCCCCCGGGAAGCATTGCAAAAACATTTCAAAATCTGCCCATTTTCTCATTTCCTTAATCCTTGAATCTTTCTTCTAGTCTCTGCAGTAACAGGGTGAATTTTACTTCATTTAAAGTTTTTCTAAAGAGAAGCCTTCCCTAAATACTACTAACTGAAATTTCTCCGAAACTGGCCTTGCTCAAGTCTTCATTCACACAAAACTACAAACAGTACAAGAGAAAAAATTCTCACCTGTGTTCAGCAGTAATTTCTAAAAGCAAGAGACCAGGGATAAGGAGACAGCTGTGCAATAAATAGGCTTCATTTTGTTTCTCTCTTTACCTGTACCAGGCAGCCTTGTTCTTTCCTCATATTTCCTCCACTTTCCCTTGTGGACAACATCTTACTCTGTATCTATATATTGTACAAATATTCCATTCAGAAAACAGGTGAAAAAAAACTAGAGATTGGGTTTTGCCTTCTTTATCCTCACCCTTGCCTGTGTATCAGAGACCACAAAAATTTTTCCTCCCTTTTCCTTTGAATTGAAATTATTCCATCTCTTTTTCTAAATTTCTTGTCCAGTTGGGGTTGTTTTCCTCACTGTTCAGCTATAACCCCACTGGAAAACTCACAGTGTCTTCTCAAACCTGGCTAGCACCATTAGTTAATCTACTGATGATTTCTCCCATTAGATCATCTCAAGAGACTTCCTGTCATTGAATTTCACTTCAGAATCCTCCATCGAGCTCTCTGGAGGCCAAACACTGTGCCACAGGCCTTAAATTAGGGAGACATCAATACACCACCATTTCCTGAGGCACCTGAAGTGGCACAGAATTGATTAGATGTGCCCAGGTTGTCCTCTCAGGCAATGTGTTCTGGGGAGGCCATTCCTTCTCCATTTGTACTGATAAAAGTCTTTTCCAAAGCTCTTCAGCTTGTGAGGAAGAGATGCTGAACAAGTATAGAGGGACCAGACTGGCAATGAGAATCAGAGACAAGTTGTGTTTTTGTCTACAGGAATTCCTCTTCCTCTCATCTCTCTACTAAATCAGCAGACTTTGTCTCTGCTCCACTTTTGAACAAGCTGAGCAACAGGAGACAAGTAGCTTAGAATTTTCAGTCCTCATACTCCCATCATTTTTATTTAGGTCTAAAATGAACACAAATGAAAGCCTTCATTCCCAAAACCTTATTATGGGTAACTATCCAAATACATGTGGTTACACAGTCAAACAGAAGGGCTAAGAAGGTTTTATTAAAAACATGGTTCATTTTGAAAGAGAAGCAAGCTGTTTGTTACATGGATGAGGATCACTACTCTTTTAGAAAATGTGCAATAAACAAAGGGTATTGGCTGCTGGCAAGAGCAGCAGCAGCTCTGGTCAGGAAATGTCTTAAAATATTAATAACTGTATACACCTAGATGAAAAAACAACATCACATCTGCTCAAGCCATTATAAAGTCATAGAAATGCTTTTGAATCAGACACTTAAAGCTTCCTGCTTGTCTTCTTCCTGTTCCACATTGATTCCATAATGCACTGGCATTGCTGAGTAAGCTCTTGGGAAGTACAATCAAATATAGTTTCAGAAGCTAGAGAGATCAAATAGAGTCTGATCTAGTTTGCAATAGTGGCAATAAACAAAACAAAGAAAAATACCTCCTGAAAGGATTGTTTTTCTATGGAAATCCTAGCCATGCTCCTTTTTTTTTTTATTCTAGGGAAGAATGTAAATATTGAAGTAGCTTAACTTAGTGGAAACGTTTAATTCTCATGAATGTAACTTTTTAAGAGGTCTAGAATGTCCTGGCTAATAAATGTCTCAGGTCAGATTAAATAAATCAGAGTGACAGCATTGTAATGGTTTAATTTTATAATCTGCATATAAATTTAGAGCACTGTAGTAGACTTATTCTGATTTATTTATGCCTGTACCAAGATCCATACATTTAGCATCTCACAATTTAATCAAGCTAGGAAAACAAAATCTTGCATGCTACATTAGTTTTCATTATACAGCTTGGGAGTAGGTTGACAGAATTTCTAAATACTTCCCTATCCAGGGTACCTGAAGAGATCTGAGGCACTCTCTAGGCCTCTGCTATTAACTCACTGGGGAAGAAACCAAAATTGGACATAATGGAACGGGATACAAATTGGAAGATAAATTCTTAATATTCTTAGTGTTTAGGAGCTAGGATAGCACACTAAATATGAAAGATGTGACTGGGTTATAAAATTAAGACGTAGAGCCACAAAGCAGTTTAAAAAAGGAACAGTTTAGGTCATGTTTAGGCCCAACAGAAAGGGATTCATGCTAATTGCTACACAGTCTCTTCAGTTTCCATTTTCAAGCTCTGGATGTCCCACCAGACAAGACCTGTCCTGGAATATAACCATATTCCTCCCTTTCCCATCTTTTACAACCAAGTCAGCCACAACAAGGAATTCCCATAAATTCCAGTGGAACCCACAAAGGCTCTAGATTCTGCTGGGAAATGATATCCACTGAGACAAAGAGCCTTCTTCAAATAGGTTATGTCAGATCTGTTTCAAACATATTCAGAGCTGGCAACACACCTCTTCCCAGCCTCTCTTCCAACCCCATGAAGCAGGAATTACTTCTGACTTTATGCTTACTTGCAATCTCGGCATCTTGATAGATACATTACAGAATTGTTTTCTGTTCTTTCTCATATTGTTTGTTGACTCACATTGCCTAAATTTTTGCTGCAGCATTTACATTTCCAGAACAGTCATAACCTAAGAATCTGTGCAGAAGTCACCTTTTCCTGCACCTTCCCAGAGGCTTGGGCTAGAACTGCCAATAACTCACTCTGTCCTCTTTCCCCACTCCGTTTGTTTGATATCCTGTGATATTTCTTCTTAGTAAAGGGGTTCTTCCTCACAAGCATCCCTGGGAAACAGTATTCCTGCACAATAGAAATGCTAAATACATACTCTGAAAATAATCTTAGTGCTTTATACTATCACCTGCCCATTTTTTTGCAAATTTTCTCACAGAAATAGGGGTAAGGTTCTGCATGTCCTAAATGCCAAGATAAACTGAAAGGTAATGGCAGGGCAAGTCACATCTAGAATGCCATGTCTTGCAAAGTGTAATTTTAATTTCTTGATCACTTTCCTCACTCTCATGCAACACAAGGTGGCCAGTTCTCCAGAGCTTGACTAGATATAGCCAGTCAGGACATCCTCCACATATATTTATTCCTATGTTGTGGTCTATCCCATCACAGTAAATTAATTCACCACTATCATCATCCAACACTGGCAGCTTTTGAAACACCTTCTACAGGAGGTCATTGCAAAGACATTCAAGCATTAACTTCCTCCTGCAGCTTGTATGAGAAAGCAGCCTTTGTGAAATTGTGGTGGATGTGTTGGTAATAACTGCACCTGACACACTGTCCCATAAGACTGAGAAGCTAACAACAGTTTGAGTACTGAGATAGGGCAGATTATAGCTATTCCAGACACACTTTCACACGTAATGGAGGTTATCAGACTTGTATTTCATCTTTGCTTTGCCTTTATCTTTTTTAAGATACATTTTTTTTCAGGTAAGTAACTGCCATCGGATGTCACCCATAGAAATCTCAAAAGAACAAAATTTTCAGGACATTATAAGCCATGAACCATGAAAAGACCTAGTAGAAGAGACAGGAGGGATTAAGGAAGAAGTTGGCATTGTCCAGCTGTGGGATAAACTCTTTGTATCTCACACCTCAATGACTGTGCAGCTAGATAGTTAATGTGCACTCACATTCACTCTGCTCAAAAAAGCGCGTGCTTTTGGGGATGAGAACATTGACTGCTGGAAAAATGCATGCTTTGGAGGGTGAGGACATCGACTTCCTTTTTATATTTGCTATTTTAATTATACTGTCCTGATTTCAAATTAAAGACACAATGGCTTTTGCTTTTCCATTATGTAATTATAGATTTCTGTAAACATTCTTTCCTTTGTTGGTTTGCTCTGTGCGCAGATTTTTTTAAAACACACAAAGCAATAAAAATAAATTCTGAAATCAAAACAAGGAGAAAACAAATGGCGCCTCAGTTACTCCCTTAAAAATTAGCTCTGTGCATCATCCTCGGGCACTTTTGTCATCTGTTGCTATAATAACAGCTCTGATTACACGAACACTCACCAAACTGCACTTGGCTGACTATAGGGCACTTCCCAGAAGCTAAATGAGTATCTATGAAGCACTGCTCACTTCCAGCTCAGTACCAGATTCTGTCCTATCATATCAACAGCCACAGAGCCGAGAAAAGGGGCTTTCTTGCACATGGTCTCCATGGTGTTGATGTGTTTCTTCCCCAAACAGACAGATGCAGATTAAGCAATGCATGTCAATCTCATTAGGAGACTGTGAAATGTGCAGAAAGTTTGTTACACACTCATGCAATCATACACATTGTGAACATCCTGTTTATTTGGCCTCTTCTCTGATGATTGGCTGTGGTGTTTCAGCACATTACTGACAGCTGGGAATTGCTCCAATGGAACATGCTTTTCCTATGACAAAGATCCAGAGAGCAGCAGTAACATGTGTCTGCCCATTATTTCAGCCGTACAGAAAAAAAGAAATTAAAAAAAAAGAAACAGCACAGTCCCTCCAAATGAATAGCACATTGGTTGTCTGAGCCGGGCTGCAGCACCACTAGACGGGCCCTCGACGACCTTTGGAGGCCATCTGAGATAATAAATCCTCGGACCCCCAGTTCCGGAATGCTTTGGGCAAGGTCAGGATGGCAAATTTCCCACTTCCACAATATCAGATGTTACGGTAATTCCTTTTAGCTAATGTGTAAGAGCAAAGGAATGTCTTCAAACCTCATCTAGGCCCTGTGGAATCTGTTGAAAATGCATGACAGCTGCAGGCTTTGGCTGGGGTCTGCCTGTGAATATATGAGATTTGGAAGCCTTTCAGACAGGGAAAGGAGGGAATGACTGTACATTCGATGTGTACCATCGGTCTCTCCCCTCCCTTCCCAGCCCCATTTCACACCACACAGCCGTGTCACAGCTCCACGGTCATGGCTGTCACGCATTCTTTACGACTGAGTGTCGCGGCCAGCACACAGAAATACAGATGTGCAGGCGTGTGCACCTCCGCACAGGCACACAAATGAAAAGAGGGATAAAAAGATGGATTTCCATAAGGTCTGAGAACAGGAAATTGAGCAGCTCCCACATATTTTAATAAAATTGATAGAGAGCAAAGAAGTGAGAAACTAAGCACTAGGTTTGTGCTTGATGTGTCTGGATGCCCAAGGTGAGAAGGAATCCCACATGGATTCTCTTGTTACCTCTTCTCCAGAGGCCAGGTCATGCAAAAGACCGTGGTTCCCTACCCCATATCCTTACTTTCAAGCAAATGATCATGGCCTCCTACACATCTGTTTTCTTAAGCAAAAAAGTTCAACATCAGCTAGCCTATTTATCCTCTTTGCAGTCTTGTATTTTCCAAGGACTTTATAGTCTCAGCTTCTCAGTCTCAGTTTCTCTGATCTGGTCCTCAGATCCAAGGTCTGCAGCGTGTGTGGGAAACTCCGCTTGCCATGCGCATAAATTACCAAGACACAAGGCATGGAAGGATCAAAACAATAGTCTTGGAGAGATACCTCCTCTATACACAGCTTTTCCAGTCTGGAGTTGACAACCCAGACTAACACAGGCTTTTAACTATTCTTGAATCACTTTAACAGTGTGAGAAGGCTCCCAGCATGAGGGGCTTCTTCCAATAACCTCAGTACTGCACGCAGTGTTTCATAAACTTTTATTATATCACACACTGCCATGGAGCCACCTGCACATAGACTGTGTCCATCTTTTACACTGAAAATGGCAACAACCTGCTTTATGTGCAATAATAGCCATTAAAAATTGTTATTACCACCAGTATAAAATGAAATGAAAGAACAGATTCAGCAATACCAGGACAGAGTGCACCTGATGGTGAGAGTCTTGGAGCAAGTACTTCTCCCAGATTCCAAAAAAGGTCTTTTATTTCCAAAAGAAGCAAAGAAAGGGCTGGTCAGAGAGCTTGGAAACAGGACTCAAAATACGTGTGGGGCTGTCACACATGAGCTGCAGCACAGAGGGAGATTAGAAGTATGTTAGCTATAAAGATTAAAGACAGCACAAGCAGCTGAAAAGCACAGCAAGGCTAAACTTATTAGCCAAAGTCTGGCCACGAGAGATAATGGTCTTTGGTAAAATCAGAATATATCAAAAACTTTTTCCATTTTTTGCCAAAGGGAGAAGGGCTGGAAAGGTTATAATTTGTCCCAGATTTTCATAGGAGTAGGAGGAAAAACAATTTCATGGCTGGTTTCAAGTAAAGACAGTTGAAAGGACTTATTTAAGCAGAAAGATTTCAGAAAAATAAAGTTTTATCTACTTCAGAATGCAGATTCTGAATTAGTGAGCTGGAGCTGCTTTGTCCTGCCGTGTGTCTAGCAAGCATCAATTTACATACATCCACACAAGATGCATTTTGAATGAAGGATGGTGGAATTATCACCCACTGAAAAACAGCACTGTATTTGATACTGCAAAACATTTCAATCCCTCTATTTAGGGGCTTATAACCAATATCTACAAACTTAATCTGTTCACACTTAATAAAAGTCTGGATGCTGTAATTATCCTTATTCTTGTACTGATCACTGTGTCAAATATCACCTCAAACAGCTCCACCTTCTAGCACTATACTGCATTTGTGCTCGATATGAATGGAAGGAGACTCTGTTAGGTTTCCCATTATTTATTAATCTGCCTTCCTTGGGTGAAGGTGCCTCTTCTCCACCCCATGCCACCTTGGCTAATCCCTGATCCCCATACCAAAGAGGCTAAACATCTTTTGGCTTTAATTCAGAGTTATTATGTAAGATGCAGTGCTGGTAAACACAGACAGGTTGCTCTATCCAAGCATGCAAAAAAATAACGTGGTACAATGCTGGCATTGTTATAAACTCTGTGCTGCTTTACAGGAGATAAGCCTTCCTTCCAGATTTTGTAATTCCTAGGTGTACACTGGAGTTTCTATTGTTAGTTTCTATTTCTTGTACAGGGAGATGTTTTCATGTACAAATTGCTTACATATTGATTTTTTTCCAGCAAGTGCTTAGTCAGGGAGCTACAGACACACAGCATTTTTTAGTTTATTCACAGATATTCTTCTTTTGACTCTGCACAGAAAATGGACTAGATCATCAAGATGTAAGGAACCTACCACTCAAACAGATGGAATTCTCTCTGGCAAAAAAGAAGAATGAGTGGCTCTGAACTCATACAAAAGATATAGCAATCATAGGTCACTGAATAAAATAATTCCCTTCGTTCAGTGATCAAGAGGTCTAACTCTCCTCTGCCAAGGGAACATCAGGGATAAGGATTCACTTTGCAATTGCTATAATCAACGTGATTGACCACACTGACCTGGTTCTCCGAAGCAGCCATGCTTCAGAGCTGATGTAATCTGAAAACCCGAAGACTCATTGTTCATTTGTTATGCCTGTGGATACAGAAAGCTTCCAATCATTACCACAGGAGAAAGAAACCCAGAGAGATGTGTGCAGAACTGGTACAGCACCAGTCATTTGAAGTTCCATTCACTTTTCCCAGTTTTCCTGGAAATATGTACAAACAAACCAGTTTTTCCTAAGACCGGTTTTTGCCCAACCAAGAAGGAGCCTTTTATATAGAATCCTTATAAAATATTTTTAAAGGCGAAAAAATGAACCAGAACATTACAGCAACACTACTGCAGTGGTTGCTGACGTTAAAGCAGGCTGTGGTACGACACTGTTTGTAAGAAAAAGAGAATGACAGCACACAAAACCAAGTACAACTCTCTTTTCCATGTGGCAAACCAACCCCACCTGATTATTAGACAAATTCTCCACAGGTAATATTAGTCTGTCTACTGCATTCGACATGGTTTGTAATCCTGACTCTGCTTAATTGAGAGTGTTACCCGTGATTTCAGAGGGATTTTACCTACTGCCCTGCTTTTATGCAAACTTCCTGACCCCTGGTAAAGTGCACAAAGAGCCTAAAGCAAGGGAAGAGCTCCGTTCAGAATATACTATCAAACTTCAAAACCAGCCTATTTTCAAAATTACAGCTACTGGAAATCTTTTTTTTTCAGAAGTCTACAGACATGCTGGTTTTTTTCCTTAGTAAATTATCAGCCAATCCCTCCCACAGTCACAGCTGATTTTCTTCCACATTCAAGAATTTTCAACAGAGCTTAATCAATTCAGCAAAAGAGAGGTTGCATTAAAAATACATGGAATTCACAAGGATAAACTTTCTTTGTGGAACCTTATAAAATAGCAGGAGATTTTTTTGTGTGATCATGGGCTCTTTCAATTATGTCACTGGGGCAGATTCAGCATTTTAAAACAACAGTAGAAATGTAGAGGAAATCCATGTATTTAACTTGGTCTCCGGGGATTTCACCTAGACTTACACTGCTGTCAATAAGATGAGAATTTTGCCCATTGTTTAGATTATGTTTTTTGCCATGTGATAATAGCACTATTTCAGAGCCCTCACTCCCAAGAAGTGTCAAATAATAGATGCCACTACCCTCAGCTTTTTCAATCAATGAGGAGCAGAATTCAGCATCCACACCATTACATAATAAAGAAGAGCAAAACCCCACACCAGAAAACAACTATTTATTTTAAATTCTATAAGGCCCATATGGAAATACAGTTTTAACCTTAATGCCAGAGAAGTTGTAAAGTGCTTTGACCATGGCAGCCATTCCCCTTACAACAAGATTATTTTCCAGGCATGCTCCACACAGATTTTTAAAGGCAAAAAAAATATTGAACCTTCAGCTGGGAAATGCTCACTGTAATTCAGGCAATACCAATATCTGAAATATTTCATCTGCCAGAATGCCTTCCAAGCTGGTTTTGATATTCATCTTCTAGTTTGCATTTAGACACGAAGAAATAAAACCTCTTTAATGACTAAGTAGAAAGAATTTGTAGAAGCCTTTCCAAACTTCTAATTATACAAATAGTCGTGATTCCAAACTGCACGTAATAATTAAAGTAGCATGTTCCACCTCAGGAAAATCCATTTTTCATGTTGGACGTCACCCTTGGTTGCACAGAGTGGAAGAACATTTCTGTTTTGTTACATATGCTTCCCATTTGGTATCTAAAAGCCATACTGCCATATGATACGTAAGCAAAACAGCAAGCTGGTGGAAAAAGTGCTTAGAAGAGTGACATAGAAATCTTTAAGGTCTTCTCACAGCACGACAGGTACCACTTTTAATCAGTTTCTCCAAACCTCTACTTGTTCCGTCAGGTTAAGGGATGGTCACATACCTGAGAACAGCTCCGAGAGCAACCTGCCAGCACAGGCATTCCCACTTCCCTTTATTTCCTTCTCCCAGCCCAAGAACTCCATCCTCTGATTCTTTCACCTCCCTACACCAAGCAGACAAGGCCCAGTGAAGGATTTGAAACTGACTGATGAGTCAACCCCAAAGGGAAATCCTCTGTCAGCCCCACTCAGACACATAAAGGAGTAAGTGTGAGCAGTCTCCCCAAAATCCTGGAGATAGCTCATCATATGCTTCTCTTCACACTCACTTCTACAGGGCAGCCAGAATCACACAGCAGGATCTTTCCCATTAAGCACATTTAACCAAAACAAAGGAGTCGAATGTAAGGGTCTCTCCTGCCACATCACATGACAAACCAAGCACAGGGAAGCCTGGCTGAGTTAGTGCCAATGAATTAGCTAAATATTTTAAAACAGGTCCTTCATTTCATTGTTCCAAACTTGCCTTGCTTGATAAGCCTTGACATATAACCAAAACAAGGTGTGTACTGTTCCTCTACAGGGAAAACATGCTAAGACTGTATCTCAGCTCACCTGTGGGATGACATAGAAAGAGTAAGACTGGAGCATGGTGCCAGGCCAAGAGGCACATCCTGAGCAGCATCTCCTCACACAGAATCCAGCTTCTCTTGGCACCAGGCTTCCAAAAGAACAAATCCTGAAATTTTCATTTGAGAAGTGAGTGAAGACTGAGGTAAACTCTAGTAATGGGTTTGTCTAAGGTTTGTCTCACTGAAATGGGTTTTTCCCAAAACTAGGCAGGACTGCCAATAGTATATCCACCTTCTTGTCTATTCTGACCTAGCTGCACACCTGACTTGACAATTTTCTTCACATGATCTATTTTTTTCAGTAGGAGGTACATAAAGTGAGGAAAATTTGCATGAGGTTGCATTCATTGCATGCATTCCTATTAACAAACACAATATCCAGGGATGAAAACTATTGGAGGATCACTTAAATTGGAGAATATTTAAAAGATGTGGCCTGGAAAATACAAAAATCCCCAACAGCCGCAATAGAACATCCACTGCAATCCCAAAATAAGCACAGCAGCAAGGTCTGCAAATTGCCTGCAATTTGCAAAAGGCAAACTTCCTTAGGTAAAAGTAGTTACTATTAAGCATGGCTTGGGTTTCCAGTAAGTTGCTCTCTTGAGATCTGCTTTTATAATCATTCCCGTCTCAGAAAGAAATATAATATTTCCAACAAACCTGTATCAGCAAAATCACGTTGTCCACAAAGCTTGACTGGCTGGCTGGAATCCTCATGTGCACTGTTTTCAATTCCATTGTGTCTTTTGGGCCTCCTCCACTTGCAGGGGAGATAAACAAGAAAAATTTTGATGAATACTAATTTATGTCCTTCTGAGCACCGTGAAGCAATAAACCCCAGGAGCCACAGAAGCTTTAATAAGGCCAAGTCAAATGATAAACCAAAGTTTTCAGTGGATTAGTGCAAAGCCACACCCCACCAAAACTTAAAACCTTTTTTCTTGCCATAGTGATTCTATATTTACAGCACGAATAATGTTCCCTATTAATCCTCTCCATAATGTAGTCCTTCACCCTGTCCAAGGAACTGGTGCACTGAGCCCAGAACACAAGTCTCTCTAAGGCTAGGGTGTGTTTCATGGCTATTTTAGCTTCTTCTACCCAGGAACCAGCCAAGCTCTTTGGCCTTGTTCCCTAGCAACTAATGTGGAATATGAAGGAAACATCATCCTCCCAAGATCAGGCTGCGTGAATTCTTCTTTTATTCTCGATGGCATAATAGAAAGTCATTGGAACACATGCATCTTTTCCTTTGCTTAACAGAATTACTGAAATCTCAACTGAAATTTAGTTTATTTGTTTCCCTCTGTCTCTCATGGCACACTGGATGCTCAGATCAAATATTGTGAAATCACAGACACAGAAACATGGAAACCCTAGCTAACAAAAATCTTCCTAAGGCCCCTTTTTTTTCAATGTTGTCATTCTTTAATCATAAAACCATCATAATTTCAAAAGTAAAACTATTAACTCCAGTTACTCATGCAGTCGAGCAGCAGATGAAATAAATTTTTAAACTCCTCTTAACAAAGGAGCAAGCAGGATCAGACCTCAATAAACACAGCTGTGTCCGGTTTGAGATTGGGAGACATGTAATGCCTCAGCATCACATCATGAAATTGTAAAGGACTTCAACTGGGCCCAAGTAGAAACAGGATAAAAATAACCTTTTTTCCTCGGGATCCTCCAGTATGCTGTACCTGAAGTCTCCCAGAAGAGCAAACCATCACACAGTGCCTGAAAAGATTCAAAATACAGTTACCTTGATATATCCAAGACAGTCTCATGTTAGAAGGGCAAGGATGCTGAAAGGAGCACATCGTATGGAACAGCAAGTCTGGGCTGGAATTCCCTCTCGAGCAAGCTCACTGTAGTGGTATCCTTTGCTCTTCAGTCGTAATTCAAAACAAACAAAACCCAACCAAATACAAACAAACAAAAATCCACAACAACCACCACCTCTAGAACAGTACTTATGCCGGATCTTTCTTTTTTTGGGTCTTTCAAGGAGAACAGCAAAAATCATGACCAGATGAAATAAATGACGTATGCTGCATTTTGACCCCATATATTTGGTGATGCTTCATTTTAATAACAGCAAGGCTTTCACAAGACTCCCTTCTCTGAGACTCAGGAAGACTTGTTAATCTCTAAGTTTGGAGACATGCTAAATACTGCTAAATGTCAAAGATGGGGAAGATCTGCTAGGATGTTCACTGCTATCAGCATCCCCACTCTATGTGTTGGCACGTTCTCTCCTTACTGGTTCTCATAAATGGTACAAAAGTGCAAGTTTTGTCATTTCCTTGGGCATTTGCTTTTTAACAAGAGACAGCCCAGTGTTAATATTTGTACAATAACATTTTCAAATTGACTGGGGTTAAAACCAACATGCCACCCAAAAAAAAAAATAAAAAGAGGTTTCTATATAAATTAACCTATTAAATGTAGCCCAAAAAAAAAAATGTAAACTTTTTACCAGGTTTTAGAATTAGATTCCAAAATAGGAATAAGAATCACTTTTAAGGACGTTTCAGAGACTCTACATAAAGAATATCAAATCTAAAGGCTTTTCCTACCTACTCTCACAATGGTACAGCACTTATTTCACAGCATTATAAGCAAGTTACCAGGGACAGAGGGAGTTTGTGGGTTTGGCATGCAGCCGAACAGGATGTGAACTGCAACACAACAACAGGCAAATAACAGTGGCATTCTCCTCGCAGAATCCTTCAGGTCCTGGAGCTAGACCTCACAGCCCCAGAGACTCCCAACACTTTCATACAGGCATTTTGGAGTTATGAAGATACTCAAACAAACGAAAATGCGAAAAGAATATCTCCATGCAGGCTCAGCTCTTGTCACAGAGGTGTCATCCCAGATCCCAACATGTGATCACTGCAGCCAGCACTTGGAGAGGCTGCTCGTTGTTGATAATCTAGTTCACAGTTAACTGTATTTAATTGTACATGAAAAGAAAAGCAAAACAAATCCAATGTTTTTCCTAGATAATAACGAAAATGCTGATCGCAAAACAATTAAAATGCATTTCAATCAGCAAAAGAGCTTTAGGAAAAAAAAATACAAGGAAAGAGGTATTGATCCATAACCACATACTGCGGTAGAGAACTGGAGGGTACAGCTGCCCTCAAGCACTCATACCCTGCTATGCTCCCAGCTCAAGAAAGTATAATCCATTCAAATGCCCAGACAATGAACTCCATAGACAGAGTTCAAACTCTGGGCTTTCCCCCATTATCACGAGGCCTCCAGACCCCAAACCAAGAAGTAACAGGTTCAGATGTGAGAAGCCACAGACTGTAACCACAGAGGGCCAGCTGCTGGAGCAATCACATTCACAACAACTCTGATCCTAACACGTAGTCTTAGATAAGTGAACAAAATTAATTCTGTGCTTATAGTCACTACAACAAGAATATACTAAAAATAAATTCGTCTATCTCCCGAAATAATGAGAGGTGAGGTCTAAGGGGTTCAGATCTATTTCTTACTTGTGCTGTATCACACTTACCTTTTGCATCTGCATTGCAAACAGTCTTTCTAGGTAAAACCCACCGAGACTCAAAGAATTGACGCTGAATGTTAATCAAACCAAGGATGTGGATCAGTGCCGACAGGATGCAGGAATCCTTTACTCAGTGATATACCTCTTTCCTCCCACCCTCCCAAATTTTAATAGTATCAGGTCAACACAAATTCTTGAGGTAGGACTTGAAAGAGGAACTGAAGAATACAGCTTTCATCAGAGCAGTTTCCCTTCCCGAGGACACTGCACCAGAATCCAACCACCACATCAGCCAGATGCCAGCTTCTTTGTGAAAGGCATCACTCAAAATTTAACAATTCCACAGAGCTATGGAATTAGGGAATGCAATTTTTCAAAAGTCAGATTCTCTTTTCTATCCAGAAAATTACGTGCAAATGTGATGTAATAGGAAAGCCTGACTTTATAACATTCATTTCAGATTATGTTACATAGCTTTATTTGAGCAGCCATACGCAAAATTACTTATCGTAAATCCAAATCCTTATTTGCAATGAGATTTTTTTTAATGGACATGGGAAAAGAAAAATCCAGAGTGCTTTGATTTTATGAATTGTCAACGGGCAGGATGTTATTCTGAAAATATAAAATCTAGAAATTCCTAAGACCTCAGATCCTACTCCTGCTGCTTTGTGTTTGCATTGTAGGATTGCATTAGGATAATTTTTTTTTCCACTTAGTGACAGACACTCTTCTCTATATCTGCAGAGAAGCCAGACTGCAAAAAGAAGGGAAGAAATGCATCCTCCTGCTGCATCCCACCTATATATTCAAGTACCCAGAAGAATTTAAAATCATTTCATATCAAGAAATATAGAGGCCAAGTACTGCAGTTTAACTACAGAAGCTGAGAAAGCCAGAAGGCTTTGCTGACTCTCCCTTACACAACGAATATCAGTCATACACCTACAGAGACTTCTTAAGCAGAACTGTCCTGCAGGAAATAGCCTGTCAATTAAATTACAGTCACACTATTGCAGGTTTGGGGGATTACCCCAAAACCAGCACAGCTTTGAACCAAAATCTTGGCTTTGTGTAAACTACATGGTGACAGCACTACCAGAATAATGCATCCAGATCTTCAATGCTTCCTTTTTGTTCTAATAGGAAGGAAATTAGACTAACCACAGAAAAATAGGCAAGACATCATATTTGGCCCCTAACCAATTTGCATCACTGGCATCATTGCAAGTGACCCACTGGAATCAAATACCTCATCAAAACCTGCCCACAGAGGTAAAATGCAAGAGAAGAGAAACAAGAGGACAGTTTCTTAGGTAAGTCTCTTCTATCCTTGCTTTTTATGAGACACCATCATTCCCATGGCCTGTCCATTCTTCATTTAATTTCCCTGGCAGAAATCATCCCACCCATTCCAACAAAAGTTTGAGGACAATAACATTGAAAGCCAGAATGGAATCACTTCAAACTGGGGCCACTTCTGGCCATTAGCTACCAGCAAACAAACACCTTTGCTGATGTCCCTCTTATTAAAAAGCTACACTTTAGTCAGAGAACTTCAGCATTGCTCAGGGTTACTAAAGTTCAATAGCAGCAAAATTGTTAATAGATGTATTGACTTTTTTTTTTCCATAAAACACACACAAAACCAAAGCATAAAGATCCCAGAGAATGATAAAAGAGAGTGCTTCGATAGAGACAGCCTTTTTCCTTATGAAGGATTGAAACAGAAACCTCAACCTTCAAAATAATTGAGCTGCAATGTATACACTCAATTTCCAGCTTTGTTTCGGTTCCTTTGACTCTGAGCCACCCCACTGCAAGATCCTTTTGTTTTTTGAAACTTTTGGTAATAAAAGAACAATCCATCATCTGTCAGGAGAGCCAGATTCTAATCCCCACTCACATATTGCAGGCGTTTTCTGGAACACCTGCACTGACAGTCTCAGGAAAAGCTCTTGGGCAAAGGCATGAAGCTCTGGGGGAGGCACAGACCAAACCACGTCGAGAGCAGCAGTGGCAAAGCCACAGGAATTTGCGTGTGTGTGTGCACACATGTGCGCATGTGTGCTTGAGGACTCCAGACAAATTTGTTCAGGGATCAATACGGTTTGTGGATACAGCCTTTTCACCACACTGCCCTGCTGTTTTCCTGGCTTTTGGGAACAGATGATAATTGGATACACTGCCCTCGAGTTGGAAGCACATAATGTGAGAAAGCTGCTGTTAATTCAACACACAGGTTGAATTAACAGTCCCTGAGCTGGGGGACCACTGGTTATGAGCCTCACTACAGATAACCAGAGGTTCCAATCGGGCACCAGCTTCGAGGATTTTATCAGCTGACATAGGAACAGCACCAAAATCTTCTGAAAACTTATACAAAATGCAGACTTAGAAAAAATTAGTTTGTTTTTCTTTTGTTTTTTCTTTTTGTGTGAACCTTAGCTTTTCATTAAGAAATTGAGGGACAAATTTTACATATGGGCAAGGATATGAGAGGCCCAGGTTTGACTCTGTTCAAATCAAAGCCAAAGTTTCCATCAATATCACCTTTGGAAAGAGCAGACACCAGCTCTCAGGCCAGCTACCAACATATCTCAACGTACCAGCAAATCTGCTTAAGTAGTTTCAAATTCTAGAAAAGAATCAATAGGCAAATTTCTCATTAAACCATCTGGATGAGAAAACATTAAATAAGACCCTCCACATCATGAAGCACTAGAGAAGGAGTGCCAAAACTGATACCACTCACACGCATATCAGGAGAAAAAAATATCACTCAACTTCAGGAAAACTAGCAAACGGATCATTTTGATTCTTCAGCTATAATATAAATACTACAAATACACTGTCTAAATCTAGGCACAATGTTGGGCTCCGGCTCTTTTGGGAGTTAATTATAGAAATTGAATCTTCTGCAGGAATGGGCATCTGCTGTCTTCCTATTTCTCAGTTAACTCCAGAGTTGCTATTCCCCATAAAAGTATGAGTGTCACTGGAGCTGACATACTCTACCCCCTCTTATCAGTGCTTCTGGTTGCAGTTCAGCACTTCAGAAAGTGAAGAGACAGCCAAACACCAACAGAAAAAGTGAAAATAAATGAGCAAAAGTTGTAACAACTAAGGAAAAGAGGAGCTAAGATTGAAGGCAGTGATTTGCTTATTGCCATTTGCAGAGTGACACCATATTCCAACACATGAAAAGTCATCACTCAACCAGCTGATCTGCTGCCTGATGTTGAGAAACACAGCTGTTCTGCATCACCAACTTTCCAAAAAGATGACTCTGCCATGACATTTTTCATATGCCAGGGGGTTTTTGTTGGTATTTTAAAATCAAGAGCGCTTTTTCCCAGGCTATTCTTTTTCATAATTGAATAAACTTTTTGACTGAGTACATTTTGTGTTTGTGTGAACATGTGCCGTCACTGAGGAGTCTGCACTGCAAGCTAGGCACACGAGGCCAGTCCAGGTGGGGTTTTTAGGTCCATCAGAGGGGTGCGCCACGTTACCAACTCTGCTCCACACAGTATTCCCAACAGAAGGATAAACAACCTGTGTGTTCCACATCTCAGAGAGGTTAAATGTCACAGTACTAAATCAGGTAACGGCTTGTAGCTTTCAAGGATCCAGCTACCACACACAGGATTCCCTGAGTTATCCTCAGAGCAAAGAGAAATTGGGCTTCCAATACTAAATGCAATTGGACTTTGAAAGAAGCACGTGATCCTGGTTTGCATGAAAACTGGAGTGAAGCTCTGGTTATGCAGAAGACAACTGGGCTTTACCAGGTGAATTTATTGCAGTTCCACTCTAAAAAACTCCCTGAATGAACAGTGCTGCTGGAAAATATTATTAGAACTTTTCATTTTTCAGCCATAGAGGAGGAAAAAAAAAAAACAACCACCCAGAAATATAAGACTTACAGCAGAGGCAAGAGAGGAAATCAGAGACATAATTTCCTACACTGCAGTAAACTTAACTTCTGCTTGGAGATTAGGATCTCTTTATGCAAAGTGTTTCAGGGTGGAATTCCCAAATTCATTTTCTCGCACGCTAGAGAAATAGAAAATCAGCAAAGTTTGACATAGATTTACAACTTCAGCCATTAAATAAATGTCATAATTTTTCTAGGACCTACTTATCAATGTGAATTATGGTTCATAATCTCCGATGTTTGGAAAGAAAGCAGGTACAGAAATTGGTTTTGTTGATTTGTTATTGCCTACATTAGAACAATAACCAGACTGTGTCATTACTCAGAAGAGATGAACTGATTAAAAGAAGGAGTGACTGTACCATTAAAACCAGATGAATTCATCATCTATTTTGGCACTGTACCCCCAGGGCTGCATGCTCTATCTTGCATCCTTTATGTTGTAATTTACCTCCTCAATTTCAGTATCATTATGTGGAGAGTCAAGAGATGCCATTGCATGTTGCTTTACATCTTCTTTTATTTAGCTGGCAAGCCCTGCTCAATCTTTCGAGAAACACTCATATTTTTAGAGCTATGTTTCTGTTTTACTTGTGGGAGGTGGCACAAGTAAACAAGACAATTTTTTCTCTACTTTAGTATCTCTAACGAGAATTAGTTCTTGAAATAAAGTCATTCCGTTGGCATTGCTGTGCTAGCAGTCTAGGAAAGAAAACAAGGATGAGGGAGAACATCTTGCATGCTCTTTGACCATCCCTGTCACACAACTGGTGAGTGCAGTCTTAAGTAAACTGAGAACATACCCAGACTCCACATCACCGATTTCTCATCCAGTGGGAAACCCAGCTTGCATGACCAGGAACACTTGCTGCCAATCAGCCCCAGGATGATAAAACTTACATAAGAGTCTATCTTTGCTGTCAACAATTTATTTATCTTCCATTGCTCAGGTACTGGCTATTGCTAAATAATCATGAAGGGATCTGCACAAAGCGCAGGAATGTAACCCTCTTGCTGATACAGATTCCAGCACATCCTCCTCTCTGATCCCTTGAGTATAAATGAATTTTATTCACATTAAGATGTAAGACAGAAATCATCCCTCCCTGGCTGCTGCTTCCACAGTTGCACTGAGACTGGATTCTCAAGAGCTGGAATGTTGCTTTGGAGAGTTAAAGACTGCCCAAGAACTTTCAGCATTTCAGCCCGTGTTACTTAATGCTTTCACACCGCATTAGAGGCCAGCAGAAGAACACAGTGTTCAGCCCTCAGCACAGCCAAGTTTAAAACCCATCAAATCTGGTTTGAACTAAATACTTTCATAAATAGGATGTTATACTTTGCAATGGCTGCAGGATTGAGTTCATCATTTCAATGCTACAAGAAGTTTTTGCGATATAGTGACTCTTGCATCTAGACTCTTGCTATTATTATTATTATTATTATTATTATTATTATTATTATTATTATTATACTTTAAACATGAAACTTCTGTGAGAGACGAGGGATCTGCCCCATTTTAGTCTGGGCTCTCTGAGAGACACCATAGGCACTTCACATGGCCCGTGTCTTCCCCCTGAAGTAGGTTTATACACAAATGGCCCCATCACATGTGATTAAACAAGACACAGGAACATACAGATTTCATAGCTAATGGTGAATGCCATAAGCAAAAATGAGGGCACCCTCTGTTGTTCCCTCAGAACATTTCCTGGGGGTATTATTTAAAAAGGAAAAAAAAAATATTGGTTTATGTACATGACTTTAGCTAGAAAGCCAAAGTCACAGCATCATTGCTAGTGTTTTCTTCTTCCCTTTGGAAGAAAATACAATTCCTTGCTTGTATTTCTACAGCTGCCCTTTCTACATCGGTGCCCTACCTTCATCTACCACTTAACACCTCCTTTGGGAGCTCTAAGAGCTTAAAAACACTTCATTGAACCTCCCAGCACCTTTTGGCTTTGTTGCATCTCCCTACTCGTGCTGGTGTGCAGATTCACAGAAGCATTTAGGTTGGAAAAGACCTCTGAGATCATCAAGTCCAACCTCTGATCACCATCTTGTCAACTAAACCACGGCACTGAGTGCCACATCCAGTCATTTCTTGAACACCTCCAGGGATGGAGACTCCACCACCTCCCTGGGAAGTTCACTCCAATGTTTAATGACCTTTTCCATGAAGAAATTTTTCCTGATGTCCAACCTGAACCTCCCTTGGTGCAACCTGAGGCCATGTCCTCTCGTCCTATCACTAGCTGCCTGGGAGAACTCTGATTGAGAATTCGGATAGTACACACAAACCAGCCCCCTGGCATCTTGTCAAAAGTCATCCTCCCACTGCAAGTCCTGCTGTACAATAAAGAGAAGCTGCAACAATAGGATATTCTGCTTCAGACCTTTTCAACACTCGACAGAGCGGGGACGGTCTGAAACCAAGCGGAAAGACATTCTGGATTGGTTTCCGTTCTTTTTCTTTGTCTCCACTTTTTACGATACTTGTAGCGACTCACAAAACAAGAGATGGCTTTTCCTTCTATTCAGCTCCCAGGGAATGATGACAAGTGAGGAACACCCTGCATCTCAGAGCACCAGAGCCTGCCTTGTCACTTACTTCCCCTTCCCCGCTGCTCTCAGCTGTTTTCACTCCTGGGCTCCAGGCTCTGGTTTCAACTTCCATGGCACGTTTTATTTTTTAACAGAGCAGTAATTGTACATATTAGGCATTAGAAACACCAGCCCACGACCAACATAAAACAAATCTGAGAATGAAAATGCCTCCAAGGTGGCCAAGCCAAACATAGCAGCGTGGTAAGGCCATCCCAGGTTTGCTCCAGAAAGAGGTAATGGATGAGTTTCCAGTGATGTCATATTTCTATCAGAAATTTGCCAAAACTTTCTGGAAATTATTTCAACAAAGAACTTTAGTTGGGATGGAATAAATTAGATGCCCAGCATGGAGTTACTTCCATAGCATGGAGTGCTTTGGCAGGAAGGAGAGGCAATCTAGGAAACCCTCAGCACAGTATTCAGTGCATGCTTCTGAGACGGTACATGTCATCTTCAGATTCTCTGATTTGAAAAGAACCACTTTGGAGCCAGATTCTCCTTCAGGATAGTGCCCTAGCCAGAGGACTGAGTAACTACTCAGGAGAGTCTTATTCTTCCCTCGGAACTAACAAAAAATGCTTTTAAAATAAATCTTGGTTTCATGCTGATGTGGATATCTTCATGACAGAAAAATAAAATATCTGTTTGGCTAGATCACTGCTTCTGCGCCTTCCCTCTTTTACTGACAGCTGAAGGTGCCACTGAATTAGAGTAATGCAAAGGCTTCAGGCCCAATTTGACTGTTCATGAAGTATGAATGGCCAGGCCACATCAGCATGTAAGTGAGCTTTATCACAGTTTGCTTCATCCTTTCCTCCCCTGTGAGGTGGCACTGATCTCTGCAATTCTCATGCCGCAGGGAGCCTGGCTGTTGTGTAGATAGTGAGACATTCCAGCTGGTACATCCTGTGGCTGGCTGTCTTCTCCACTGTCTGCTTTAAATCCTGCCACTGAATGCTAGTTCTGCTGTCAGTTTAATGCATTGATCTTCTTCAAAAACAAAACTTAATCAAGCTCCAAATCTCTGAAAGACTAAGAAGTAGGAAAGACTCCTCTGGACTTCAGAGACCTTAAAGCCCAAGGACTTAGAGAGCTGAGAAGAACTCAGCTTGTGCTGACTCACAGAAGATCTATCTAACCTTAGAAAAGCTGTCAAGAAGAATTATTAAGATCAAGCCAGTAGGGGCATCTTACAAAAGAACCTAAAACTCATTCAGAATCACAAAACAAAAAGGTACAAATCCATCCCAGAATATATCACTGTATCTTTGTCCTATTGGAAACCCCTGGAAACAGCTTTCTGGGCTACAAAGACCTGAGATCTGAATGACTCCAGCAATTATTCTGTTAAATCCTTTTTGGAACAGCAATAGCTTCAATAGATGGACACTCACATTATTCCATTAAATCAATTCCAAGTAAGTGAACAGTTAGAGCTGTAGCTGAAATAAAAATCTTTGGAGATTTTAGCCCTGAAATTACAGATATTTTGGAGAGCAGTCTGCATTGACTCAGAAAGATCTTTGTCATTGTCATTGAATGTACTCGAGACTCCAATTCAACAGGATGCCTTACAGTATAAAATAAATTGAACATATACTAGAACATGTTATAGACCACAGTGTTGAATGAAATTCTTCCATCTTCATAGATGCTTTCCACAATTTTTCTTCTTTTAAGCCTTTCCTGGGATTTCTTATCTTACCATCTACAAATTCCTATTCTTACATCTTCATGCTTTCTGTTTGACACTTCCTCCTTGTAATAGAAAACATTAAGCACATGAATTTTACACATCTCAGCCACTAGACAGATTGTTGAATCACTGCTGCAATCATTGAAAAAAAAAAAAAATCCAAGCAAATAAACCTAAACACCCCAAAAAAGACAAAACCAAAACTAAACAAGAAAACCTACCTGCACATAGAAAAAAAACTCCACAGTGATTCTTTACTCTGTGACTCTGTTGTAAAATTTAATGACACCAAGTAGAATGACATCAGTCCACACTAGGGTGAAATAAAATGTAAAATTAAATCTTTCTTGAAGCAGAATTATCACCTACATAATCAGAGAGTGCTGCAGGATCATTTTGAACAGGTGCATGAGCTAAATTCCTACTTTATTTACTAACATACATGGCACATATGAAATAAAGGCCTCAATGTCTTACAGTATCTCACTGTATTAATGCATAGAATTATATTACAAGAACAGAACTATTTTATTAATTTATATATGTGTGTATGAATATACATAGCTTTTTTAAAACTCAGGAAAAATTGCAGAACAAAGTTAATCACTTGTGATCTGTAAGATTACTTTTTTATTTCTTGTTAGACAAGCCAATGCAAATATGATTGTTTCAGCTTGGGACAAAAATCAGTTCTTTGCCTTTCTTCTACAAGCTTTCCGGGAATAAGGAGTGCTGTCTAAAATAAATGCAATTCATGGAGACAAACAAGCAAATCAAATTTTAAAAAACCAAACAAAAGTAAGTGATTGATGGATTGATCGCTGACCAGTCGATACACAGCGTGCACCACGTGACATTTGAAAAACTATTTCAAAATTTCATTTTAACACATACTCCACTAGTAATGAAAAACGTGCTGTCACTGATAAGTGGCCTTACCAGAAGAGTTTGTGGTGAGAAGGCTTTGAAAGAAGGAAATGGAAAGGGTACGGCCTTTCATTACATTAGGTAAATCTATTTGACCACAGAGAGGTTGAGACTCAGCTGCTGAGGTTACAAGCTAAACAGGCCATCAACTTAATTAATGCATGACTTTTCAACCGAGGGCGCATTTTCGCTGCACCCAGCGATCAATGTAATTCTTTACAAGGCTCACCCCCTGCCACCGGCGCCGCGCTTGGCAGCGGGCCCGCCAGCAGCGCAGCCCCGCTCCGAGAGCACCTTGGGGAGCGGGCGGTTCTCAGGCTGCCGGCGGCCAGCTGCGGCCAGCTGTGGCCAGCTGTGCGCCAGGGAAACGCCGCCCGGGGCCCGGCTGCCAGCGACGTGCCAGATGACTCCCTTCCCTCAAAAACGCGCTGGAAACGACCGCCACGCCGCTGCCTCAAACGCCTTCCTCCCCTCCCCGGCCCGAGAGGAAAAGGTGGCCAAGTCTGGGTGAGTGTTTCCCACAGGCTTCCAGTAAGCACATCCTGTGCACGGACAAGGACGGCATCCTGTTCCTCGGCGCTGCCTGAAATCCCATTCTTCTGCCTGACAGCGCCTGTCCCGTACACAAACCCGGGATTTTGGATCCCTGTTACGATGTTGTCACGGGGCTCTCGAAGCTGGGAACTGTTACTCATGCAAAAGTTTTTGTCCTGAAACTTGAAACCAGGTGAAACCTCCCCACTGCCTCCTTTCCTCCCTCCCACCACACAGCCTTGCAGAAGCCTTTGCCAAGTTTCGGGAGCATTTCAGCACACCTGGGTTGAGCCTCAGAAGCTGAGGAAGGATATGAAGACGTTGATGGAAATTATGCAAAGCAACACCAAACCCCCCCAAGAGGTTTCACGCCACCTCTGATGTGTTCCTAGGCTACTAAAGCAAATATAAACAATATAACTTTCCAGGTTGTACAAATGTTGCTCTCAAAACTGCATTTTGGGCCACTTTTGCTGTTGGCTAGAAACACATCCAGAACACACCTGCGTTCCTCTACTTACAAATTGTGTCATTAAACTGCAATTTATTGTATTAAGCACAAGAGCAGGTCATAATATCTTGTGCCTCACTTTGTCTGGAAACCCCTGGACTGGAGGTCCACAGCAGAGTCCATGTGTCCTGGGTGTAATCCTTTAATTTTCTGTCTGATTCCATCCCAGAATACTGACTGCATCCTCTAACTCCTGAAACCTATAGATCCTGCTTAACCTAGAGTATTTGTTATTCTACTTTTTTTAATTATTCATGTTTTGTTTCATAGGCATTAAGTGATAAGAGGCACAAACCCAGATTAAAAAGGGAATTATCTAAATAGAAATTATACCTTTAATGATACCCATAGCCAAGGTGTGGCTGCTCAGTTCACTTCTCACTCTTTCAGAATAAATCATGTGCCCTGGGAAGGGCAAAGAAGCTACACAAGTCTAAGAGAGGAAATCGTGTGTAGCGAACAGAATTTCCTCATGTTATTAGTCATTTATTAAATAATTAGTGTTGCATGTATGTTATTTCTATAGTATTAAACATAAACACGGGGATTAGTTCCTGTCTGTCTTTATTACAGAATATTTAAAGAGAAAAGAAAGAAGGATAGGAAATTGGAAAACTTCTTGTTTTTCAGCACTAAAAATCCCACCTGCCTAGGTCATTGCCAGCTGAGCTTCAGCAACCCAAGTCAAGTAGATTCCTTCTCTAAAAGTAAAGCTGGGATTTTTCACAGTCTGACCCACCCTTTTTTTTTTTTTTACACCAGTAATTGATTTTACAGTAGGAAAGAATTGACCATCAATCACCACTTCACACTTTGGGTAGGGAGAGCAGTTCAGACCCATCACTGCCTTTACCTTTGTCTGTTGTGCCCTTCCTTCAACATCACACATCTTCACTCACCCTCCTGACAGCATCAGCACTCATCTTCCTCCCTCTTCTCCCTCAGGATCGGTACCTACATGTTCAGTGGCTCTAAGGGGGAACACTTTTTTCACTACAGAGTCCCACAGCGCCACAGCACAGAAGTTCAGCCAACCAAAGAAGCCACTGTAGGGCAGGTCCACAGTGAAAGTCCCACAGACAAAATGCGGAATTTTAATACGCCTCCGACTCATATCCGTACTGTAACTCCAAGTCCCTCAGTCTCCTTGCACAGATAAGTCTGCTTTAGCTTGCTGTCTCTGAAAAAACAGAGATGGGACACGTTTGTGCCCAAGAAGTGATGCTCACTTAGACAACAGCACAACTGATAATGATTGACCCAGAGCTGCAGAGAGGTCTGCTGTAAATTATCATTTTTGACAATTTCCTGGCATAATCTCATCTCCTTTACAAGCATGTCTGTGTGCATCTCTTCCTGTGTCACTAAGGGTGGCTTGGTCTGGGAAAGCCAGGTAGTAAATGCCATCCCACTTGGAGCCAGAGCTCGCTTGCTTGCTTTTCAACATAATAAGAACGGGTCAGACAAAGCATCCTGATTTACTCAGGTGGAAGGACTTTTTCAGAGAGGAATGGAAAAGGAGTGGGTGCGGTGGCTTATGCTAATTATCATCTATTTATTTTGGGAGATAAGCTACTTACACATGGTATGTTTGGTTTGGATTAACTTGGGCAGACACAGAATGACTGTCCACAATTTGACCTTGACATGAGTAACTGGCCTTTGGCAGAGAGGGAGGACATTGACAGATACTGCCTGAAGAAAAGGATCAGTCACAACCCAACTGCTGCACAAGTTGCTCTGGGCAACAGATCAGGGCTGGGAAACACTGGCTGGAGACAGCAAAGGGAGCAGGGGGAAAAAATACGGACCATGGTCAAAAAAATCGGAAAGCAGAGGAGCGAGGTTGACCAGGGGTACAGACACCTCCTGTTAATGTCATTTGTTTTGGAATGACAATGTTTGTACCGAGCTGAACTCGAGGACAGGAAGAGGCAGACAATAGCACAAAGCTGCTGCATTGTTCGCCCCAGGAGCTCTTTTCTTTCCCCTTGGCTTACCCAGCTGATCATTATGTAACCAATCAACTGGGCTAATTTTCAACCTGTCCAGGATATTCTCAATTATGTATTCTTCATAGAATGTCACAGTTTATTTTTAAAAGGCCCAGAATATTTCCTGTGATTAATGTCTGGATTAGCCGTTGTTTTACAGGGTATATAGACTTGGGTAACAAATCTTAATCCTGACTGAAAGGGCAGTTCAACATGAGCGAGCTTTTAATTTAAGTATCTTAACAAAGGGATTATATATTCTTCCCCTTCCTTACAAATCTTCAGAGGAAAAATACAGCAATGGCAGATGAAGTGGGGCATGAAACACATTGTTTTCTGTTCTGGGAAGGTCTGCTTAAAAACCAAGCAGATTTCAAAATGACAAAACAATTTTTCCTGGCAAGTTTGGTATCAGGCTTTGTTTTGCTAAACCTGATTATGTACTTTGGCTGCTCAGCACAGGCATATGTTCCAAACCAATTTAGTCCCTGCTCAGAATGAGTCTCCTTATTTGTCCAACAGCTTCGGAAATCATTTTTTCATGCTGACTTTGAGTGACCATTTAGCACACACTGCAAAGGTATTCCAGGGACAACAGACCTCTGCAGCAACTGAAGATCCAATTCAAGACTTTTTTTCTTTTTTTTTTTTTTTTTTAATCTTCTGTTCAAGCTGCATTAATAAAGCTCTTCTCTTTGTTTTTAAACCTGCTGGCCATATTGCACACATTCCAAGGGAAGAAATGTCAGTCAGAGATGGCAAAATACCACAAAGGTGGACGAAAGGGTTAATTTCATTTTTTTATGGTCACGATTTTAAATACAACCCTCATTTCCATGCATTAGTACAACATAAAAGTCTTCATATGTGCAAAACTCACAATTAAATGTGGGAAAGGTGCCCAGATCTGCATAAACTCTTCCACATCCTCTTTTGAGATTTTGGTTGTTCTGTTTAGACACTTATAGTGCTCTGTCCAGTTTCTAATACTGAATGGGAATATTTCTAATGCTGACTTCACACATGCTGGACTGCTGGGGAAGAATGATGCACAGGTCTCGATAGGCAGAACCTCCCCTTCACATTTAGCAGACAACTTTCTCAGATTCAGGACATTCTCATGCTGGCAAAACTACTGAAATCCTGACAAATAGCGCTGTATCTTTTGCAAACACCCCTCCACTAGCACTAAATACTCCCCCTCACTGGCATTCATACAATTCCCTTACAGTAAATATTTAGTGGACATCCTCTTCCTTTTCTCCTGAGAGAAATGTAGGAGAACACAGCACAATTGTATCTAAATGCATCTAAATAGGGGGGAAATGAAAAACAAACAAGAAAAAATAATAGCCACCAAAACTATTGCTTGGTTTGGACTAGAGGCAAGGAAAGCAGTTTCTCTGGGGCCAGTAAACTGGCACGAGAGGAGCCGGGTTTCCCCATGATGAGAAAACTATGGGTTGCCAAACTGCTCATCTTGCCACCTCTGCTGTTCTCCCTGGCCACAGGGAACACATTTGTCAGTGTAAGAAAACCTAGGCTGGGCACATTTCTAGACACCAAAGACTCACATCTCAGCTAACAACCCCTTCCCTGGCAATTTCATTGTCACAGCAGCGTCACCACCGGGCCTTATCAATGGGTTGGACAGGCCACCCAAGATAACCCATAATAGGCAGGCAGAAGCAGTGCATACCAATGCTTTTAGCTAAGCATAGTGACAGAGAGCAAACAAACTCTATTGAACATTTTGGCCAGTGCTAATATGGCTTGGCTAATGTAAGAGATTAACCTCTCTCTGCTCCGAATCACCCTTCCTGCAAATGAAAATAAGTACCCCAACCCACATGCCTCAAGGAAAAACTTCAGCCAATAATGATTGTTGACAGATTGGCACTAGAAAGTATCACACTCTGCTTTTCCTCACTCGGTGGGAATGACAGATATTTCAGAGGTTCTGATTGTCTTTCACCCTCATGGAGCAGAGAGGGCAGGCAGCCCCAGCACAAATAAAGTTGTTTCCTTTGCTTTCGGACACCTTAGATCTGTTTCTGAATGGGAAGTTAGGTTTCCAACTTCACTGATTTCCATGACAAGTGGTTCTCTTAAAAAAGAAAGGACCACAAATATTTCCCAGGATACTGAGAATTCCCCCTACAACAGAAGGGTGGGGAGTCAGAGATCTGCCAGGAAGAACAACAAGAAAAGTTCACTCTTTAACTTGTACCAAATTATCTGTTGGTAAAGGATGAAGACAATGCAAAACAGGTCCTACTATCCTCAGCTCTACAAATTGTCTTCTTGAAGAGCAACCTCCAGAGAATTGCAGAAAAGCCATGCATTTTACATGGGTCTTCTGCATGATGAAAATCACTCTTGGCCTATTTTCATGAAAGCCATTTACTAAGCTGGGTCACATCTACATTCCTCTCTTCTTTCCAGAGCCATGTAAGACAAAGTCAAGAGATCAGAATAAAAGGTGTCTAAATCAACAATCTTCAGCAGCAGTGCCTACACATGTCTTTGTAGGAGATTACAGGTTTGATTAATATTTGAGGCCTCCCCTCATTAACCACGGTGCCTTCTGCCTCCAGGTACCGAGCTGAGGGGAGCAGGCCAGTCACACTGACACACAGTTTCTCAAATGTGACAGGTTTCTGCTGCTCGTGTGTGAACTCACCCCAGGATCTTGTAATGCAATCAGGCTGAAATAAACTCTTTCCATCTGAAGTAATGGACTGTGTTTCTGCAGGCTTAGGAAGGAGAGACCTGGAACAGATAATCTTTTGTTGCTATCACAGCAATCCCACCCGGGGCACCCTCTGGGGATATGACAGGGCTTCGCACTCCGTCAGCTCCTGGTTTACAAACGCTGGGTGGTCAGCCACAGCACCTGCTGCAAAATGCTCAGCATTTCCTCTGCTCCAGGGAAGTTCATCCCTGGGCTGTCTTCTTCTCCCAAAAGACAGCACTTGGCCAGGCCAAGTCCAAACTAGTGTCTGGAGGGAGGCTATCAAAGGACAGAGGACTGACAGGCTCTTAACTGTTCATTACGTCAATAGTTCCTTGACATCTTCCAGAATGAGTTTGAAGTCGCAGTGAACTACAGATAATTCAGTTTTTTCAGTGCTTGCTTCTTAACACCTTGTGTTACATCCAAGTGCTCCAGAACAATTGTTGTCACTAAGAATACCTGCTACAGTGTAGTACATTTCTTTTAATTTACCTTGAATGCAAGGTAGGGAAGGACATTTCACCAGCACGTCATGATATTTGTCAAGACTGTGTGTACAAGCCTTTTAACCACACGCCTCATAAACTTAAGCAAGAGGTTTTACTTTCTGCTTGCTTTAATGCTTTTGCTGTGTTGCTAACAACATCATGCTTTCTTTTTATTCTGATTAATCCATTTCTTCTGGAATTTGCTACCATTACAAGATGTGATGCCATGTAGCATAGGTAACTGCATTACAGTTATCAGTAAATTGCTTCCTCAAAAACAATTGGGTTCAGCCAGCAGGAATTGAAAATGCTACTGTAAGGTGCAAGATGCTGCCAGCCTGAATACAAACAGTCAAACTGAGAGAAGACATTCAGCAGGACTGGGAATTTTTGCTTAAGCAGAAGCCTACACAAGAAATCCACCAAACTGTGCAAGGGCTGCTTGTGCAGATGAACAGGATGGGGTTGCACAACCTAGCAATAATTTTCCATTTTTCTCCTGGTGCAGCACCTGGGCACAAGGCTGCCTTGTTAATTAAACACAATTCTGCTCCACACCAAATGCATATTTGCTTCTAAGTATTTGTTTTTAAGCAATTCCAGGAAACAAGCCCTCTTGCTTGTTCCTCCCCTCCATCCTCCCACCTCCCCCCTCCATCCCCTGGAAAGATGCCTTTTTATTCTGACCTTCCATGTATCTCCATGCTAATCCATGAACAACTGCACTGAGTGGGGAAAAGCATGACAGCTCTGCTTGGGGCCTGGGGAGGCGAGCCTTGCAGAGACCTTTTGTTGTTCCCCAGGTAGGATGCTTAGCTCTCCATCCATGCAGCCCGAATTCCTTTCTCACCACACCCAAGGTCATTTTAATGAAAATTCCTAAACCCATGCCAGGGGGATAGAATTGCTCCTAATCCTTCAGCAACACGTCATTTGATCCCCCAGCCCACTGGGGTTATTATTGTGTGTCTGCAGAGCACAGCAAAGCAGACAGGAGTAGAAAAATGGCAACCACTGCAGGAGATCCCCTTCCCTTTCCCAACCTTTCTTTCAGATCCCCTTTTTTATTCCTTTTTTTCCACCGGAGCACATTCATCGCCTGCCAGTTTTCAAGGAATAATGCCATGTTTTAAGTCACCCTCTGCCATTCCCTAGAAGCTGCAAACGTTTTTAATGAAATTAATGAGGAAGTTTAATTTTAAAGGCAGATTGTTTCCTCTGGTTTGCATTTTGAAAGGAACTGCATGTCTGTGTGGTCCATGCCTTATAGTACTGTACTGATGGTTTACATCTGTGTTCAAGCAATGCTTTAACATCATAACACAAAAAACAACACAAAAACAAAATTAAAGTAACACTGCATTTTTGGCAGGATGCAGAGGAGGGAAAAAGAGCTAGTGAATCCAGTAGAACTTCATCTGTGCTTCTGGAATTTTTTTCCATGATGCCACAGACGCCTGTATTTTAGAGAGAAAGCTTTTGGTGGATAAGGTAAGGTTTAAGTTTTCTCCTCTAGTTGCCTTCTCATAGCCTTCCTGGTTTCTCATAGCCTTCCCTTTCCCTATCATGGTGAGATCTGAAAATCCACAGTGTCCTTGCCTTAGTATGCCCAGGTCTCACACAAACCTGCCTGCCTTTTCCCATCAGCACTCCTTGCTTCCCTGGCACAGAGATTTCAGAGCTTTCCAGCTCTGCCAAGTAAGATGAACACTTAGAAATTAGCAAATTTCCTCCCCAGTATTTAAGTATGTATAGGGCTGGGCTCACAAGCTATTTCCTACTCTCTCATCTCCTCCTCAAACATGACAATTTCTGCCCAGTTCTTGTCTACCACCTTTTCAGTAGCAGAACTCAGAGTGGGGCATAGCAGAAAGGAGCATTGCTATCTCCAAGGAGAAATTTGGCCAAGGTTGCCGGGCATACAACGGCTGAGACAGCAACAGAAAGGAAAATCTTCAATCCAGGCCAGGAATATGTCCCAGCTTGCTCTAGACCTGATCTGAACAATAAAGGACCAGTGCCACAGAGCATTTCTGCTCTTCCAAAGAGCTGCCTAACTCACACTACTATGGGATGAGAGTATTGACAGTACTAACAGTATTTTCCAAGATGCAAAAGCATTGCCAAAAAACCACTCTAAAAGCTGTCAATGCAAATGACAGAGAAGCAAGACACTCCAGCAAAAAAAAAGTGTATATATATATATGCATGCACACTCAAACATGCAATTTCTATATTGATAAAAAATTTAAATCTACTCATTTCTACCTAAATTGGTGGGGTGGCAATGTGCAGAAATTAGGAGTCATATGAATGCCCAAGAACTACCAGACCTATGTATATTACCATGCTCTCTCTTTAATGTAGCTGCATTCACTCTGAACAATTATTATCCTGTAAATCATTCTCGGTTTATATTATATACTTCACCACCAGCTAGAAAGAAACAGTAAATAGGGCCAAATCTACTGATAAATCAAGCTAGAGCCAGGGATGATGTAAACATACTTGCTGTGCCAATCCACCTTCTTCCATCCTGATCTGCCATACTTGTGTTATTCTAGGCCTGGGCCTGATCAGAGATACTTCCTTGTGCCAAAAGATTAGGTAATCACATGTACATACATACAGAGTTTAGAAAAAACCCAAGAATCATAATTAAAAACATTCATCAGAATTACGTTTAGAAAAAAAAGAGCAAAATAATAGTCAGAAAAGTGTTGGAGATGCCACTTAGGGCAATATGTAAAAAACAGATGGATTTTTTTTAAGGCTACTTTATTTAACTTTTTTGGGGGGCGTGGGTTGGGGGTTTTTTTTTGATGGAGTAGTCTAGCTTGTGTTATCCTGCAGCCATTGTGCAGCATGATAGGAGACTGATTGATTGATCACAACGCAGCTTGTCAATGACCAGCATCATAAAGGCTGAGGTATCTCCTGCAGAGGAACTGTGCAGGCAGACTTGACTGATGGATTGAGTACAGCAGAGCCCCACACTGGTCTGAATTGCAAAAGTTAATGCCACACCACGCAGGGGTCCTCCTGATTGATAGGATGTTTGACTGGCTGCAGCCCAGTCCCACAAGGATCACAATTCTGGGGGTTTATGGTGCACTGAATTCCTCAACCTGACACAAAGCTGGGCTGCAGTTCACATGGCTCTCTCATACGCTAATCCCAAACATCACTTCATGACAGGTGAGGATTACCACAGCTTTCTATTGGAGAAGTAAACTTAAGAAATGTCTTAATGTAGCACCTGTCTGGGGGGTGGCTGCACAGCCTTGGGGACAATGTCCTGCTAATATCACATGTGCAATGTCACTGCTTTGTTCACAAAGGTGCCTTAGAGAAGCACTCAGGGCAACTTTGAGAGGCCACCCCTTTCCTCTCTATTGAAGAGTGAGTCCTTAGCCTTCAAATCACATTGTCCTAGTATAAAGACTTTTATTGTGGTAGAATTAGGGTAGCTTTGAGCCTTCCTGCCCTGCTGCATTCATACCAAAATAAAACATGAAACTGCAGTGGGCAGGAAATAACTGTGTGTACACACTGACCGAAATCTGGTATGGTTTTACTCTGAGGAAATTCTACATCATCCAATGACAATGTGGAGGAAATTTCCAAAATTATCTGAAGCATAGATTCTGTAGCAAGAAAACATGTTTTGATGCATAAGGCGCTTTGAGGTTTTGTTTGGGATCCAAAAGATCTTTGGTCCATTAAATCTCATCATTTACTGCTGCTACTGTTATTATGAAAGGTGATGATTTCTTATTGGGACCTTTTCAACGTTTTTCAGTTTTAATATCTAGTTTTCTATGTATGCAGTCAAGAAACAACTAGACTCTTGCTCCTTTACAGTAATTGCCTTATCAATTAGTGTGATTTTAATAAAAAATTATGCAAGCAATTTATTCACTCAAATTGGGGATAGGTAAACTTACCTGCTAATAAGAAAATAGTCTGTATGTCATCTTCTTTTGGTACTTGGTTTTCTTGGAGAAAGGAAAGTTCTCAGGTGTGATAAGTGGGAACCTTTATATATTTGGAAGTGAAAGTACAGAGCCCAGAAGAGTTTCACTTTTCTCTTCACAGCTAATATCAACTCAAGTCCCATGGAAAGTCTGCACTACATTTGCTGAGGTGCCTGATGTACTTTATATTCATATCTTCCAAAAACCCAAAAAGCAGAAAAATTAAACTCTGGCAGTTCTGCTCATTATTGGCAAAGAAGTGGTGCAGGACAAAAACAGATATTGCATATGTATAGTGCAAGTATAGCAATAGATGGCTGGAAACCCTTCTAAATAAGAAAGAATCAAACACATGAAACAGGAAAATGCAGGCTGAAATTAGAGCTAAACCCTACGAAGCCTCTGAGATTGCCTGAAGTCAGAGTGATCGTGCTGCTGGCGGGGCCACTGAAGAAGGAACATGAGGAAATCCCCAGATGGATTTTTGGGCAATTCCATTACGTCCTCGAAAAGCCAGACAAAATCCCGAAGAATGGCAGGTTGGAAGCCAAAACCGTTCATTCCCCCACGGGGTAACATGCTCCACTTGGCAAAGGAACAACAGCTGCACAAGCAGGAGAGGGAATGGCTCTGCTACAAAAGAGCAAAGCACCTCAGGCCATTTTGGAGAACAGAGGTGGGCGAGATCCTCGGAGGATCTCACAAGGAAGCCATGACAACACTCGCCTGTCACCAGGTAAACAAAGACAAGCTGCAGTTGGAAAGGTTACAGGAGTTAGCTGGAGACCCAAGAAAACAGTCAAAAGAACCAGAACAACAGGCAGCCTTCCTTCCTCTGGGATAGGAGGCCATGGCCAGGACCATGGAAAGGCAGAGGCTGGTGGGAGGAGGAGAGGTCCTCATGGGAGGCAGCAAGAAGGAAGATCATGCCCACAGCAAGAACTCCGGGTGGGGTAGAAACACCCATACCCAGGTCTGCCTCCAGTTCTGGTTTAGTGCTGTGGCAGGAACAAAGTGCTGCTGTGCCACTGCCCAGCTCTTGGTGTATTAGCAAACATTGCCCACCCTAACCAGCCCATGGGATGTTCCCCATGCCAACACTTTTTGCACAGAACTCTTAAATTTGGCAGAAGCAGCCTTTACCATGTATAGGGATTTTCCATGCTGGGGGAATTCCTCCCTGGACACAGGAGAGATTTCTGCCTGGCTGTTAGCTGCTTGCAGAAACACATTTTAATGATGAATTGGGATTTGTGGGTTCATTACAGATATTTTCACTTTTACCTCAGTTATCTAATATTGACACTTTTTAATTTAATTAAAAATGCAAAAGACATCCTCCTGGCATCCTCCAGGCACACACTCGCTTGTAGGAAAAAATGATTAGTTCCCTTTTCAGAGAGAAACAACAGCACAACCACTGCTGCTCCTCAGCATGTTTCAGTGGCACACGGGCAGCCAGACAGGCACAGCACATTGCTTTCCCATCCATTCCAAACACAGAAGGATAAGAGTTTTCATCAGAGGCATTACACTTTAAACATCTGGAAGTTAAACATTACCTTACTCAGTTAAATCTATCAGTTTTGTTTAGTTACATCGCCTCCTCAGCAGCCTCATCAAGTTGACTGCCACATCACAAGTTCCAGCTGTTGCCTGAGCTCATGATTCCTGTACTGCTTATCACCCACAGGAGAAAAACACCCCCACCTCCAAAAAGACTGTACAGCCTCTGGGTACCGCAACTCTGACACAAATAATTCAAATAGGGAGACGACACATTCAGCTGAAGCCAGCAGGTCTCAGCTGGCAAAAAGACCTCCACAAAAGTAATGAGGAACCACGCTTTTGCTGCAGGACAAGCAGCCAGTGGCAAACTAGAAGTAGAGTGTACAGGTGCCACGGCAGCCTCTGAGTTGCAATTTGTCTCCGAGTTCAACATACAGCACCAGTAAACCCTGATGATATCCTAGAACTCCATATCTTTCATCATTTTAATAACTGGAGGGGGCATTCATTTTCATTTGTCTGGAGCAGAGGTAGGAACACAGACACCTGGGTTAGGAAGCTCAGCTAGGATCTCTTATTATATAGATACATATTTCTGTTCTATTAAGAGTTCAGACACAAATTCTAATAACACATGGTGTGTGGAAAATTCCACCTTACCTATTTCCACTGACCTTTGCCTGTGAAACATAAAAAGGCAAAGACCGTATGGAAGAGAATGAATCAGGGTGCTAACATACTTGCTGTTGGCACAGAAAGATGCACATATTTCAAGCTCTGATGCTTGGAAAAATAAGGGTTTATTTTGAAGTCATCACCCTTCAAACCCAATAATTACTGTCATTGACAATCATGATTTATGTAACCTCACTAAAGCGGTTTAGATGCCTGCATGTTTAGGAACTTGCGTGGTTTAAAGAGAGAAAAATACATACTTAAGTATTAGAGCCTTTACAGCAAAAGCAAAACTTTGACTTTCATTTTGTCAGGAAAACATTTTTGCCTTTATGACCAAAAGGTACCAAAACAGCCTTACTTCAAAGTCCTTGTATTGTTCCAATGTGTGCCATGCAGAATCCCTTTTTTGGACATGGAAAAGACCATGGGCAAGTCATACATTATTGCACTGAATACTCACAGAGGAAATGTGACAGAATCTACCCAACTGATGGTGACTTCTTGGGCGTGAGTCAGATGCGCTCTTACCTCCATGCTTGTATTCCATTCCTCCCACTGGTAAGAGAAAAAAACCCTCCTCTCCATTTGTGTATGGACACACACATTGGTTCCACCCTTGACTCATACATTGCTCTCATGACTCCTTCCAGCCCGGCTGTCCAAAGGTGCACACAACAAAGCCCAACTAATTGCAAAGATTCATTTTGCCAGAGTACCTCAGCCCAACACTTAACCAACACAATTTGCATCATTCCCTTGCTACAGATACTGCTCTTCCCTCCTACACAACGTTTTCCATCAAACTTTGGTTTTGTAGCTGCTGCTTTCCTCAGCTGAGGAAGATCTGAGATAGCATGGCAAACTCTTGCTTCACAAACTGCTTTTTGGTTTCTCCAAGAAGGTTTCAAAGGCTTTTCTCCCCTAGTCAACCTGGTTCTCATGCAAACTCCAGCAGTTGCAGGGCTAACTGCTTCCTCTCAGCTAACATGCTATATAGTCTAGGAAAACTGCATTCCCCGGATTGGGAGTTAAATACAATCAATTCGTCTGGCTACCCATGACAGTGGGAAAAGCTTGTTTCTGTATCTCTTACCCAGTCATGAACCAGGACTTGAACCTACATCTCTAGATGATCATCTCTGCCTGGTTCTAAAATCAGTTTCTTCTCCTCTGGTGGTTCTGCTCTGTACAAATATGCCAGCATCCAATGGACACCCAGATACCTTCATGGTGTCTCCCTTACTCCCTCCCTTTGGCCTAAGCCCATATCTTTATCCTGGATGTCTCTATCTACCTCTTTTGTCAGCAAGTTATTTTCCTTGCAGCTGGATCCACCCAGATCCCAGCCTCAAGCTGATTAGAAGCCTGGATACCTGACTTAGAACTGCATATTCCATGGGTAGCAGGACACTCAAAACCTGGGCTATTCAACCTCTTCTGTCTGCCTGTTCTGTAGCTTCATTTCCTTCCTGCTCTGCTTCCCCACCCTTTCTAGCAGAGAAAGAAAGACCTATAAGTCCAGAAAGAAGATAGATGAAATTAATGGTTAAAACTTGCTTTTTTGTTAACTGCAGTCCCATAAAAGCAAAAGAGCTATTTCAGCAACTAGTATATAGATGGAGCACCCAACACTTCCTCTCACAAATACCAGACCAAAAAAATAAAAAACCTTTCAATCTTGCTGAAAAGAAAATAAAAACAATATTATTGAAATAAAATAAAGAATGCCTTACCACACCTTCTGACACTTTAATGAGGAGGTTTATGCTGGCCATCTGTAGCAAAGGGGGCTTCCCTGAATGGCATTTGGAAAGGATGTCACCAACACCTGGGTGGGGCGTGGGTGGCCTCCCTTGAAGATATTTTCCTTCTCTATTCACGTAGCTCCTCTGTGTTCTTCATTCCTGTAATTTAATCATTAAACCAACATCAGAGACTTCCCACTCTACCCCAATGCATCACAGGGCTGACCCTTCCAAGAGATGTTACCAGCCAAATTACATTTTTCCTCGTCTGGTTCATTTCCAGTACAATCACGGGGGTGGAGAGATCAGCACTTAAAACTAACTGGTAAAATCAGGCTTTTGGCCAAGGTGTGTTGCCAGCAGGTGCCACTGGCAACTTCCATGCCAGTGGAAATTCCAGTTGTTTCATTTTTTCCAAAGGAAGTACTTGAGAGAAGGTAAGTAAGGAAGAGTCACGTTCCATTAACCAAATAAACACTGAAGGACAATGACAGAGCCTCAGAGAAAGAAAACGGAAAGCGGTTTGAGGATATGACACTCCTACTTTTTTCCACACCTTTGTCTTGCATGTGACAAAAGCTAACTTAATGGAGACCAAAAGTTATGGTTTGGATAACTGCTACAAATAAAGTAAATTATGGATTATAGTGGATGCTTCAACAACCAAAACTCACCACTTTAATTGGCACAAACAGCAACCTTATCAGCAGTGTTACTAGAAAGATTAAGAGCCAGCCAGCCTTCAACATAAGACAGTAAATGCTCAGAACAACAGTTTAAAAAAAAAACATTTTGTCGAAGACCTTGAAGCTTAATTTCTTTCTGATTTAGGAAGGAAAGAATCCATAAAAAGAGATTCTAGGCACAAAAGCTTAACTCAAAACACATTATGAGTTTTCTTTTTCCTACTGCCCAAACACCACAAAAATTCCACACTTCAAAAATATTCTGAAATTACTATAGCAAAATTTTGCCTCCTAGTGATAAAAAGGCACTTCCTCTGTGTCTGCTGAACACTTCAGTGGAAAGAGTTTCATAACCCGCCTCTGTTTCACCAAAACGGAATTTTCTGTGAGAACCCGAATGATCCTAAGGGAAAACCAGTGAAAAAGAACATGTAAACTGGATTTCTAAGTTGCAATGCCATCTGTCAGTAACAGTAGGATCTACTGAGGGAAATTGTTTGCTGAATATGCTGGCAAGCTTGCTGCTGCCCATTCTGGGAACACAGTCCTTTATAGCTGTGCGCATGTAATGAAACTCTGTGGTCATTCTGTAGGCATCAGCTAAACAGGAGCAGTGGGAAGGGAAAAGATGGCAAATGCTTGGGGTAAAGACAAAATGATCTCTACATAACCACTTTCCACAATGGCTTTAGCAAATGAGTTTACTCAAAGGAATGGCGGTAGGAAAGGACACTTTTATACAAGTATTTTTTTATATGTCAGCTAAAATTAAACTAAAATATTCACCTTAAAATCAGGACTTTAATCATTCCGTTACACTCAGATAATCAACACGAGGATATGATACCACAGAGCCATAAATTTCATAGTCTCAAAAACTTGGATGGAAGGGATATTTCGGCGTGAGAAGACATTGAAGATTTCTTGAACAACATACATCATAAAGATGATTCTCCTAGATCATTTTCTAAATAGCTTTGAAAAGTATATGTGAGAACCATAATTCATACCTAGCTGATATTCTGAATCATAATTGTCCTCTCCTGAACTACTTGTTCACCAAACATCAGTTTCACTCAATACCTAGGAGAACACCAATTAGAACAGCAATAAAAGAGGAGAAGGAACATAAGACAAATATTCTTAAATTAGAAGATGCCAGATTATATCCAAGGCAATTATGCAAGGTACTGAACTATCTTTGTGAGTAATTCAACCCACTCAACTCCCTCACAGGCAGCTTCACTATTTCTGAAGGAAGTCTGTGTTTTCTGCATTTTCCTAGAAATAATAAGGAGTAAGAGCGAGATTTGTTGTAATCACAGGGGTAAACTGCACATGTTCCACATCAATATTCTGTAAGGCAGAAAATCGCCACCATTGTTAGATGCTTCTCTCAAGTGACAAGAGCTCATTTCTTCCCTTTCCAGTGCAGGTTTTCACTGAGGAGAGAAAACCCTCAACAAAAGCACAGCCACTGATGCAGAGCAGTTATTGGCAGGGCTTGCCTGAGAGAAAGTCACACACACAGTCCCACTGAGGATAATTCTGCAGTGTCCACAGACCATTTCTATCTACCAGGGAGAACCACCCCGCCTTCCCTTCGTATGAAAAATGACAACAAAGGCACAAAGAACTAGACCCAAGAGTGGATAGCAGCAGAGTCTGTCAATAGGTTGACATATAGCAATACTGCCACAATAATTTTTACCCCCTGCATCATTGTTTCTCCCACAATCAATAGCTGAATTCTCTGTGTTCAAATAGCCTTTTCAGAAGCCCCTTCTACTGTAAGCTCCTCTCCTCAGAAACTGCCCTGAGCTTTCAGGAGTCATTTGGCCATTAGAAAAAGAAAATGGGGATCAAAGCTGTAAAACAGCAAGTGTCATGTCAAGAACAAGAATTTGTAGCAGGTACTGTGACCTGGCTGGTTTACTTATCAGTATCAAGTGCAACTACTAGTCCTGGAGATAACATTATTGAAATTCCAGCAGTGCCTGAAAAACATGCTGAAACTTGTTTCCTCGCACAGTTTATCACTAAGTAATCCTTACAAGAAATTCAACATGCTTCTGTTCAGAATTGGAGTGCTTTTACTTCGTACACTCAAAATTTAGGGTTCCAGAAGCAAACTGAGACTCAGCATCGGCAGGGAAAATAAACTTCCCCAATTTTGCAGGACAGAAAATCCCCATGAGTGGAACCTCTGTATTTCTGGTCTCACAAGTGACTGAAGCAAAGAGAATCAGTAAGGATTTTCATTTGATTTGACAGAAACATTTCAGCCATTCATTTCTACCCTCCACAAGATGAGCCATTATTTGCCTTAAATTCACTGGAATAAATGGAACTTAAAAATTAGACATCCAGAGTTCGAACACCTTCCATTTCTCTGCCAAGGAATGGTTTAGACCATTACAGATGTTCCCAAGAAGGAGCATGTCTGCAACAGCATTTCTCCTGTCAATAACTGTATCTCTTAAAGAAATTCAATAAAAAGCGAAGGAGAATGAAAATTAAAATTGGGGAAAGAGAGTATCCTGGGAGGGGAAGTGAGAACAAAACCATGCAGGCTTATGCAGCCAGCCATCTGCAAAGCTGAAGGTTTCACAAAGAAAAAAAGCCTCTACTGTTCCTGAATCAATGACTTCCCCTTTACAAGCGAGCTCACTCTGAAAGAGATTCAAAATGGCTCTCAAGGAATTCATGCCAACTGTGAGGTCTGTTTTCTCAGCTCTGTCCCCCTCCCCTCTTTCTTTCCCAGTCACAAGGATGTAAGTATTTATCAGTCCTGTACCCCTGCCAGCGTACACTGGAACGAGTCAAAGGGACCTGGCACTGAATCACAGGGATTTGTGTTGCTAATAAATACAGCAGGCCCCATCCATTGTTGATTAATTTTGACTGAAATCAAAACACCAAACAACAAACACTCTTCTGAGCTGCTTTGGTACCCATTAGTTTGATGTGTTTATTAGACAAGACTGTATTCTTTCAAGTTTATTAACAACAGATTAGAGTATCTGCAAACAAATATAGGAGTTTTATTATTTAAAGGTGTGGGCACCGTACACTAACATCTTTAGGATTTGACAATAAATAAAACCGAAATTCCCATATCAAACTGTACTTAGGGTGACAAAAATACCCCAGCTAGTTGAAGTGCAGCCCAGTGCCAGCCATTCACATTTTCAACAGTTTCAGCTCAGTAGATGCAGAATGACATGACTGGAGTACACAAAGACTAAAGATAAATTAAAAAAAGAAACAAACAAAAGCAAACTGTGAGGGAACCACAGAAATTGCACTAGTTCACAAAGGATTCATAGTAAATAGGAGAGGTTTGGTACCTCCGTAATATGCAGGTAAATACATTTGTTTTGTTTGCCAAATCAACGTACAAGTATTCCAGCAGCTCCCAGCAAAACCACCAAATCACCACTAAACCCCACAATTTTTCCCCCCAAGATTTTATATCTTTCAAACAGGTGTTTACTGGGCTGAAGCACTCAGTAACAACCAAGCAAACTGTTTACAAAACATTTTTAAACCTTCTAACCTGGGATCTGCCCAGCTGGGAGCGGCACTGTGGAAAGAGGACCTGGGGATCCCAGTGTACAATGAGCTGCATCACCTGCAAGACAAAGAAGTTCTTACCCCACTCAGTGCTTGTCAGGCTACACCTGGAATACTGTGCTCAGTTTTGGCCCCCAATATGCTAAAAAGACATGGATAGGCTGGAGAGGGTCCAGGGAAGGACCACAAAGATGATCAAAGGACTGGGAAGCTTGCCCTGTGAGGAAAGGCTGAGGGAACTGGGAAGTTCAGCCTGGAGAAAAGTAGGCTTAAGGGAGTTTCAGCATTTAAATGGGTGGCTACAAAGAAGGTGTAGGAAGGAAGATGCCAAAGGAAGATGGTGATTCTCTTTTTATGGGGAATCATGAGGAAAAGGTGAGGGGTAAAGGGTACAAGTTGCTCCTGGGGAGATTCTGATTGGACACAAGAGACAAAATTTTCCCAGTGAGAATAAACAGCCATCGGAATATTTTCCACAGGGGAGTGGTAGCTTCCCCAATGTGTGACACTTATAAGATTCAGCTGGACTGGGTGCTGGGCCATCTTGTCTGGACCATGTTTTTGCCAGGAGAAGTGGGACCAGATAATCCTTGCAGTGCCTTCCAACCTGGTAGTCTATGATGATTCTTAAAATATGACAAACTGAAGAACCTCTCTGTTAAAATCAGAGACAAAAGCTTTGACTAGGATGCAAAGGGTGACTGCAGAAGAAAAACACATAAATATTAATCAATTTTCTAGTTACACTATCTAAGACTAAACAATAATTAGATATTTCCCCTAAACTACTGCTAAAAATAAAAAATAGCTTTTGTCTACTCTTATTTTAATTCACAGACTGATAGGATATGTCAATATGCTTTTTGTTTCTGTCTTAAATTTGATTTTAGTTATTCCTCTTCGGATATTCACAAGCCTTTGAGTTTAGAGGAAATTAAAGTGCATCATTATTACTTAGATGGATGACAACACTAAATTTTAACACAATCAAGGATCAAACCAAGGGCAGTTCAAAAGGAATAAAACAAAACCTTCTTTGTATGATGCACTGAAGTCAAATAATAATTTCTACCTCAAGGGAAGTATGATTCATAACCATTAGCTGGCAATATCATGAAAACACATACTATTAGATTTTGCATCTTAAAGTTTTCAAACTCACCAAAATTCCAGTCTACTAATATCTACGCACCCCCAAAAGACTGGGATGCAAAGATACAACTGCAGTTGCTGGAGATTTTACCATGGAAGGTCAATGTGAGGGGCCAGAGCAACTGCAGGAGTCAAGAGTTCAGACTCAGCCCTGATTTAGACTTTGGGAATAGAATTCTGCATCAACACCCTCCATATTTGAGGAAGAATTAATATTTAAGTGGTGATAACCTCACCTGTGTTTTCCATAGCATAATAATATATCCTTTATCCTTTTCTTTTACCCAGGATAACATTTTTCTTTTCTACTGTGATTGCCACTGTACATCAGCCAGATGTGTGCACTGAGGGGGCTCTCATACCTAAGTCTTATGTTACTCCAGTTAATTCAGAACTCAATAATAAGTAACTAAGAAAAACAGTCACTGTTTTCCAAGAGCAGCAATCTTATGCTTCTAACAGAAAATTTAGTTTCTCATGGTGCTGTTCTGTCACTAGTTTTATTAGAAATTTCTGACTCCCCAATAAATAATCCTCAATAAACAGTGATGAAAAGTTTGCTCCACAGATCAAATAGTCAAGTACCCAAATAGTTTTTCAATTTAATGGGCTCTTTCAAGCATTATTTCAATGTGCTATGTTGTCATAATATTACAGTGCCTGTTACTTGACCATAAACTCATCCAAGAGGAAAAGTCATGCTGATCTTACCAAGGCTTATTAGCCTTCATTGTAGATTCAAATTTTATAATTTATTAATCTAAAGATGAAGAGTACCTAATAGAAACTTTATGGGATTGAGGAGTTGTTTACTTCACAGTTTCCAAAATATTTGGAAATCTTTTAGCAGAATATCTTCCTATTGTTTGGACAAACCTATCTTCACAAGCAGATGTGAATGTCATTACAGGCAAGAGCTCATAGGAGGGCTTTACATTACAGGATTATTTAGTAGGGGGCTTTGCCACCATCTCCACTCTGGTTTTTATTTTATACAAATCATTTCACATGTTCCTCTTTAAAGAAGGTTGAAAACAAGCACTCATCCAACTTTTCGTTAGTTTTTTACTACGCTCTGCTACCAGAGCCTATAATTGCCATAAATCTGGTTGAATTGCACTGGAAAATAATCTTTTCACATTTTCACTGGCACACAAAGACAAACTACCAACTAAAGTTCACAATACATTAGTTAGATGTATCCAAACAGCCATAAATCTAGTTTTAAAGTTTTATATCTCTCACTGATCCCAAATGATATATTCCTGCTACTTTTTCCTATATTATTTTATCATATTTATGTCCTATAAGCCAGGCCACTCAGAATCATTGGTCAATGTCAATTTTTCCATGACTTGGTAGAACTCAAGCCCATAGGAAAGCTCTCCAGAAAGATCTGAGAAATCCTGCAGACTACATCAGTCCCACTGATTTGAAGGATCAAGTCTTAAAAAAACACATCTTCTAAAGTTCTTCAGTTCTACTGTGTTCCAGGACCTGCTGCAAGGTCAAGAGGAAGCAATATATTAAAATCCGAGCACCTCATTGGGTTTTTCAAGGAATTTCCAAACCAGATATCTTGTTGTTAACCAGTCTTCCTTCTAAAGCCAACGCAGTCACAGAAGGAAGGAGGATCAATGAGCAAGTCATGGGGATATTGATTTATTAATTACAACAACATATCTGGGAGTAGACAGTTGCACATCGATAGTTTGGTGGCAGGGAGGGGGAACAGGTTCACGTGAAGGATTATGACTGGTCAGGGAGCCCAACTGACTTGATGACAGAAGCAGCTTGGTTTAACATTATCACTGGTACTGTGATGTCCCCTTTCCTAAATCCTTACCCAGCCTCCTGACTTCTTCAAGCACTGCTGTAATTTTCTTCCTAACAAAATCAGTGAAGACCCGAGACTAACCTTGAGCAACAGGTGTCTAATAGTCCCCTCTCTAATGGATGAGAAAGATATTAATATGTTAAGCTTCAGACAGTGCCGTGAAGCAGGAGGATTCTTACTCCCTTATAGCTTTAAAGAGGGAATTTTATGGGTTTTTCCTGTGCAGGTCAATTTGGCATGCACAGCATTAATTTTGAAGGAAGCCAACACTGCTAATGAAGGATTTTCCAAATAGCACAAAGGAAGCATTTAATTACTTTTGGGCCTGTTGAGCCCAAAGCCTAGTAAAACAAGTCAAAAGTGAGTTGAGAATAATAAAACAGCATCTGTGTTTCACTCTGACACCCTGAGTGAGATGGGAAATTTGCATAACATTTTAATGTAGAGTAAAACTGCAACTCTTGAGGTTAAGTTCTTTCAGCAACACGCTAATGAGACAAACACCTTACAGCTAACCCTACTAATGATCCTATGTAAAAAATTAAATAGGGATAGGATTAGACAGGAAATTCCTCTTTTGCATGGTGAATTAGGAAGATCTAAAAAGATCTGCAGTGCCTGCAGAGGCATTGAAATTACAGCTCAGATACAAGAAATACTGAGCCCATTATGTCACTGAGATGGCTACTGTGGTGCTTCATTCAATGCCTGGGTTAAAAATGCTCATTTTTAGACTCTTGCTTCCAGGGACAATTCACACGCCACTTGTTTCATGCTTACATGTCTCCTATGGCTGTATTTCCAGACATGTTCCTTTCTCAGACTAATGTATTAATACCTACAAGTTTCTATCCTTTTATTCCTCTATTTACTAAACTCAGCAAATGTTCAATAAACCTCCAATATGTCCTATATGGTCATGTGTTTCTAAGCCACTTGACAGAAATTTGTAGTTATAGAAAAGGCATTTACATCATCCAGCATTCTCATGGTAACTGGTGTGAATTAATTCACTTAACTTGGTTATCTGGGGGTCTGTTCACAAAATTATCCCAGTTTTTTGTTTGTTTGCTGAGACCAACAAGCATTTGGTAGAAACCAGTTCTAAAACCAACTAACATGTAACTCTTTTACTTGCTCTCAGATCAAAAAGATACTGATCATTTTAATTTCTACCTCTAAAAATCTTTCCCTGAATCACAAACTGTGGCACAGCTGAATTATGTCAAGCTCATTTTATTTGGCACTCCTTTGCTCAAAAGGGGATTTGAAGACCATCTTCCCAAATTTGTCTTTGTGTACCCCTAACCAAAGAATTGGAGGATTTTATAGGTTTAAGACCTATCAGGGGTACTTTTCCCCTGAGAATGTGATTAAATAGGCAATAATGAACAATCAGACATTTACAGGGTAATTGTATGACAACCTGCTTTATACCTTAATTTAAGAACCTACATTTCCTGTACAAGCAGTGGAGAAAAATTCCTCAAAAGCGACAGAATGGTTTTTGTTTGTTTAAAGATAGACTGCTATTCCCCATTATTTCACAAACCCTCTTCCTGAGAACAAATTTTTACCTTTTTGCATTCCAGCTGACCACTGCTTTTTTTTTGTAGTGCTGATCCCATTATTTTATAATGAGAATAATTGAGTATCAGCATCCTCAACTTCAGATTAAGAAATGTCTCTTTTGCTATCTATGCAACACTGTTCATATTCTCCTATGGTGCTGCTCCCATGAGGAATTCCTTGGGGCTAATAGCTCAATTGTCAAACCTCTTCTCCTGGTTGCACGTGTTCTACAAATTCTTGCAACACAATATTGCCGTTCACTTATCTTTTTTCCAAATATCAGGCATCGTCTTGCAGAGTTTATCAGAGCTGGCACAGTTCCATGGGCTGTCCTGCACACTGTAGCCGAGTTTTACAAGGTATCAGCCCTTTTGTATCCCTCCTCTTAGCAGGGATTTTTCTGTCAAACCCTGGCACAATTCTCTTGCTTTCTCTAGGTTTAAAGCTCTGAGTGTTCATTAGGAACTCGAGGGAAGTTCTTAACAGCCCTGCCTACCATGTTGCTTTCAGACAACCCCTTTCATCATCTCTGATCTTTAAAAAGAAGCACGGTTATGTTCAGTATTCACATTAAACCTGGCTAGTTGCCTGTAGTGGTACAGAACAGAAATAAAAGACAGTAACCATCAGATTTTCATACACAGGAGAGATCTATAACATCTGCAATAATTGCAACAGCACAAAAGGGCCCTCAGAATGGCTAAAAAGCAGCAGCAAAATCAGTTTCAAGACTTAAGTTGCAGGTCTTAAATATCTTATTTCTATGCTTATTAAAGATCATTTCAGGATTTGGGAATTACTGTTCTAGGTTCTGTACCAAGCACAGTTACAGATCCTGCTCCCACCACAGATTATTTTAAGGCAATAAAAAAACAAAAGAAAAGAAAAAGACAAACACCACACCAGTCCGAAAAATCCCACACTCTCCCCATAGGCGTATTTGGAAGTAGGGTTAATCAAGTTTTATTCAAGTTGCTGGAGTTATCAAGGTCTCACACAGGACTGCCCAGAATGTGCTTTACTGGGAGGGAAGGGACTTGAAGTTGTTTCTGGTCACCCACCACCTCCTTCTACAGAACATTTCCAGGATGGTGTCACACAACTGACTGCAGAGGGATGGACTCAACAGGCAACAGCAAGGAACAATACCAGAAACCCCTTACAGGGACTGAAGTAAATATTCATATTTAATAATTTCAGCCACCATTTACATACTGTGCCACCCAGGCAAGCCCACAAAGGGACAGTACAGAAAAGACTTTACTTTGCAAGTGCAGATTTCATTTTAAACCAAAAATTTTTGTCACTGCTTCTTTCTGCCTGTAAAAACAGGCAAGGTAGTAGTGCAATATGCTACCTCAGTCTGGAAGGAAGAAAGGAAAACTTGGAATTTCGTTCAGCAGTGATCTGTCATTTATATGGTCTCCCTCTGGGTCTAATACTCTAATGACATTCAGAAAGACAGTTCAATAAAAAAATGGAAGCTGAGGCTGTTTCACAAACTGTACTTCATAAGCTATCAAACTTCAGACCTCTATATTTCAATTAATCACCATCCATCATATCATTGGTACATTGGAAAAGGCATTTTAGACTTCGTATCAGTCACCATAATTAATTTAAAGAATTAGAGTCATGACAGGCAGTATAATTAAAAGAAGCAGGCTTAAAAAGAGTTGGAGGGGAAGGTTGTTGGGTTCGAGTTTAGGGAGTTTTGTATTTTTTTTTTAACAATGTCATCTTCCAGTAACTTTCCTGTTTCATCCTATTCCATCTCAGCCTCAGAGGTTACAGACTTTGCTTCAAAGAATTTCTTGGCACTCTCATAGTCATAAAACGAATATTCTATAACTTCCAAGATCAAACACACTTTGGCGGGATGCAAAATAGCTACCTCTGCTCCAGTTTGGGCAGACGCACTTGTAAAGGATTGAATTTTTGCCTCTGCACCTGAGCAGCACATGATATATCATGAAATATGCAGGTCTTCATTATGCTTGCCTTTCAGACAGACTGCTTGTCCTTCCCTAGAACTGGAGCTAACATCTATTTGAATGTGCTTCTCCAAAACGAATCCAACGTGTCACAGGATCCATAAGAACCTCTTGTACTGCTGGAACTCATAGAACGCTCCATTTTAATATCGTAAACTCTGATTTTAATGTGAGTTCCACTCTCACGGGCAGAGACTGTCCGCTAAAGATTATGTGCTAAAATGCTGTATTTTTAGAAGGAAAGACTTCTTATTTTGGAAGAATCTTTTAGATTTAGGAAAGAACAGTAGCAGTGGAATTGTAGCCAGAGTCAAGGGGACAGAAGTGATACCAGCACAAAAAAAGGGAGATATGAGTAAAGCCTGTATATCTTCAAGTACAAATGTTTCCTCCCCTTACTCTACAGTTTTCTCAGTAAAAGTGGACAGACATGAGTAAGTGTAAGGATGAAAGGCAGTTCGAAGCCTTAATATAATAATATAACATAATAAGATGCATGTGTATAAACACATAGACACATCTCCTCTAGTTCTCCCAAAATATAAATTCAGAATTTTTTTCTGTAGAAAACAGTGACTTGGAACAGAAATCTTTTTCAAGTTTCCAAACTACCACAAAACTCAAACACTGGTTCCCAGCACAGTTCCTGAAGTAGTAAGTGCCAAGGAAAAAAGGCAAGAAGAAAATTCACAAGTTAGTATTCAAAGTAGGGCTTGAAAAACATGCAGCAAATGAGTCACAGGCCATGGTGAGGACAAAAAAATAGCAAACACAACATAGAATTCAGTAAGCACTGAATATATCTCAGTGATCTTGGAATTAAGGAATTTCTAGGGGAGAAGTGTGGGCTAACAATTCTGGCATTTTGCAAATTGTTGCAAAGTAAAATATTCAAATGTTCTTAAATACTGTTTTGGAGCAAGAATACAGACTCAGAAGGAGAAAGCAGATTGATGCTATACTGGCCAAGTTTATTCTCTCGCTTCTATCACCTTCCAACGTAATTTAATACAATGCAACTATAACATGACTTCCTCTATACATTTATCAAGGCAATAAAGTACAATTTGATATAACCTGTCTTTACAGTTTGGAAAATTGATATACAGAAGTGAAGCAAATTGCCTAAGGTCAGAGAAAGTGAGCAAGAGAAAACATCCTGTTTTCCTGAAACCAGAGGTCCTAAATGGAATTTAGAGTTTTGCCACTTATTTGTCGCATAAATATAAAAACTCCATTTTCCCCCCATGGTTACTGCTTCACTTATCCATACACCATGCTAATAAATGGGTTTTACATGTCAGGAGGAATTCAAGGATTGCCAACGATAACAACATCAGTGATAACCAGACAGCATTAGATGATGAGACAGGGTTGGATGAGAGGTCTCAGTGCTCAGGTGAACTTGCTCTCCTATATAACTTACAAGCTTTCTTCACAGTTCACCGGCAGGAAGTTTGAGGGAAAATTATAAGGTGATTTTAAAAAGAACCCAAACCCCAACAAAACCAGCCTACTCCCTATTAGCCAATATTATCATCTTCCTTTATTGCAGCAACAGCCAAAGACCACGGTGGGTCTGTTTTACCGAGTACCCAGCAAGAAAGGTGGTCTTTTCCCCTGAAAACTTTAGAACCCAAATAGAGCAGAGATATCAGGCAGGGCAGGTACAGAACATTGTTCATCCTGCCAGCAGCTGGCAGCACCTGAAGGTCACAGCCTCACCTTTTCTGCTGAAAGTGAGCGCCTCCTTTCCTACTTATTTTATGGAGCCACACGGTTCTGCACAGAAGGTCTCCAAAAGACCACAAGCAGAGAGCTGCTGACCTTCAGCCTGCCTCAGCCCACCCTCACTGCAATCCCTCAGAGACCTCTATCAGAGTGATATCCTTCATATTTTGTGGTATAGAACAATGAATCTCGCTACTCTGTCTCTTCAGCACCCCACATTTCCCCACAGCTTCACTCTTTGCAGGAGCTATGGAAGCTCTGAAGAGGCGAGTGGCATTTAGATGACAGAATGTTGAAAAGGTCAGGGCTGTGCTGCACAATGCAGCCATGCATGGAGCACACCAGCTATTGAAACACCATTCCCATAAACCAAACACTAGAACAGTTTGCTCAGGGACGCTGTGGAAACTCTGTGCTTGAAGGAGTTCAAGGTCTGACTGAGCAAGGCTGGGCTGCACATCCTCCCAAAATGCCAGATTATGAATCCATACCACCTGCTACTTTTCACCTTTCAGCAGTATCCTGATCTTTAAGCACTTCACAAGCAATAGCTCTGATTTTACAAGATCACATCAAAGTCAGTGTGGTTCCCAGCTGGTGATTTACTCATGCTGGGCCAATAGAATTGAGACAGGACCTAGAACTAATAAGAGCTTAAATGGGGATCGTTCCACCTGCATTGAATATTACTGTCTCTGGGGTTTTGAAAAATAAGAGTAGTATTTTCTAACTGAAATTTACAATGGGAGCTTACAAAGTCATCAACCTTGGATTTAGGCAGGCTATGTGATAAGATAGTTATCCACATGAGTTCTGTCATTATCTTTCTTCCACTGTCTGAATGTGTCTCTTCAATTTCTCACAAAATGGACTGAATAAACAGATTTCTGTACAGAAACAAACTCTAAGGCCACAAAATTTATTCCTCATTCATCTCTCCTCATTCTTTACCAGTTCTTTTCCTTCATTGATTAAAAGCAGTCATGCATGTGCATCTTCCACCACCCCTCCCCACACTATTTGCCTTTTCTCATCTTTCTTGGTCTATTTTCTGCCCAATTGTCAGAGATAAAATTATCTCTATAATTCCCTCTGCCTTAACCATCCTCCAGTTCTTTTCCAGCAATATAGTTTCTTCGCTTGCCTGTTCCTTTTGAGTTCTCTTGCCATCTGTTACTTGTCTTGAATGTCTTCAGAATTTTTTTTCAGTATAGACAGTCTCCTTTTTTCCCCTATTTTGGAATTTAGACCACGTAGCTCTGGCAGTTATTTAACTCTTGCAAAGCATATACAGCAAATAGAGGCCTTGTAAAAGACAGTAAACATGACAAAGTAGTATTTTATTTTTAATCACTACATCGCTACTCAGTGAGTACATTTAATACCATTTGCAGCTGTCAGAGTTGCAAGCTGAGGCAGGTGAGGCAGAGGTAAAAGGTCAATGCTCCTTATTTTGATAGAAACAGAGGGAGCCTGATTTCTTTTATAGACTTTATGGGACTGTCATTCATAACTCAGTTCAACATGACGTTTGCCTGTTTGTTTCCCCATTTCACATCCTCGCTGAGGTGGCTCTGTAAAACAGACCCGCCAAATCCTCTCCTCAACCTTCCTCCACCTGTAAACTGAACGTACTGCACAAAACCCTTCTAAATAAAGCTGGAGTTTATTCAGTAGAAAGATCCATGACCAATTAGAACACTTTGCATTTCCCTTGGCTTATGTGAATAGCAAAATGAGAAAAACAAACAGAAAAGATAACTGTGCTCTGTTAAAAGATAATCCCCTAGTATAATAATTGTCTAGCAAGTTGGAGTGCCACAGCAGGCAGAAATCCAGTCGGCGTTTAGTAATTATGTCCCCATTTATTTATGAGAATTATGCTCTGCCATCACTTCAGGCCCTTTAGAAATGCTCCTATTCCCCAAGGCCTCAGCTATATTTATAATGCAGTATCCCCTACTATTTTCCCGGTGTTATGGCAACAAAGAATACAATATTTAGAGAGCTATCAAGTTCTGACAAGGCCAGGCAGCAGGCTCTGCGTCGCCCCGTCTCACTCGGAGGGCTCAGGCCGGGCGCGCGTGTGAGAAGGCGCGCGTGCCTCTCACTGTGCACGGGCGCACGTCGGCCAGGCCTGCAGGAATGGCAGCAGAGAAAAGACACCACAGCAGGATGGAGGAAGGGGACTAACAAAACTGTGTTTGTTTCTTCTCTAAACCTCCTGGCTAGAGGCACTTAATCACAGTATAGATTAGACTGTGCTGACTCATTTAAAAAAAGAACCTGAAATTCAAGAAAGCTCACTTCCTTCCTACTTTTTTTTTTTTAATGATAGAGTGAGGCTTGACTCACAAGGTCATTGAAAGCTACAGAAATATTTCTTTCCACCTCAATAACCAGGAGGCTCCTATGCATGCTTCCACATCTTTTAATGATTTTTCTACACATCAGTAAACAAAGCAAGGTTGGAACCCACCAGACCAGGCCCCGTGTTTTTAACAAATGTTTTTATCTGAGTGGACATTCAGCTCTTGTGCTGACTGCAGTTTTCCAGCACATTTACATTACACCAGCCAGCAGAGCAGAGCCCTTTCTCACGTTGCCATAGTCCTGGCCAGGAGACTGCAAGGTTTTATTTTCTCACTCAAGCTAACTTCTGGAAGTAATTACTAATAGATGAAACCAAAGTTCAGCTAAGCTGTTAAGTGCTCCACTGAAAGTTTTCCAAAATTAGCAACTGTCATGAGTCCTAAGACTTGATAAAGATTCTCTGAAGATTGTGCTTCCACAACAGTGCTGCTCATTTACTGCCCTGTCAGATGTGTTGCCACAATGCCATTTCTAAAACCTACTAGAAGTGGGCAAGGGAGGAACTTGTCTTCTTTTTTATGTGTTGCATATATGTGCACATATCAAAAAAGTAACTGTGCCATACCAGCACTTAACACAGACAAGAAATGAAACAGAGCAGGAGCATCAGGGCTACCCCCATGCTCACATCCCACCCCTCCTTTAAATGTTCACACTGCCTCCATCTCTGGCAAAAATAAGCTGCTCAACCTTTCCAGGAAAAGGAAATCCATGTAATTTAGTCCAAGTCCAAACTTCTACTCTTGCCCAGTAATGTAGCTCATTGTGTTTGCCTCCATTCATCTAATACAGTGAACATATAGAATGGGAAGATATTTCTCTGGTAGGGAGTATTGAAATATGAAATGACATTACACTTCTTGAGTACTTTAATAATTTTTCCTGGATAATCATAAGCCAAAATTCAGAACCTATTTCTCAAACCTTTTCAAAACACTTTGTTGACACTTTAAAGCAAAGGGGGGAAAATAAAAGGGAAGGGGAGGAAAGAAGGAGGAGGAGAAGAGGGATATACCAATGGAATTGAGCAGCTGGGTCAGTGGTTCTCATCTGGATCTGAGTACCTCCAGATACACTCCCAACTCTCAGTTATGCAGTAAGCTTGATAATAAATCTAGCACAGAAGCACAAGAGCTACATACAAGAACTAAGATTTCTTCCCTTAAGAAATGGACTATAAGCACAAACAACTTTTCTAAAACCACTAAGCAAATAACAAACACACAGCTCTATGAGCAAGTCTGCAGACCTGAGCATGGCTCTTTCAGGTTACACCTCTCTGCTTTCATCCAACTGTTTTTCTTTAAATTACTTTCTACCATTGTCTGAAGGAATTACCTGTATTATCTGGGGGGTTTTTTGGCTACATACAGTTTGTATAAAAGACCCATTGCCCTCTTGTGGCTCCCCCACTTGGGAGCAGACTGTGTCCACAGGGAAACTGAGAACAGCCCAATACAGCCTCTTTGTACCTTTTAAGATTTGCCTCATGGAAGGAAACGTTGGCTTATATCCAGGCCCATGATTTACTGTAACCTTCCAAAGGAACATCCAGTTGACTGGAGCGATTTATTAACCATGCCAAAAAACAAAGGCAGGCGATATTTCTGGCATGTTCTGTTTCCAAAGGCCCAAGCATAACAAGAGAGATTATGCCTCTGTTTGCTATTTCTACATTCAGAACCTTAGACATGTTGTTCAGTTCTCTTAAGCTTATTTGTAGTTCAACATTTTTGATGTGACTCGCTGATGTGTCAGAAACTGAAACTCCATCATTGTAAGGAAGTTGTTGTTATCCTCCCAAGTAAGAAATGCAACTACATTTGGTCATACAAGCCTTATTGTACACACCTTCTCAAATACAGAAATCACTTTAACTTCTATAGAACCAAACCTGAAGCCTCCAAAGACTGAGAAAGTTACCTCTTAAAAACCAAATCAGAATACATGGAAATACTCACTAATTCAATATGCAGACATGTGTTAGTGGCATGAAATGGGCAGCAACACAAGAATTTGGAATCTTGCTTTTACTCCCAAGTAAATCAGTGTGATTTGCTATAGTGTGGCTTCTGATCAGCACAAAGATGTGTCAACTGGCATGAAAAGTTGTTAATTTGTGTTCATCTTTTCCCTGCTCCTCCCTCATAGCTCATCAAGGAACTCTTGATAATTTCCCTTGGCACGCCTAGATTCTCTGAAGCTGTCCCTCACACAGAATCACCCACCTTCCAAAAGTGTTTTCTATGCGATAGCCATGAAAACAAAAAGATGAAGTAGAAAACAGCAAGATTAAGTAAAAGACAATCAAACACATTATTTTTCTATACCAGTGCTGAATTCACACAGTAGACACATACAAGTAAGAACTACTTTATATTATCTCCATAGTAAAATTTCACAAAATATTGTGACACCAAGCACACTGTTTATCAGATTTCATGTCATCTCATTCAGTTGCAAGTTGGTCATGCTTAATCACCATGACCTTCCGGAGATCAGAACTTACTCATCTAAGTTGCTTCACTTCCATTAGCTGACTATATTAACAAAATGTACAAAAGCACCATTGAAACGCCTGGATTAATCTGTGGGGCAAAGCTAAAAACAACTCCAGCCCATCCTCCTACATCAACTGAAAAGTCTGAGCTGAAAAACAAAAATGCTTGGAGTTTACAATGTGTCAAAAGAAACAATGATTAATTTTTACTTCTTAAATTTGTGCTCCATCACTGCCCCAAAACTTTAGATGCAGAGTTCTGTCAGATGAAAAAAAATACTGGGTTTAGACATACTGAGCTCAAGAATGTGGAAAACAAGCCCAAAGCACAAAGTAAGAAATAAAAATAATAACAAAAAAAATTAAAATTTCCTTTAAAGAGTGAGTAGAGCACAATTGATTAACACACAAGTCAGGCTTGGCTAGCAGGGTACTTAGGATACAGGACGTGCTGCTTGATCTCACTGCTTGTGATTACAGACCTCAACATCTGGCTCTCAGAGTAGATGCAAATTTGATGGCAGATGTTTGCAAGAATCACAGAGGGCTGTTTTTGTAGTTAAAAGTGATTAATGCAAGTTGTTCATTTTGCCACATTTTTGTCACCCTTCCATTTTGAACCATCACCCTTCTGCTTCTTGTCTGTCAGTCTCGGACAGGACAAGCCATTTGGCAATGGCTTACTCAATTAAACCTACTCCAAACATGCCCTCATCATCCCAAATTCCTGCTCTTTCCATACCTTCTCCACTTTCAATTCAGAGATCACAGATGATAGCCAAGGCAGCCTCATGTATTTTGTCCATGTAGGCTCAGCCCAGATGTGACCATGGAGATTGAATCTCTGCATGGCATTCTGCCCTGGTGGCTGCCTCCAGCCCTGCAGAGCAACCCCAGAAGAGTGTTGCATCTCTCCAGCACATCTTAGTACCATCCAGCACCTACAAAATGGGAACCTGCTAAAGCTCAGCTGAGAAGCAGAAGGGTGTCAATAACCCCTTCTCTATTCCCATCCCAGGGAATCCACACCCAGGATATAAACCATTCAAAGTGACATTTCCCATCTCATTCTGTCAGTGTTAATATCACCTCCCTCCCTGTTTTGTGAATAGAGCTTTTGGAGACATAGCCCCTGCAATCAAAAGTCAGTTGCTAACACGACAACTTTCTTCCAGCCTCAAGCCTCCTTTCATTTGTGAATATCTGTTTCCAGGCCACAAAAAGTTTAATTTCACACAGTATAGAACAGACCAAGGCAAGGTTGGATGGGGCATTAAACACCCTGGTCTAGCAGAAGGTGTTCCTGCCCACGGCAGAAGGTTGGAACCAGATGATCCTTAAGGTCCCTTCCAACCCAAGCCATTCTGTGATTCATTCTATGACCAAGAGCTTGTCGGAATTTTGGGAGCCTGATAATACCCATTTCCCACACTCCAACCTTAAAGAAGAAGGAAAACCACACTGTGCTAAAGTTGTCTCAGCTCATACATTTCAGTCTTGAATGAAGCTTTTGACAAAGGAATCAAAGGATGCTGGTCACTAGTTGGTGCTAGTAAATCAGGACACCTCCTTCCCCATCCTTTCTTTTTTTTTTTTTTTTGTGCTTGTTTCTGTAAAAGAGTCCACCTTCACTCCCTAAACAAGCAAACCAATTGCAAAACACTCTATACCAAAGGGGCTAAGCAGTCCTTGGAAATCCAGCCCTTCGCATCAGCCACAACACTGCCCTTTACTTCCTCATTCATGAGGGGCCTTCTTTGCTCAATTTTTCATGCCAGCACCTCAAAGCCCAGTCCAGTCCTGCTGAAGATAACCATAAATTTTAGCCAGCTTAACATCCTGAGCTGCACTTGAATTCATAACCTACGGGCAGATGACTTCATGCGCTTTACCAATCCCGCACGCCATCTGGTCCCCACTTGGCACTGCCTCGTAGGAGCTCCCTGCCCTGTGGCTCTCACACAGCTGTTGTGTTCATAGCCTCAGAACTGAACAAAATTTCTGCTTCTGCCACGATTACCCCTAACTTTCTGTTGCTACTCCATATGCCTCCTGACATTTCCAGGAGCCATGACTCAGTCGGTTTCAACAATGTCCTTCAGACATACGGCAAAAAATAGCAAATTTTCCAGAAAGTAACAAAGAGCACCCAGATTTCTGAATGCCCTTTTCAGCTGCAACTAGAAATGAGCTCTGTTCAAAAGACTCTTAATTTTGTGGAAACATGCATTGAACTTCTCTGGATTTCAGATCTGGCCATGCTGTCTCTGAAGTGCTCACCACAGACACCCTAAGCTTCGCAGAAACAGCAGGAACATCTCCCAGGCTAAAGTCACAAGACCCTTTCCCTTTGGCAGGAGGCGGACACAGCTCTTACTTTCCCAATAAAATGGCCTGAGGCACATCTTGGAGCAGTACCTGTTCCGTGCAGGAGAGGGCAGCGATAGACACGTGTGCACACTTGGCAAATAAATTGACATGCATTTGGACACACTTCCTTTGAGTGTCTGACTCCCCTGGAGGTTCAGATGCTGCTCATGATCACGCAGTTAAGGAAAAATTCCATTATGGCATGCGACAACCTCACGATGACAACTCAAAATGAATGCAGGTAGATTGATGCTAAATTAAGGGAATCAAAAGTGTGGGGTGGAAAAGCAATCGCAAAAGGCACAGGATATGCTGGTGAGAGAAACAGGTTCAGCTCGGGTGAAAGCAGAGATCCACAGCAATTCACCCTTTCTTTAAGAGCTGACAGTTCAAAGTTTTATTTAAATATAGGCACTCACAAACATAAGATGGGAGAAGGGAAAAAGAAGGAGGTTCCTAACATGTCCAAAGCTGAAATCTGCAAGCCACTTTGTCACTGGACTCTGTAGGACTGCGGCATCTAAATACCGGCACGTATCCAAATCTGGGGCATGTTTCAATAGGAAGTTAGTGACACTTGAAAAACCTGAAAATACTTCCTAAAACTCTGTTTACTAAACATTTATGAACATCTTTACTTCTATTTTTTGAAACTACCCCAACTTCTTCCCATAGCAGAAGTATTTCCTGGAGACATTCATTTGGATTCTGGCTTTTTTCCTTTTTACATGTAACTCACAGGGCAAACTTGAAGACAAAAATAATACTCTTGAATATAAAACACCAGAAATTTAACAAGCATTATTTCAAGTGGACTACTTCACAAACAGGAAGGGGCAAAGAGGAGCTAAAACCAAGGAAACACTCTCCGGGCATCTCTGGTGTGCCCAGTAAAAGCACCACCAATATATATTTAATACATACCTTATAGCAAATTTAATAACAAATTAATTTAATAACAAGTTTGTACTCAGCCAGTTTATAGGGGAACCCTCACAGGTGCACTGAGGAGCCTGGCACATCCCACAAAACCTTCTTAAAGGTGAAGCTTCACAGCTGGGGATGGCAGGCAAACCCAGCAGCCAGGAGTGCTCACCTCACTGCTAGAACAAATGCAGCCCTTGAGACAAACCTGTTCTGCACAACTCCAAAAACTGTCACTCAAAACAGAAGTAAAGCAAGGAAGGAAAACTGGAGCTGTGTTGATGTTCACCTGCCTTGTACATGGGCATGAAGCTGAATGGCATAAAGCTAAGTGAATGTTTAAGCTAATGTAAACAGCCTACTCAATTCAAACAAAAATACAGTAAAGCAAAAACCAAAAACAACCACCAGCAAAAGGATACAATGAAAGAGCAGCTCAAATATGCAAAGAGTACACAAAAAGATCTCTATTTCAGCAACTAAACTGTGGTAACTAGAGCTGTATCAACAGTACCTCTTAGTGGCCACAGTAATCTGCTACCAAAAAGAGGGAGGAAGGAAAAAAAAAAAAAAAAGAAGAAAAAAAGTCATGAGTAGAAACATAAGGGAGCTAGAGAGAAAAAGAAAAAAGAAAAAAGTAGAAGGATTTGGTACCCTACCCTGGAATAATCTTGCAGACATTGATCCAAAGATAGTGGTTTTTTCCCTTCATGTTTTAAAGAGATGTATGTGAACAGATATCACTCTGCCTGTGTTCTGTGTGCCACATGCCCAAATTTTCCACAAGCCCTGCTACCAAAACTCACCCTGGCCTTAAAAACTCATATTTAATATGCTTAAAAGTGTAGAACCCACTGGAAACATTTCAGATACGTAAAGTGAGATCCAAACCAAGGTAAATAAACTTCATATTTCTTTCCATGTGGGCTGGGGAAGGGGCAAATAGGGAATGAGATACACTGAAAATGGATAGATGTATCTAGACACTTAAAAATATCAAAGCAAATTTTTGACCTCCCCGTGCTTCACTTCTGCAAGCTGTGAAGGATTGCCAGAGAGCTGGAGCATGGACTTGTGGCTAGAAAAAGGTGGAATCTGAAGATGACAGAAGCAGGGGTAGGGAACACTTTTCCTTGTCCTGCCTGGGGCATCAATACATGGATCATGAAGCAGGAGGCAAGGCCTCCAGAGCACACTGCTAAGGCAAACCTTGTAGGCATAAGGGATAAAAAATACACTGGCTATTTTGGGAAGATCATGAGTGTACTCTACATTACAATTAAAGTAGTGAAGAGGGGAAAGAGTGAGAACCCCATGTAAAATCTTCCCAGATGTAGCCACATAATTACTGGAAGATACGGAATTAGAATCAAGCCTGCTGCCACTCTCCACCTCATCGAGGCATCCCAGGATACCCTTTCCCAAGGGCAATGTTATAATGTAACATCTTCCAGACTTGATAAGTTTAACAATTGCTCAATTAAATAAAGAAATAAGCAAGCTGACCACCGGATAAGTTTAAATTAGTATTTCTTTGGAAAACAGGAGCGTTCAAATGTCCTCTACCTATCATTTAACTGCAGACTGGAGTGCTAAATTTCCTCTGACTCTACCTCATGCCTGTAAATCTTCCAGCCAGTCATTAACTGCCTGGTAAAGGACTGGCACCTCATATATTGTCACTTAATTATGCTATGCTACATTGGGCTTCCTAGGAGGCACTCATTTAGCACAAAAACACCTCTAAAGAAAACGATGTAGACAGACTGCCCAAGCCAGAGACGATGAAGAATGCTGCTGACAGGGGAATAGAAATGACAACTAAAACAGCCTTTGGAACGGAAGGAGAAACCGTAGCGACGGGGAAAAAGAAACCAACCATGGACATTTGAACCATCAGATAAACAGCAGCTGACAGGACATTTTAGATCTGGAAGGAGGGGGCAGAGGAGGAGGAGGAGAAGCGCACCAAAGTGGAAATAGAAAATTACCCTCCTGAATGAACGAGATGTGTTTGGAATGAGTCACAGGGGAAGGCGAGTGCAAACATCAGCAAGTTGAGAAGCTTACTGCGCGGTACCTTGCTCCTGAACCCGGTCCTCAGAAACGAGAGACGGCTGAATAAACACAATGAGAAAAACAGCCTGTTCTCACTTCCTACCTTCGCCATGCTGAAATGAAAATGCTCTCTGGGCACAGCCCTACGAGCACAAGGAAGGCACCGCCAATGCTGACTTCAACACAGGCAAAGGACATTCAGCACCTCAGAATTGTCCTTCCTTCTTCTCACTCCAAAGAGATGCTTCGGTCTTTTGCGCTATGGGAGGAAAACCAACCCTGCTCCTGTACAACACACACCGCCTTCAGGACCCATTGCCAAAAAAATCCAGGCCAGAACTGAACGTAAAAGAGCCATATCAGCGAGGGACATAAAACAGTACCAACGCTGCCACGTGGCAGTAACACACACACACACCTCCCTCAGCCACTAGAGCCATTGTGGATGCTGCCATGGATGGAGCATTTACAAAGAAGTCTATGGGAAGGCAGAATTGGATCTTTTGCTGCTCCACAGCTGAGAAGGATTTGGGGTATTTATGATAACAAATGGCTGCAGCAGAAGCTTTCCTCCCCTCCCCTGTCTAAACTTTATTTTTCCTCCCCTTCATAAACACCAGCATTTCTCTCAGTCCCAGTGACATCTACCAGGCTGGAAACCACCACCCTTCAAAGCACAGTTGCAACTGCTGAGCTTGGCAGCTTTACACTTAACTCTGGTGTCATTCAGCTACATCAAGTCACTGGACAAAGTCAGGAATTATGTGGAAATTGCCAGTGATGGCTAACATTAAAGTAGGAACTTTTTCCCCAAAAAAACCCAAGTTTTCATTTGATATTACCAAATTTAGGGTGGTGCAAATCAAGGTGGAAATTTAGGTTCAGAACCTAAGGTGCATACACTCCTATCCCTCATTGGATTGAAAAAATATTCTCAATTTTTTCCCCCCATTTGTCATAGATAGATTGATACTTTCTACTTGAGAAGAAAACCCACTTCCGAAGAAAACACAAATAATGTGGCAGGCAGTGAGAACTCTGCTTTGCTGCGTATTTTTCTTTGATTCATCTCCTAAAGACCGCTCAGGAAAAGCCTGCTTTGAATCCATGGATAGTAAGGAATTAGGGACACAGCTTGTCTAGATAAAACTGTATGTTTACTATCATCACTGCAGATACGGAGCCTCCTCGGTACTGAACGTTTGCTGAATAACTTTGTGTTCGTACCTGTGCAATGAAGCAGCCACTGCTAGACATGCAACTGCCTTATGTGCTACTGAAATAATTACTACAGACGGTGCTTAAAGGATTTCTAAAACAAGAAGCAGCACTGGTGTGTGTTCCTCTGAGCTGGAGAAAAGAAGTGACTTGAAATCTATCCTTTCCCTTTCCTTATCTCCCCATCACTTTGCCAGCAAAGGTCAATTACATGCTCACAAACAACCAGCTCTTAGAATCTGCACTATTAGCGAAACCTTAGTCACCAGTTCCGGCTGCCTGCAAGTATAAAAAGCAGCAGCGCTGCAAGCCTGTGTTAGAGCTGGTCAGGAAATTATACCCCCACTTCCCAACCCACACAAAAGCATTTTAGGAAAATGAACAATTTCCAATTTAATCGGAGTTTCCAGTTTACATGCAGAGTTAAATTTTGTTTGGTTTTGGCAACTAAGCCCTTTTCTCAGTTCAGTAAGTTTTAGTGTTTTTTGAAGACAGCCTAGAAATTCAACCCAAGTGGAAAGATTTCATTTAAGTTTTTCATTTCATCAGAAAGTTTATTTCTCCCATGCCACAGACTTCTGACCAAATTAACCAACCAGCCTCACAGGAAAAGTCCCTTTCAACACTCAGGACTTCCACCTTCTTACTTAATTATTACACACTTGGTTCACATTGTACTGCTCACATCCAAGAATCAAAATCCTAAATATTTATCCTGGGCTTTTTTCATAGTATTACTTCCAAAGGTTGAAATCAATTTGTAAAACTTATTCTAAACTAGTGCAAATATATTTTGAAATATTCATTGTAAATGTCATGGAACAATGCTGATACCAACATTTTGGACAGCTTTTTACATGTACTAACAGTACACAAAATCTGAGGAGATTAGCATCTCACTGCAAAACCAAAGGCAGATGACAAGGCTTCAAATAAATTACAGCAGCATAAATCTGTTCTGTTTTCAGGTCACTGAGATCTCTGGACACACCCAAGGGTTGTCTTTGTTTTTTATTATAGGGAAGGAGATGAAAAATTTACACAAAGGTGCTGCATAGAGGAGTTTCCAAATCTTAGAGAAGTTCCACTTTTAAAGAAGGTGAATATATATATTGGAGGCAAACATAGTAATTTCCAGTCAGACTTTGTGTCTATCAGAAGATATAATAATATTTGTGTTCCTTTAGAGGTCAGAAAAGTCCTTTAGTACCTGCTAGTTTTCAAACATAACTGTCAAAAACTGTGCAAATCAGAATCTACAAGTTCTAATACTTTAAAATGAGATTAGTCTGTTCTCCTCAGTGCAACTTTTACTCACAACTTTTTGCTCACAACCCCAGCCTACAAACCTCTGTCAATAACTCTCTCTAACTGAAAATGGTAGATAATTATTAAGATAATAAAAATCAGAGCAAGAAACTCTGCTGTCGCTACTCCCTAACACAGATCCCAGTTTCATGGATGCCCACTCTCTTTTCATAAATTAATGTCCAAGCCACCCTAAACTGCAGCTGAGTGTTGGAGGTAGCCAAATGTGTTGGCCCAGCAACTTCACAGCAGGATGGGATCTTCAGAGCAAACACATGTTGGGCTGGGACTTTACTGAAAATGGGACAAATTCTCAGTGGTCAGATCCCACCAGCTCTAATGGAACGACATCAGTGAGGATTTGGCGACGTTATTTTTATGTTCTTTCCTCTGCTGCTTCCCTAACCATAGTTTAAGACTCACCTTTTAGTAGAAAATTTCCACTTGGAGAAAATCCAGACCCTGTTTCTAAGGAAAGATAAGGACTGTGGTGTTAAATGGTGTGAAAATAAATCATCTTCCACAGTACTTCCCTCAAAGTCTCACTGTGCCTGTTAGAAGACCAAATGATACCTGTGGTAAATATCTGAGCTTAACTATTGGCTATGATGGATATACATAAAGTAGTTTATGCAGTTTTTATAGAAGGCAAAAAAAGATATATTTAAAAGAGATTTAACAGTTCCGTGCCAAGTTATATGTTCTGTAAAATACTGCTTTATTGAATGAGCTCAGGTCATCCCAACAGGGGAGAAAAATCATAACTATTTTTCCTTGCTTTGTTTTGAAACAGTAAATATTTTCACCCTGGAGGTCATTAAAGTGCTCACTATATAGAGATTACTTAGTTCAGCAGCCAGAGTTAAGCCACATATGCTGTATCTTACCCTTGTATTTATGGTATTCAGCAGAAAGCTGCATTTCCTATATGGGATCACATCTTACTAATCTATGTTGAAAAATAAGCACTTCGTGTTTGCCATGAAATTAGCCAGGTAACCACTTAACAAATTGCACCATATTTCAGAATGGTCCATGGATATCAAAAATACACTTAATCCCTAAACACGATTCAGCCCAAGTCTCCTTGTCTCAGCACCCATGTTCACAGCGATAAGAGATTTATTAGGTACTTCCAAAAGGGTTTCTCCATCACAATTCCTGTTCGAGCACACCAGGAGGATAATACATATAATGTTATCACTCAGGAAATATCATGCCTTTTATCAGTAAACGTGGACTCTCGGGGACAAGAGGAAGGGGAGAAGAGCCTTTAAACCTTTAAAGATATGTCAAATAAATCTCATTATAATAAGAAACTTGACATCATAAATGAGCCTTTGATAGAAGCAATATTTCACTATGGATACTGGCAAATTCTGTAATAAAAAGCAATTTAGACTTTCCAAAAGACTATTATAGAGTGGATATGAATGAAAATTAAGGACAGAAGACTATTAAATCCTGTCTCTAATACATTCTAAAGAGCAGAACATCATAAGTTAAGTGTAAAGCAAGTTTATAATGGATTTATCATGATTACCTACTCATAGCATCAAACTGCTTGGAGAACAGGTCCTCCTGGAACCCAAATCAACCAAGAAAACTGCACAAATAGGAGTATTTTAGTGCAATGACAGAGTAATTAGATTGCATTCTTCCAGAAATCAAAGTGGCACTTGGGCAACAAGAGATTTTTTTACAGCACACATTCAGTGGTCTCAGGATAAACAAGGTTCTTTAATCTATTTCGTCATCAAAATAAAAATAATAGTAATAAATCATTGTTTTGTGGCAGTATTCCTACTTGTTCATATCTGAGGATGGCTTTATCTGGCAAAAAGAAAAATAACCTCACATTGAGTAGAATGCATAGGCTTGTACAAAAGCATCCTAACACAAAAGAAGAAATGACTCTGTGCTTAGGTTCAAACTGAACCTCTGTGGGAGTTCAAGTGAAATTATGTAAAACTCATTGATTAAAGTCTACATTCCCACAACAGTACACCAAGCTCAAGTGAAAACAAACTTGCACTATCAATTCAGCACCATGACCGTCCAAGGCTGGCCAGTCCTGGGGCTCTCCTCAGTCTTTGCATCAGGAACTATAGGAAACAACAAGGTATTGTGGATTATGGAACCATTCTTCTAGAGCCATGTGATTGGAAAATACTGTGCTTCAGCTAAGTATGCCAAATCCCAGACTGACACAGGCCCAAGGGGCTAGATCAGTTAGCACAGACTTAGCAAACCACCTGGAGACATATTCATGACTAGGAAATTTTTCTTCAGAAACCACCAAGGCCACATTTGAAAGATCCCTACCTGTGATTAAACTCCATGGTGCAACCTGGACCAATGGAACTTGAACATGTACAAGCAGATATTTCTGCTCTGGTTTTCCTTTACCCATTCCCCTGGTATGGAGTATCATGCCTTCCTTTGTGCCCCAAGGCTTCAGGTAAAGTTATAGATCTAGCCTGGGAATCAGTCTTTCTTTTGCTAGGAGAAATTTCAGAGCCTGTATTTGCATACAACCCAGAAGAACACAGCCCAGACCAGGGTATTTCCACAGCATCCCCTACTACAAGATGTATGCTATACCCTTCCCTGAGACCAACAGCCAGGAAACAACTTTGGAAAAGCTTTCAGAAGGAATTTGGTATACCTGGGTCCTCTCTGGGGAAGGAGCAACCTAGGGGACTTGCTGCAGATCAAAGCTTCCAGCCATGATTGCTGTACGTCCAGGATATGCAACAAAGTGCACAAAAAAAAGTGTTCTTGTATGAATTTTGTAGAAATAGGGGTGTTTGAAATGTCCATGTCAAAATCAAAACCAAGCTGAACTTCTCTAGTTTAAAGCTCTGCTCCGCAGCCAAATAGAAATAGAAGCCTATCATGTGTGAATGAATTCTGAATTATTTGAGCTGGCTTACAAATTTAAAATGAAAATCAAGCACCCCTGTGCAAAAACTAGGAAGAGTGTCTAAAGTTTCACAGGAAGAAAAGCTTTACTTCCAAAACTTGGAAACAGCCTTTGGTATTTTTGCTTCTTTTTATCACCTCATGACAAACAAATCCTCTTGATTTTTAATAAACTCAGTTGTATTTTCTACAGTTTGCATGACTGACAATTCCAAAAAAAAAAAAAAAAAAAAAATCAAACACACAAAGCTCAAAATAGAATTTTGGAGGAGATAATTTTTATATGGAAGTCATCAAATCACAGAGAAGACTGTTTTTGCAGCCTGTTGTTCTCCAGGGCTTGTTCTTTGAGCAACTTTTCCAAGAGCAACATTGGTTCTGTTTGCAATTCATCTCTCCAGTGAGCATTTTTAAACTTGAAGAAGTGGCAGTGGGGGGAGGAAAAAAAAAAAAAAAGGAGAGGCCAGAAGACAAAAATGTGGACATATTTAAAGCAGGGGTCCTGTAGGAACGAGAGGGTTCAGCTTTGCGTGCATGTGAATGTATTTTAGATTTAAAGGAAGTCTCGCTTACAAGGCAAAACCGCTGGCGGTGTGAATTATACGAGTCCAACTTCCTCCAGTTTGGCAGGGCGGTGAGAGCCCTGCGGAAGGCAGCCACTGTGGTTTGACTCTCACTGATAATAGCCGACCCTCCCTCCACCCCCTGAAAACTCAGTGCTCTAAAAATAAGAAGGAAGCAAAAGGAGAGCCATTTCCTTGCCAACGCCAGTAGCTGGGAGGCCTGGAATGATGCCATTAGATACCCTGCTATTTATTGCCCATTTCCACCCCATAGGAAGCTTGGGGAAGTAGTTGCCAAAAGAAAAAAAAGAAGGGAGAAAAATAAACCTTCCTGTTTGGCTTAACATTTGACAGGACAAAGTCCGATAATTCTAGCTCTACATTTTGCACGTACTTGCCCACAGTTGTTTTCCTCCAGAGGTTCCTTCTGAAAACAAACAAGGATTTTTATACATCACTGCTTTCAAAGCAAACACAGGAAGTATCTTCTCCAGTCTCCTTTGCTGCTTCACTCTGTCTTCACTGGGCACTTTCATTCTGGACAGCACAAAACCAGGAGCATTAAAATATATATACTGACTAGTTCAGTTTCTTTCAGAAATTACTGCTTCATCAATATCAAAAGTTCTGCAAGTTAGTTGCGGTTTTAACAAGTTGTCTCAAATCACAGACATAGCTCTGGGGGAAGTAGCAATTAATTGAAGATAACATTATTTATTATGTCCTCTCTGTCCAGATCAGCAAGGATTCAGACGGGTCTCCTGCCTGCCCAAGGAAGTACCTAGAAAGGTACTTCAGCATGTTCTCCTAAAGTTGTTCCACTCTATCTAAATCAAGGATTAATTAAAAGGATCAAGACAGACTATCACCTGGTGGAGCTAAGCTAGTCACCTAGCTCAGGGTCTCCAAAGCCTGCTCCTTTGAGGAGTTACAACTTGCACTGGAAATGACAATAAAATAGAAAAATTTTCAAAGCTGACATTAGGTGAGTGTCTGGAGACCTATTTTAAGTGTCTGGTCCAGACTGAAGCTGGCTAAGAAATGGTCCTGATAAAGCCCAGTTCCAGTGCAGAGGCAGTCCAAGCAGTGATGCAGAAGGGTAACCACCCAACTTCTCCAGCCAGGCCACCGGTTTGAGTGATCAGGACTGGGCAGATTGAATCCCGCCTGACCCACAGCCTACAAACATGCCACAGTACAACAGAAACTGCATATGGTGGGAACATGTGAAGATACATCATTAGGACAGGGTGGGAAGCTGGTTTCTCGTCCTGCTAACATTTTTAGGAATACAACAACAAATTCTTCTGCACCAGGACACAAAAGAGGAGAGAGTGTGAGAGACGTACCCTCCAACCCCTCCCCTGAAAGAGAGGCATCCACGCAGGACAGCCAAAAGCCCAGTAGTCAGAGCTTGTAACAGTGAAGGAACAGGAACCTGAGAATCAAGACCTCATGTTTGGCAGACACATCTGCATTCCCAGGAAAAGCTTTACCCTCCAGGGTATTGGCTATTCTGAGCTCTCTGCTCTGGCTTTCTACAGGAACTCAGTGCCAGATCACAGAAATTTTTCCACGCAAAAGTTTCATCCAAAGCAACAAGTTTCCATGAAAAGTTTTGATGAAAAAAATGTTTTCTTGGAAAATTCCTAGCAAGCTCTAATCTTCACATTAAATCATGGCCATGGATTTACAGCAGTGTGCTGCACACATGCTGACTGAAGCCTAGTAAAACTCTACTGAGCTCTGGTTCCTCCTCCACCCCTCCTCTGGGACATGTAAAATCTTGCATCCTCTGGGTCCTATATAACCTCCTGGTCAAAAATGCAGTCTTTTTTTTTGAGAGGAGGGCGGGTTTGGTTTGTTGTTTTATGTTTGGGGTTTTTTTCTTTCTTGGTGTGAAACAAACTCCTGCTATTTCTCAGGAGTAAAGCATCAAGACCTGAGTTTTTGTAACTTTCCCTTTTGTTTTCACCTAGTCACACCAAGCGATTCCCCCAGCAGGGATCATCTCAGATGTCCTCCTGAATGGTGTGGCACAAACTTTACAGGCACAGAAGGTTTTCTGTTACTTGCAAAGGGTTACAAGCAACTGAAAATTCTTCCCTTGCTCCCTGCTGTTTTGGAAGAGCAGTGCCATCTTCAAAATAAGCAGGGACAGTTGAAAACCACGATGAACCTCCCTCCAGTGCAGTGCATAATATCACTGAAGCTACTTCTGTAAATGCAAATGTTTGAATTACAATTCCCAGCTTTAATATGATTTCTGCTTGCATAGAATTTAAGTTGTATTCTCTTGGCAGCTTTCAATTTCAAGGGGAAATGACATCTTTCTTTCACAAGCAGTAAAGATCAGGAGGCAGTTCAGCCCCCCACACTTTAGGTTTTTAGAAGGATGTTTTCCTGTTCTTTCCAAAGCCTGCAACCTTGCCACTCACAGTCTCATTATTTCCTTCTTTCAAAGGACAGCATTGAGGACTCAGCACAAAGCTACCTCTGGTTGCGTGTCATCCATATTAGAAACTCCAGATCCGTGTTAAATTTGGGCTGAAGTACAACACAGTTGTCATACTGGCAACTAAAAACTTATGAAAATCATACATTTCTACGTGCAGTAGACAAAGAACAGACACTGATGGCTAATCTGGCTTGAATTATCTCATATTTGGTGTAGGCCAAGTGCAAGTACATGGACAGTTCCCCTGGAGCAAGTGCTGTGCAGTAATGTTATTTCACAGCAACTCATCTGCATGCTAAACCTTTTCACTTGGAGCTATGGCTCAGTCAAGACACAGTGTTGATATGACCTTGACAAGAAGGAGCTGAAGGAACTGCGAGCCCTCAGTCTCTGAGCAGATTTCTTCCTGGCCAGGTATTAAACCCAGGGTTATTCCTTTTTAAATATATCTCTGAAGAGTCAGTGTGCATGTGAAACATACCTAGAGGGGGAATATATATGGGAGCCATTCAAGTTTCACATATAACCAACACCACTGACTCTACACAGTTTTCTCTTCCTTGGAAAGAATCAAGGCTTGCGATGCCAAAGCTTCAATCCCCATTCTCTCACAGCACGAAATCCTGAGAAATCAGTGTCAGTAAAGAGCTACTAAAATACGCATGTTGCAGATGCATATGGTGATTGCCAACGGATTGCAGCACCTCCCAGTTTCTGTGCAGTACAATAGAATATGGGAAAGAAAAAATAATATTTTCCTTTAAGCCTGTTTTCCTTATGCTGTCAAAACATCAACTACTCTGCCTTCTCACCCTCCCTAGCTGATAGCACCCTGCACTTTTACACTGTTTGTACTTGCTCTGCTAAGAATTCAATTTCCTCTGGTGATCTGCATGCAGGCAAATATTGCCCAGGGCACTAATGTATATTTGTTCTTCTTGAATTGCACACAGAAATATTGTTGCTATGCGGCAAGCACAAAACAATCCAGAAGTCACCTGACATCCTCCATCAAACATTTAGGAGTCATCAAACTTAATTTCCCCTTTGTGCCATAAAACACCGAGAGGAAGCTTTAATAGATTGTATTATGTAACGGTTCTATAAAAATAGCAGGCCAGCACTGGAGCACTTCCTTCCTGAGGCCCAATAACCTATGCTGAAAGGATACACACTGGTTTCCCTGGCAACCATGAGAGATGACACTAGGGGAAAAACAGCAACAAAAGGACCATTTTTTGCTTAGTAAAATAAGGTCTGGCTTCAAGCTTGTGATACAGTGAATACAGAGTGCCTGACAGAGAGAGAACTGGTTAATAATTCTGCTCAGGTCCCAGTGACCTTGCAAGGCTGTTAATGCTTTTCATTTCTTTTTGTACTGCCTATGAAACAAAAAATACCAAAACCACAACAGCAAACTCACTTCAGCAACTAGTACAGCTTTAAATCTTCTCTTTTTAAATTAAAAAAAAAGGAAAAGAAAAAAAGGCATTTAATGCAGGACTGTGTCAGAGATTGATCTGACCTGCTAGCATTTCAAGATTTCTCCCCTCCACTTGCATAGGTCTCAGGATTTTCACATTTTGGTTCAAAAGGCTCCTTTCTGTCTCCAAGCCTGCCATGCTTAGTACTCCATTGTCCAGCAGACAGCTGTTTTCAAGACAGGTCCTTTGCAAGTAACCAAAAAACAAACTCCCTCCCCAAAAAAACTCATGGTGATACAACACCACACTAAAGGCACAACCCAATGAGCTAGAACACTTAACAACAAGATCATCTCTCTCGCCTTATTCAGCCCTTCCACAGCCCCATGCTCCCACAGTGAGCCAGACAGAAAAGTGACAAAAATGGTTTTTTGTTTCAGTCCAACCATAGGGGCTGGAAGTTTCCTTGTGGCAAAACCACATGAGCTTATTCTTGTCACCTTCAGCCTTCTCTGGGCAACTTTTAACCCTTGCTTGTTGGAAGAGTTCCTGCTGAGGCAGCTCCCACACCAACAAGTTGCTTTCTTCACTGGTCCCTCAAAAACCTATGGCACATTTGGGTATTATACAATGCAGCAGCAGTGAGCAAACACACACTTTTGAGAAGATTAAAAAAAAAAAAGAAAAAAAATCAGTTGTTTTCTCTACAATCTGGAAAGCAGCTGTCTAAGGCTCATTTTCAGCCTTTCTGAAAAATTCCCTTCCTCCTCCTTGTCAGTCAGTAACAGGAGGAAACACATTTGAACAGGAAATGTAGTGGCACATAACTCTCCTGCTGAGCAACTCCACCATCTTGAAGCAATCCCGGGCTCCTCACGCAAGCGAGAGAAATGTCACACGTCCTGCAGAAAGGGAAACCCAGGAACAGAGACACTAGGTGATACATCCACAATACCTCATTACTCCACAGCAGCAGGCATCCTGGCTGGAATGCTATTTCTGTCATTATAGTTCCCTCGCTAAAAGTGTGTCTTCAGTCTTCAAGCGGATATTTGGATATTCCTCTTCATTTCCTCTTGGAAGTGAAAAGGTGTTTGCTGTGGCTGTATTTCAGTGGGGGATTAAGTCACCCCTACACGTTACCTGCTTCACAGGATCACACACGTTCCTTTAGACCCGTTCACACCAGGTGAGATTTTCCCCTATGCACAAGGCCAAGGCATTGCATAACTATTTAAGAGGTAAAAGAGGATTTGAGGGGTGTGTAAGGCACTGTAGCTGGATAAATTTCCCTCAAGATGATTTAATTCTGACACACTGACCCTTTCAAACACATACATGAGGCCTTTATGAAGTGTTTGGTTTAGGTGGAAGCTGGCGAGAAAAAAATTCTTCCACCGCCTTCAAGGAAGTTTCATGCGGACTTTTGTGCACAAATTCTGCCCAATTCTGACTGGGAACTGGTCACCAGGGCACTGGTGCAATGCTCTGTGGCTCCCAGCCCTAAGGCTAACACTGACACAAGTCTCCACAGCAAGGTAGCAACAGACCATAGGGACAACTACCACAGTGAAGTTCGGCTCCATCAAATCAAATTGCCCAATGGGATATGCCCTAATCTAACATGGAACAGAGCCTCTGCATGGTGCACAAGCAGCTGCAGCAGCAGTGAGGGAACCTGGCACAGAGTGCCGAGAAGTGAAGAGCCCAGCACCAGCACCAGCACTAGCACAGTGCCTGTGTGTCCCCATGCTCGTCCAGCGGCACAGTAGGTAGGTGGGGAGGCAGATGGAGTAATCCCTCAGGTGTCCTACAGGTCCTGCTCCTACCTGCACTGGCTGCCTGGGAGCTCCCAGCCCAGCAGCCAGATTTGCTGACTTCGTTGCAGGCTTCATTAACTCGGAAAGAAAACCCTCTCTCTATCAGAAATGCCTCGCTCGCTGCCAGTCGAGCAGCCACTAACAGTGCCCGCTCCCGCTCCTGACAGGATGCCAGCTCAGACACAGCTTACTTGCAGCCCAGTTACTTAGTTACTATGCTAATTAAGCACCTAAGTAGGTAGTGCATTAACATGTCAGGATTTCAAAAGTTAATATGAGCTCATTGGGCATTTCCACTTCCGAGTCACAGCAACCAGCACAGGAATAATTAAACCAGCTATAAATGCCTCCAAAATGTAAGGCTCACGAAAGACAGACTGTTCATCTGGTGTAAGATCAGAGTCCAATGCTGTTTGAATTTTAAGGGCAAAAGCAAACAACATCTCTGCCTCAGAACATTTTAACACAATAAAGGCAAATTCACAGACAGAGAGAGTTAAGCCTGCAAAATTACCCGCAGCGTACTTAAGACAACACAAACAGGGGGAACATGCAGCAGTCCTGAAGCAAGCTGTAACGGGGTGAAACAGACACCTGAGAGCATGCCAAGGCAGGTTAGTGTTGCCAATTAGAGCATGCTGAACTTGCAGCCACTAGTACCTGCTCGCTGCCCTGCAGACACACTGCTGGCAGCGGGCTGTTAACATTTAACCAGGGCCCTGGGGCCGCTGCGGTATCTTGGTGAGGCTGTGGAAACCTACACGAGCTCCCCGGCTTTAGGCTGCACCTATGGGTTCAACACACATAGCCATGGCACTCCTGGAAGATGACACAAGCAACTTCCTACAGGATCTGTCCACCCTGGATTGCAACAGCTAGGCTAGTGTACTGGTCCTGGCAACGACAGTAAGAATTAAGGACAAATATCTTTTATTCTCAAATTAGCCATTTTCCCGGTTTACCTGATTATGTAAATGTTATTATTTCACCTTTCTGACCACACCAGAGAGAATAGGACCCCCAAAGGCACGTGAAGCTTTTGATATTTTTAGGTTTGAGAGAGAGCCAGCTTCCAAAATAAAGTGCATGTCAGGATCAGATCCTTCAGACTTACATCTTAATCCTTCCAGTAACAAGCTCTCAGCTGTTTAAAACAGGTCCCCACACTGTAATATTTTCTCTTGTGGAGAAGGAGCTTATGTATGAAAACATGAGAGCTACCACGCTGTCTCAGAACAAACCACCTATCCCAACAGCCTGTCCCCCAATTGTGGTGGAGAGCAGATCTCTAGGAAGGAGCAGAAGAATTGGTGAGCACACACGATACCTCCTGGCAGCTTCCCAGCAGCCAACCATTTGAGGATCAGAGACTTCCTGTGCCAGACTCCTTTTTATCTATTTAGTCACCCTCAATTAATTTCTCTTTCATGAACCTGTCCAGTTGACCTTTGTACCCATAAAGCACACTATCTGGTTGCTCTAAGTGGATAGACAGGTATCCATGGTATGCGAGGCAGCAGCATTTTACTGCTCCTGAAGGGAGGAAACTACAAACCAAGAGCTTTTGCAAGACTGCCTGCTTAACACAGCTCGTGATTTCCCCAGTGCTGCTGCCCACCACGCAGGCTACGTGACAGAATCAAGGAGGTGGGATAAAGCTGGACATCTCAGTGCTGCCAAGTTTGTAGGGACATGACAATTAGAAGCTTGAAAACAATTCAGGATTCAAGGGGGTTTTCTGATGGCTGACCTGAGCCTCTGAAGTATCTTAAAGCAAGAAGTAGTTTGCAGGAGCATCCCTATTTAAAGTGCTATAAAGATGACTCTGCAAGATGCATCAGATGATAACATGGAGAAATTCATTTCCTTAGCTCCAAATCCATGAAGAAGAAACCAGTGACTGAAATCATCAAATAGCAATCTTTAATTAGTGCCTCACTAAAAGCTTGTTGTGGTGACACATTAAATGAAGACAGGAAAAGAAATGAAGCAGCATAGAAACACTTCACACATGCTACCATGACTTTGAAGCCAAAGTTCCATCAATTCTCATCACAGCAAGAAAGATCTCATGAGACTAAAAATAAACCCACCAGAACCATCAAAGCAAAAGTTACTGTCTCCTGGCACTACTGAAAGATTCACCCATAGCCCTCCTCACTGGTGTGCCAGCAAGAACTGCAGTACTTAAGTCCTACTTGAGCATTGAAAACAGCCTTTAAGTGGCATTGGAGTGAAGCAAAGCAACCGCGCAGAGCCCTTGGACAGGAGGGAGTTGTGCCATCTGTGCTCAGCATCTGCATCTGCTCAATGGATCAGCTTCTGTTACTGTGTGCAGCAGCAGAGCAAAGCACCTTTCCCTCTGGAGCCTTTTTCCATGGAGAAACCGAGGCATACACATCACCCAAGCTAGTCCTCTGATCACAGAGAATCGCTGTTGCTGTTATACAGATTCAAAATTAACCCAAGAAGAAGGTGGAACTTGAAAACCCTTTTAAAAAAAAGCTCGGAAGATCTCTGAAGGGAAGCCCACAGGTGAACAGATTCTTGAAGACTTCTATTTTATTTACTCTGCATTGAGCAACCTTGACTGTAAACCAGAAATGGATAAACCGGGTCTCAGAAGAACTACATTATTAAATAAAAACACGTCACAGACACTTAACGAGAGTCTCCCGAGAATAAAGCCATGGAAAATCACCTAGCATCTTCAGTCTCTTGCCTGGAACACAGGCAGGGAATGCTTTTGGTGCCTGCAAAAGGACAGAGAGGGAAAGGTCACGATCTCACCCTTGCTCTGCACCAGTGCACACACTTCATTCTTGGTAAGGATGCTCATGCTGTCTTCTCTGATTTACACTCTCCAGAGACTCCTGGAAGGAGTGGAGTCTCTGGAATCCTGTCTGAGCCAGCCCAAGCACTGTAATGATTCCTACAGCATGTAATCCAGGAATACCATCTCCTACCATGCCTCCAAAAGCCATGGACAAGCCTTCTACATGCAGATATTCACACTCTCTAAAAATAGAAATCCTTATGCCTGCAAGCACATCTCACCACCATGTATTAGTTTCTATCACTGGAAGTGTTGAGGAGCCTGCCAGTTATACAGCACATTATGAAACAAACCTGAAACAGGCAGATAAAATAATGGAAAAACTTTTTAAAAAAGGCAAAATGACATTTTATGTGTCCAGCACTGAGAACTGAGTCTACCTAAATCACAAAAAAACTCCATGTTCCCTGCTGCTCCCAAGTATAAGCTGTACTCCAAGCAGATCCTGTGCTGTTAGCTGTTACTTCCTTCAGGCAACTCCTGCAGGGAAGTTAATTCTGTTTCCAAGTCACATCTTCTGGGCTCTTTTTGCATGTTTGCTGTCAGGCATCCAGCACATCAAGGCAAACATTTGGAATAAAGCCTTGGGCGCAAGCCACATTTGTTGCTAAATAAACAAAGCCAATGCTACAAAATACAATCATGCTTCAAGGTATAAAGAAATGCAGTTTTTGGCCAAAGAAACAATCAGCCCCTCATTGTAGCCCCCCATTTGGGAAGATACCTGGGCAAGTGATACCACTGCTGCCTGAAGCACTGATAAAGGCCAAAGGCTGGGAGCGGCCAGGAGAGGAGATAAGCCATTGGACTGACCTAGGAAATCACACCCTTTGTTCGGCGTGTTTCCTGGGGATTTGAAACAGCTCTTCCCATTCTCTCTAAACCCAGATAAATAAAGAGTGATGGCTTTAGAGCTTTTCAAGTGACAAGACCAGGAGGAAAGACAGGCCTATAGTAATGGGCTTTAACAAGGGTGCTATCAGCTGACATAGGGACCCGTATATTGGCTTATTGAGCAGATTCCTCCCACAAACAGTGACAATAGCTTGTTCCTTCACATACAGCTCCAGTAAAGCTTTAGTACTTCCTATATCCATGTTCCTGACTAATTAAAACAAAACAAAACCAACCCTACCAGAACCAAAAAAGCCAACACCATCCTGAAAAGGCCAACCTACAGCACAGGACTGGGGGAAAGAGATTGTCAGTGCTGTAACCCCATCATGAGTCTTATCTGGTCTCAAATATCTGATAAGTATCTGACACCCCATGACAATTTCCAAGTACTGAAATTTCAGTACAACGCTGAAAAAAAAGGCAATAACAGTGTGGCAGGTCGCAGGGGACAAACACTCTGTGCAGTTAAAGAGCAAAGAGCTGGCACAGAGCACAACCACCCTCTCCATGGCATCTGTTCTTACTGGTGCTACACCACCAGAAGAACAGTGGTGCTGCCTGAGCATTCTGAAGGAGCAGAAATGGCATAACTGAGCTGAAACATATTCTGAGAAAAATTATTTGCACTTTTTCTTCCAGATGTGCCCACACTCTCCATCTAAGCTGAGTAGAACACCCACAAAAAGGTTTGTGGTTAGGGCAAAAGTAAACCCATTATCAAATTTCTCTGAGACTGTCCTGGAAGTTTACATCATAAGAGGAAAGCCAAATTTTATGCATCTGATTATTAACACCGCACACCTCAAAGTAAACATGGCTAGCCTGATTTGGGACTATCTGGGATAGAAAAGGTTTGACAACTGCAGGAAGAAATGTACTTGACACAGGGAGTATTGTAAATGAACTCTAAATTCTATCAGCTTATTCTCACAGTTCTTACTAGAAACAGCCCTCATCTTTAGTTTGGTTCCTTTAAGTTCAGCACTTGTCTGAATAAATGTTTTGTGCTCAAATATAGCTGTATTGACAAAAAAGGATGCAATATTCCATAATGCTCTACAGATGGATGAGGAATTCTCTCTATGATGCTTCTGACGGTCCCTCTGTGCAATTCAACAGGTGTATCAAATATTTCTAGTTATCCTCTCACAGTCATAAAAGCAGAAAAGAAAATTAAGGGCAAAAATTTGAATGCTACAGCTGGAATACAGAAAGCTGAAGTTATTAATAGATTTTGGACAAAAAATATAAAAATGTGTTTTGTAGAAGTGTGGAAGAAATGAAGTCAGCTCTAGACCAAAAGATGTGTGTTTTGGGATCTGGTGGGTTTTTTCCTTCTAGGACTCAAAAAAGACTTCTCACTGTCAAAGAGGTTTCACAACTTTAGGGCAGATCAGTCAAGCAGACAAATACACACAGGATGGCCACTAGAATTCCTGGTAGTTTCAAGGTCTGAAAGCAATGAGGATCCCAACAATTATTCTAGAAGATAGGTATTTTCCCCAAGCACTTTTGTTGGTTTAAACAGAATTGTTATTTCTACTAAACTTTGGGATTCAAGTAAATTAACCTCAAAATTATTCTCAGGTCAGACCCATGAGATCCAAAGAAAAAGGGCTAATTTCACATAGTTTTGGTACTGAATCATATGGTAAAGCTGGGCTCCCACAGTAGTTTTTAGGACAACATGTTTACCCAAAACTGGATAAACAAAATCTGAGGAGTTCACCCACAAGTGCATTTCTAGAGCTCTTTCTTGGCACAGATGGGGACAACTCCCATCAGCTTGAATGGAAAACTCACCTGTTTATGCCAGGACAGACTTAGTTCTCCAGCACCTGCAAACACAAGGCAGAGGACCAGCATCCCCACAGCAAACTGAAATTTCACACCTTTGTCAGGTCACTCTTTTTGATGAGGTGGACAGCAGTGGTCAACCAGGATGTGGGCTGGTGTGTTCTCAGAGATATCCAATATACAACAGACACTGTGCCATATTTAAGCAAAAAAAAAAAAGAGCACTCCTCCTGTCCATCTTAAGGACTTGTTTGGAATTATAAAGACATATGGTATTTTTAGAGGCTGAAACAAACATACTGACTCACACTCACCACTGCCAATTGAGAATAAGGCACATTTACTGATGTAACCAATGTTCCACTTCAATCTGCTTTCCCATCAAACCTCAACGTTTTATTTTAGCTGCAAAAAGGTTTATTAAAACCCTGTAGCCACATGATAACTTTCTCAACTAAGAAATGCGATGTAAGGCTCAAAAAACCCAAATCTATGCAGCTCCACTCCTGTTAAAAGTCACCCTAAGTTGCATAGCATTCCACGGAGTTCATATTTTATTGTGCTGTTTAAATGAAAAGAAAAACTGCTGTTCCTCTGATTTTTTTTTATCCCAAAATCAAGGAAGTATGGGGTAATATCTCCAAGTCTGTCACCGAATCCACTTTCTGGAGTCCTTTTGCTGTCCTTAACCGGCAGAAAATAATGATTTGTATTTGTCCTACAACAGCACCTTTGCCCTCTTCCCCACAAGCTCAGGTTTTCTGTTTTATGAGTTAGACACAGCTGAAAAGCACATAGATGCTTACCCACCCATTTCAGCAAGAGCTGGAAGTTTAAATCCTAGAACCTGAGCTGCATGGGAGGTTTAAAATTTGTTAGATGGAAGGTGATGAACGTGTTGTACTCATCAGTTGGTTGCAAAGGTACCTCTTAGACATGAAGCAAGAATATCTTTGCAAGAAGATACCCAACATAGGGTATTTTAGCTTTCTCTATGTTCTGCTCCCAGAGAAGCAGCTGAGCGAATGACACACCGCTTTTCTCCTAGATGACAGCAAACAAAAAGCACAGGAAAAATTTATACTGTAGTGAATCACATACATATTTTGACTGGTGGAAGCTCTGCCAGAGAATGGAAAGAAAGATTAATTTAGTCGGTTTATCCCTTCCTTCGACTTCCACGCAGACTAAAACAGTGCCTTCTCACAAAGGCTGCCCACACCCTGGCGTGGCTCCAGGCAGGCACTGGTGTGTGCCGGCTGTGTATCAGACAGCACTTTGTCCTGGCCAGGATGTGGTCTGCCTTTGTAACGAGGCCTCTGCAAACGGGCGCCCATCGGCCCCTGCAGCCGGCTCTGGCAAACACCACTTGTCCCTTCACTAGACATAAATGAACTGTAACTACCTCAAAGGAGAACAAACAATATAAGAAAAGAAGGGAAAACATCCAGATTTAACCAGATTAACGATAACGACTCTCCCGAGGGAAGGCTCCCTGAAGAGGAGAATTCAGGGAGTTATTAGCAGCCATTAAGCACGTTTCTGGTTTGCGATGTGCCATGCAGTGAAAAATACTAATCTATGACTTCCCCTGTAGAAGAATTTGGGAGGATTATTAGCTTCACAGAAGACAGATTAGTCACACCAAAAACTGCTGCTCTAAACGTTTCATATTTGTTTTGCATCCCCAGCATCCTGCTAAAAATAAAAGTGACAGGAAAAAATATCTATGCTGGGCTTCAAAGGAAATGCACAGCACCACCACGACCATCACCATTCCTCTGTTGCACAAAATACTTGTTATTCCTCTTCAGCCCTTATTTTTATCATTTCACTTAAGCCTGGAACATATGGACTTCAGAAAAACTGTTTCTTATCAGAAATTGCTATCGCAAAGTTTGTATTAAGAGAAGGAGAAACAACGAACACAAGGAACTCAAAGTTTTTCCTCAAACTTTCTTACTTTAGTCCTGCCAGAGTGTTGTTAATGCATGAGCTCAGGAAGACAGATCAACAGAATTTCCGCTGTGTCTGTTTTTCAGGGATGCAGGACTCCATTTCTGAAAGCAGAGAGATTAGGGTGATTGAAATCTGAAGTACTGATACTGTGCTGGAAGAATGGGTGCTGACAGCAAGCTCTTAACTCATCAGCAGATGCAGGTCTTGTCAACTATATTTAAACTCGGTCACAGAATCAAAAATCACATGAAAGCAGCAAGAAACAAGGAGCAGCCAGACTGGCCTCTCTCACAATTAACACAAGAAAACCACCTCTTACCCATCTACAGAATCCCTCATTTTGACTAGAGAAAACACAGTTTCAAGGGACTACTGGACCCAGATATATCACATTTGGGTAGTGGCACACTTGCACCAAATTAAAGCAAAGATGTGTCTAAGCAGGTACAGCTGACACAGAAATAAAACTCCTCTCAGAACCCTGAGCTGTTCAGCAACTTAAATATTGGTACCCAAGTGTTAAAGACCACAGCTCCTCCACCCTTCTTCACAGATCTCAGGCTCAGGACAAATTATGCAGATAATAAAAAGTAGAATAGTTAAGGATGTTGGACCCAGCATATTTGCAGCATCCTGAGTCAAAGAGATTCCTATTCCATCCTGACCTCATTGCAGAAGATGTTTGAGACCACTTCAACTAAGCCTCTTCACCAAACTTCAAATCAACAGGGCGATACAGCCACCTCTCCTGTGCCAGGCAATAAAACAGAAATTAACACACTTTGGGCTATTCCAGAAAAAAAAAAACCCAACCCTGCTGTTTCCAAGTCTTTTTACTCCAGAAGCTTCTTACAGAATACCATCGGTAAGAGTTCCCACCATTAAGCAGAAATCAGTTAGCAAACCCTGTGCCAATAATTTAATCGAATTTGAACCTGTGGTCAGCTATTCCTTCTTTGGGAAAATTGAGGACTCTTCATCTTCCACAATTTTTTAAATGGACATTCCCCAGCTGCCAGGCAGAGACAGACTGTAAACTGCATCCCAACTACACTGACAACATCCATCAGCAGGTGCTTGGCACAAAGCAGCTCTCTGCTTATGGTTTGGGAAAGAGCTCCTCCAACCAGGAAGGAGGTCTAGGGCACAGCCATGGGAGGCCCTTCCTCTCAGGTTGCTCAGTACAGAAGGAGCTCAACAGTGCTCCTGGTCTTCACTTACTGCTCAGTTAATGATTTGGAATCCCTTTATGTACTAAAACTTCATTGCTTGTACTGCTGTTGCAGCTGAGGGTCAAGTCAGCAGTGGATGCAGCAGAGGCTGAAATTATTCCAGGGCACTCTGAATTGGTGCGCTAAGAACTGTTGTGACAGAACATCCAGCCAAACCTCTTTTTCGTCTCAGTTATATCAACACTGGGGTCATACAATATACTAGAACAAACTTCCAAAAAAAATTATCTTTGGGTTTATAAATCTTACTTACACACTTACAAATCACCTGTGCCTGTCTACAAAGATTCCAGTTTGGCAATAACACTCGTCTGTGTTATTGCACAGTCTCCAACAACTTCTTGCTTCTCATTCTCTTGCAAATGTTTTTGTCACCCTAGAGCACCACCCCCTTCCCCAGCCAGTTCCACTCTCCTCCTAATGGAGATAGGGTTAAATTTACAAAGTGTTTTTATCCTAATTACAAGCCTTTCAGCTAGTACCTTGGTCTCAGCCTCAGCAGGAAATGATATGCAAAATATACTTTCATGCATCTGACAGTCCCCAAAACTACCGGTCGTATAAATTCTGCCAATTTACTCTAATTAAAGCTAAGCAGTGTCGTGTGTGCTTAAACGGTCAATCTGTCTTGAAGTAATTACACCTGAAGGCAGGAATACATCAGTTTCCTTCTCCAGGAATTAAACTCAGATGGGGCAGCTGAGAAACAGTCAAGGGACATTTGCTAATGATTAAATCCAAATCACATCTCCTTTCAGGGCTCTTACCAAGTACAAGCTGCTGCATGGATGCTGATGGATTTGTGGAGGAAGGAAGCAGATGGTACAAGGCACTTGTCAACACGGCACTGCCTACACAAGACTCTCTCTCACACCCAGTGCTGCAGAGGCTCGTGCTCTGAAGCAGTGCATTAGGGAGGCAAAATGAGACACTCTGGGAGAATGTCAAATATATACTATGCTTGCAACCAGAAGAGCCAGCAGACAGAGCTCCTGGTGTGCTGGAGAACTCCCACCTTCCACACTTCCAAGATGAAGATGTCTCTCATCTCTTGATGGTCCTTTAGAGAAGACCAAAGATGACTTCTAGAAATAGCAACAACATTGACTCAGTTAGGAAAAGATGAAGAGGCTGCATTGCTCCATCCAAATCCTCCTTCCTGCTCTCATGTACAGAGCAAGGAGCACAGAAGGCAGAGAAGGAAAGACAAAAAAAGAAATCATTAGCCACTAACCACACTTACACAACCATATTTTGCCGTGCCACTCAACAGCAGCATGTAACTCCAAATTCCCATAACTCCTGACACAGTGCTCAAAGACTGTTAGTCAGAAGGATGCTTACTTTGGCCCCCTAGGAGCTGACAAATTCCACTTTATCTCCCTGGGATCTGACGAGCTCATCCTGTCACACGGGAAGACGATTATGAATGACAATGCAATGAGTAACTTCTTAAACAGGCAAAAAAAAAATCTGACTTGAATATTCTGCTTAGATTCTCATCCTTTGCTGGTTCACTGACATGTGCTAACTTTCCCAAAAGGAGAAGGACATACTACTAGAAGACAAGTCTACTTCAGCAGGAACCAAATTTACTACCATTCAGGAGATCATGTCATCAACTTACAAAAGCTTATATAGATGCATCACTAAAAGATTAACCTAAATCCATGTTCAGGCTCCAAAAACATAGTTTGAAAGATGCAATAAAATATGAAAGGACAAGCCAAGCACCTGTGCAGCTCTTATCTCTAAGCTATCCATGATTTGCCCACCCTCAAAACAAACCAAAAAAAGCAGCTTTTTGTCAAGTTGATACTTGCACCCCTTTTACAAGAAGTGAAACTATGTCCCCTCCCATTATCCCATTAATCATTCTCCTTGTTTAAACACAAGCATGGTTTTATTTGGGTTAGATTAAAATATTCTGAAGGATACCTATTTAGGAGTCAGAATTCTTTATTGCATAATTACAATACAACCCAGCCATACTCCCCAGAACAGGCCAGTTCTTTCTACCCTCTGAACCAGGACCTTTCAAAAATGCCAGAAACAGATCTCTTCTGGTGTACGGAAAATAATCTACTGGTACTTATCTAGAGATATTTTGGGTTTTCAAAATGCAAGCATAAACACGGAAGAAATCACTCTGTGACTGAATGACACAGTTTGTGTTTTGTTAAAATACTCCAGAAGATTAACCTGCTAAAACACTTGGGGGAGAATGGGGGGCTTTAAAAAGCTGCTTTGGTATTAAAAATTGTGCACTATTGGGCACAAGAGAGAAGGGAAAAGACAAAAACAAAGAACACAGTTTTCCATTATCAGAACAAGGCAAAGCAGGATCAGCTGCTATTTGAAGATAATTTGTTGTTGTGAGAGACCTCACAGAGTCCCCAAGGCTGCATTTTCCATTCCAGTTTCACCGCGGAGTATTGGTTGCAGCAGGACTGTTAATCACTGCTAATTGTGAGGACAGCACCGGGGCAGGAACAACTATCCCCAATGAAGCCAGCTGAACAAGTAACTTCATTTTTTAGCTTTCTAAAGGGCTTTGGATGTTAGTGGTTTCAGGTCACTAACGGGAGTGGGTAGGTATGTGCCTGCCCTAGCAGTGAAGGATGTTAGGACCGTAAACCTATTTTCTTGTTTTAGCCCAGATAGCAACAGAATAAAACTAACTTTTACCATTCAACCTGAACCCAATAGCCTAATCCAAGTGTAAGGCTTCTCAACCACAGCTGTCTTGCCCTTTAAAAAAAAGAAAGGAAGAAAAGCCAACTAAATATTCTCTATGGAGACATTTAAGATTCCCTTCCTTCCCCCCAGCAGCAGTAATGTATGTATCTTCATCTTTTGGACTTTTTCCAAAGTGCTTAACTTTGGAATTTACATATTATGCTTGCCACAGCAAGTGTCTCTTTAGACTAACGCTCCTCTCCCATACAGGTCTAAATTCTGTCACTCCTTTTCCCCAGAGCTTGCAGTAATGAGTGGACAGCTTCTCTGCAGCAATTGTGGTCTGTCAGAAAAAACAAAGCAGAGGAAGTATGTATCATTTGGCTGTCTCCTTAATTTTAGTGTAACAATTCCATTTTTAGGTACAGAGAGTCCATAATAGAATGGGCATATCCGAGTTTAGCACACAAAGCTCTAAATAAGACTGCTGCTTTACAAAACCACAGCACAGAATGGCAATTGTTTCTAGTGTGGTGACCGCAGTGATTGAGAGATGCCCAAAGTAACTTGTTTTTTAAAGGGGAAACTTCAGTGTGTGGTGGCAAGCTCTGAAACCACCGATATAAATGGATTAGGCCGTGAGCACAGCAAACAATAGTCCCATTACTTTGGCTTAGGTCTGTTTTCACAGAGCTAGAGAGTACTTAAAAAAAAAAAATCTCCTTGGTCTTTCCAGTATCACTGGAGGGCTGGGCCAGGACAGAGACACTTTCTGCAGGTGCCCACCAGGATGTGCTAATGTTATCAAGCCTTTTGCTTTGCTGTCGTGCTATTCTTACTTAGCTTCTAATGCTCCATGAATGCATGACTGCTGTTTCCAGTCCACATAACAGCTACATTACTGGAGGTTCCAGCCTGTTGTTTTTCTTCGAAGCTAGGCTTCAGCCTTGGTTAATGTTTGCCCAGAAATATGTAATTGCAGACTTCCTCCTCATAAACCGTTCCAGAGCACAGGCTGCCATCCTTCCATGTTATTATTATCTGTGTGCCTGCAGGCTAGAGCAGGGTGTGCTCTCACATTCGAGAGGAGAGATAACCCTTTCCTTGCAGGAAAGGCACTCAATGCCTTGGATTGAGGCAGCTGCTACTAAAAGAGGTGACCTGAAAGATTTACTGGTGTTATTTTCTGCCCTCAGAATATAGAATAAAAATACTTTTAGCACAGGCCAAGTAGGTCACAAATAAGTGTAAGGGAAGCTGAGTAAAAAATCATAGAATCATAGAACAGTTTGGGTTGTAAAGGGCCTTAAAGATCATTTAGTTCCAACCACTCTGCCATGGGCAGCAGGGACACCTTCCCTAGACCAGGTTGCTCAGAGCCACATCCAACCTATCCTTAGACACTGCCAGGGATGAGGCATCCACAGCTTCTCTGGGAAACCTGTGCCAATGCCTCACCACTCTCACAGTAAGTGGACCTTTTAAGCCATTTACTTCATAGCCACTGCATATACTTATTTGAGGTTCTTAATTTTTTATTTCTGATTGTCCACACATTAAAAAAAACCCCAAGTTTTTTAAAAAAAGAAGTTTATTTTCTATATTTTTCCCATATAATTAAATACTGTCACCTACAGAAGGAAATAAGAAACCTGGAGTAGTTTTTGTATCAACTCAGATTTTCAGATGGCAAGATATTAATTCAGCATAAGAAACATTTTCTGGAGAAACAATCAGCAAACTGAACACACCTATTTTAATTTTGGGCACAGGTCTTCAGTACTAGAAATGCAGTATCAGCCATGACAGCAAAACCCCAGGCATTAGCAGAAGGCAGGTAATGTTCAGGATTTACAGTGCCCCTGTAAAGAAAACCTGTCTGATTCTGAGCTATTGAAATAGATTTAAGAACCTCTCCTCTCCTAGGAATTGCCCACATCTTCCATGGATACCATGAATTCAGAATCCTGGGTATAATCTTTGCAATATTATGTTGAATGACCAGAAGGTTTGTAATGAAACAAACTCAAGAAACATGAGAAATTAAACAGATGAAATCTCTTCAGATACTTTGTAGGCAACAGGTCTTCTAAGGTCTTGCCCAGATCCCTGCTGGAGATAGCCTGGCGTGCTTTCCAATCTTGACATTCCCTCTTTGCCCTCAAACCATCCAGATCTGAGACCTGTCAGAATGTGTTAAAGCTCACATCCAGTCTATTCACCTGGATTGCTTTTAAGGGGAAACAAGGGTAAAGTGGAAGCCAATCTGAGCCCAGAATCTCACTTTAATATAGACTCAGGGTATGTCTGCCACATGCACCGAGTCCAGGGAAGACCTGGGTCAAGACCAATTGGGAAGACCTCCTGGGTCAAGTAATCAAGCATAGTCTAAGGGGTTCACTGTCCTTGAATAGACAGATCACAGGAAACAGGGTGGATCAGGCAGAACCTGCACACTAAACTAAACAAACCCATGTCCAGCTCCTCTCCTCGGAGAAATTAGTGAATATCTGGAGTGCAATGAACTAAAGCAGTACCTCAGGTGGAGGAGTAGTACAGTAAAAAGCCTTCACTTCCTCCCAGATTTAAATTCTTTGACAAGAGCAACAGCTGGAAAAAGTTTAGCCTTCACTTAAACCAAAAAGTATCTTTATTTCTGACAACTGCTGGGTTTGAAACATGATGTTTTTAGTAGCTTTCAGATGCCTCTTCTTCCTGAGCTCACTACAAACTGCATGACAGTTTAGAGAAGGGCTGTGTTCCACATAAAAATGAGATACAGCAGAAAGATATTTTAAAACAGAGCAGAAAAGTAGTGACAGCTTAGAGAACAGACTTACAGCTACTAGATTATTTTTGGAAGGAAAGGGCTAAGCAAGTCTCAGGATAACAAGTCAGAGCTCCGGAGACATTGAGGACAGACTCTCACAGAGAAATTACTGAAGGGCCGAGAGTTTACTCTCAAGGCAATTGCAATTTTCCACGCAAGGGAAGTCACCTAGTCAGGCTGAAAGCACAGATAAAATGGAAATCATCTTCTGAATGAGTAGTAGGTTTCCATGACTGACAAACCCATTGTCAGCTCAGACTAACCCATATGACAGTCATGCACACATCGTTATAGCCTGCCCCAAGACATCTCCCTATAAACAGGAATACTTGGTTTAGCAAGATACTCAAAAAGGTCAGTAGGAGTTTGCTTCAGTAAGGAGTCACTCAAAACTGGAAGACGAGCTACAGGATTGAGCTCTGGCAATCACAGTATTAAAAAGCAACTAGAGTGGGATAATTTTTGAGCATGAATTCCAACAAAGCCAGCTTGTTGCTAGAAGGTTGTTCAGCTACTGAAGATTTGTCCTCGGATTCCTGTTGAAATCAATCCATAAAAATCATATTAAAGGATTAGGCATCAAGCATTTGTGTGTTGATGTGCATAAGAAATTCTTCACTCACAGACTGCTGACCTTACATTCTTAAGAGGATCTTTTGCCCCATAATAAAGTGTTCACTGTCAACAGTAATTCTTGTGCTTCATGCATCTGTTGACAAAGTCTGAACAGGAAGCTTTTCTGCAGGTGAAAAGCTTAAATGCTGCGCTTCCACAGGGCCTTTGTCCAAAGCGTGATGTAGGATTTGGACATTTTGGCAGACAGCAAAGAACTGGTCATGATATTTATGCTACAAGTGAACTGTGAAACAAAGAGATGCTACGCATTTACTTCAGAAGTTTGATAGTTCAGGAATTAAACAGCTCTCCTTGCATATCTCTCCTTCTGTTACCATCTGTATTCTTCAGACACAGACACACTTCTAACCACAATTATACAGAATAACTCATGAGCACACAAGAGTGCTTATATTATGTCAACAATCCTTGACTGTTGAATTAATAAATTTAGCCTGCACGCATTTTTATAAAAATCCACTATTTCAGGTGTCTGCAACACTGATTCCACAAAGTACTGAAATCATCCCTGTGCATAATCCATGCACAACACTGAAGGACCAAAATGATATGCCCAACATAAGCCACCTGTGTTAGTACGGAACTCCAAGCAAAGACATTTAATAGAGGCCCAGGAGAAACGCTTTCTCTCTACAACTGACTGACCAATTCCCAACAGTAAATCCAGGGAAGAATCGGGCACAAAGCCGCCCCACAACTGCCTTGTAGGCTGCAGCTGCTTGGCGAGAAGAGGAACATATCAAATTTGCTCACTGCAGACAGGACTGCACTCTCTGCCTTCTTTCTCTCAAGTCATGCAGGAGTAGTGGTGGGCTGGCAGGATTGAAATCCCTGCAGAAACACATGGGGCACCAAGGTCTGCTGTGGTTCCTTGCTCTCCCACCAGCTTCCATGGGGACAAGTTGTCTCATGTCTCTAGTCTTCCCTGGCCCTTCTGTCTGCTTAAAAAATAAATCTATACTCTCATTTCTTATTGCTGGCATCTCCAGATGTCCCTTTGCTCAGGAAACTTGCATCAGTTTGGGCTAAAGCTCTCAGCAGATGTGCAGCATTTTGCATGCCAAACATTTGCCTTCTGCCTGCACTTACACTAAATGCACTCAGATACAGAAGTTACAGCCATTGAATTGGAACTGGTGTTAGGAAGGGTCAACTTAACACAAATTGCCAGCTAGAAATTCTATCTCCAAGCCTCTGCAGATAATTTCCTAGCCAGCCCCTGGTGAAAAAGCCCTGCTCGATGGTAATTGAATTTACTGCAAGAAGATGGAAACAACAAATACAGGAAAATAACAGTGCTTCATATCTTTGGGTAAAATTGAGTGCTTGTGGCTTCTCCAGCTCCACAGCTTGCCCTGTTATACCTCATCTATCAGTCCCAAAAGCATCTTTTACTTTTCATAGAAGAGTTTACTTTGGAAAGGACTCCTGGGAGGTCATCTAATCCAACTCCCAGCTCTGAGCAGGTCCAGTTAGATCAGGTTGCTCAGGGACTTGTCCAGGAAATAAGAGATTCAGTATAAAAGCACTGGGAAAACCATGAAACAGTTCAAGGAAATCACATAGAAAAGTAATTAAAGTTAACATATGGAGCCTAAAGAGAGAGGCCCCAAGTTTGACTCCAGTTCCTAGATCCCACTCCTGCCTTAGACCACAGGTGCTGAAACCAAAAGCTTTCTATCCTACACACAGAGTTAAGAAATCGAGGAAAGATAACAGTCACAACCACCCCTGCACGGCACAGGGTGGTTTCACCAACAACTGCTTTTGCATTTTGAGAAATGCATTTTTAGGATAGGTGTCTGTAAGTAGAGAGATCAGGTCCTAACCTGATGCAAACCAGTGCTTACCAGCTGACACCGACTGGGAAACTGCCTCACGGTTTGATTCTGTCAAGAAAATTCTCAGTAAGAAAATCTTGCATCTTCTATTGAAATGCAAGAGACAAGAAGATTCTATCAGACACCCCCTGGTTCATACTGAATCACTGCTAGCACATACATTGGAGTCTTACTCAAAAACAAAGGACAGAATACAGGGTAACAAGCGATCAGTCACGTCTGACACGCACACTGTTTCCACAGAATTACTCATCTCTGGGAGGTCTGATACATGTTAAAGGATTTTTCCTAATTCACACACAGATGCCTTGTAAATAAATGGCAACTATTCATATGACTAAACAGCTAGTTCGTAGGTATTTTGACAGAAGTGCTCATGGAGTTTCCAATAATGCCATCCTCAAAACATAAACTGCGCACTTCCCCTCCTTTCACTTGTTTTTCAGGAAATCATATTTTCAGACTTCCTGTAGCTGACACAGCCTGGGTAGGTCAGGCTGTGCTGTATCACATCCTACAGCATGTGGCAGAGTTTGAGCTTCCCACGGTGATGCTCCACGATGCAGCAGGTGAGAGAGTCAGACTGGGAAATGCAGAGCAGCTTTGATTTGTTTCAGTTTTTTCATTCCTGGCATGACCTACAGTTAAACAAACTGGCTGCCAAGGGAAATAGGAAAGGGATGCTCTGAGCTTAACTGTGTGGTTAGCACATTACATCTTTCTAGGAGTTAACCTACAAAGTTAAATCCAAATGATGGATTTGGGCATCTCTCTCTGGTAGCACCATCTGCTTTCACACCCTGACCTAGCTAATCCTAATCCTGCAGGGCTCTAGATTTTCATCAGCAGATAAATTCAGAATTTGATTCGTAGGACACTGCTTTTCTCAGCTCCTTCTTTTCATTTTGATGGGATTTTCAGGATAACTTTTCTTCTGCCTACCGCACTTGCAACCCTTGCTCCAGAAAACACATTGGCTGTGATCACAGGATAAGATCTAGCCCGAGAAATCTTTCAAAAAGACCTCTTGGCAGCAGGTAGGGAAAGCAGGCATCCTCAGCGTAGCCAACAGCTGTTTTCCTACAGTTTCCATATCCCAGAAGACCGGTGATAGTGGAAGAAAAGTGTACACAGCAGGACAAGAGAAGAAAGATGAGGTGAGAAATTAATATTCCAAACGTTCACTGGAGCAAGGAGCTGGTGCCCCTCTCCAGACAGCTCAGTGTCCTAGACACCAGACCACTATATTATCTCTTTAGCTTCCCTAATGCTTCAGAACAGCAGAACAATCTCCAAAAGAACAAACTATAAGCCAGCACCACCTCATGTTTCTGATTCTGTAATCAACCCTGCAATCTGATCTGTTCATCCTCCCTTAACAGCCAAAGCCTGTCCATTACCATGCAAGTGTAACTCTAAACAATCCTTTTATTGCAAATAATTTTAGCAGAACCATACAGCTAATAGATTCATTCCATTATTAGTGACAGCTTGGGATAGTGAACTAATCCATATCCTAGGGTGCCAAGGGGGGAGACAGCAAATCTAATCAAGTCCCTACAGAACTTAAACCTAGAATCCTAATTCACAATTAAAAGCTTTGAGAATAATTTCCTGACAGCCATTTTTCTGCCTTTCAAGCAATAACAATATATCACATTATACACATGATCAAATTATGGTCTTACCGCTCTACAGATCTATATGGTCATCAATACCATTTTCTCCCCAGAAGGGTGAACAAATGAGAGAGACAATTCAGAATCCTTTTGCATTTACACTTTGATGTCCACACCCTTGTGTGTTAGGTAATAAAGGGGGTTGTGACAAAGGGATTACAGCCAGATATCACCAAGGTAGCTTTCATTTATCTGCATATCCCGCTCCTATTAATTACTCCACTGTAAAAGTCAGCATGCCCAAGGTCAGTGCTGTTCCAATACTCAGATCCGGCACCTGGAATGGATGCTCTCCACCTGGCCACTAATTGCCCTCCTAACTGGCTAATAACACTACTTATCTGGGCCTTGTCTTCCAACACACTAGGAGAGTTGTTCCGTTTCTTCCTGTAGCCCTGTGTTTGCCAAAAAGGCACCCATGCAAGTGGAAGCTGTCGCTACACCCATGAACTGTACAGCTCTGGAACAGGCTACACCCAGCGCTCTGCATTTTTCACCAACATGCACGCTGCGGAACAAATAATCTGCTCCTTCACTTAGGAATCCTTTGGTTCAACACACAAAAAAATGGCATTCCTTGTGAAGCCTAGAGCATAAAGGCCAAAAGAAATGCAAGGAAAGCTGAGCTTTTCATCTGTTTGTGTAGCTATCTGCTGTGTAAAGCCAGAACGCCTGGCCGGAGCTGGAGAGAAACACAACAGTGGCACACAAAGCAATCCACCATCCGGACTAGTTCAGTCCTGCTTGCTTCTACCCAGTTGTGCTCATGGATTCCTGCAAGGGGGAAAACTCAAAGCCCCTCTGTGCAGACATTCCGGCTGGACTTGCACAGCAAGAGAAGAGAGGTAAGTGTTCTCCTCTTTCCCTTTCTCACCTTGCTCCCCCTTTCTCCACGTATTTCTCCCAAGTAACTGCTGGGATATAATACAGCAGAGTTTTGTTTAAACCTTTCTAACACCGTGACTGTGACTTAGGCAGCAAAATTATTAAGCCTACATGCCTTAGGAGGAGGCAGGACAAATTCTTGCTTAGCCATATGATTTATTTGAACAGTAGGAGACCTGGAAAAGATTTTAAAAGGTAACATGGGCACACATTATACACAAAGGCACTTCAAAAAACTAATAGTGCAATATTAAACAAACATGGCAAAGGGCACATTTGCCTTCTTATAAGGATTCTGTCCTGTATCTCTCTGCACCCACATCTCATTAGCCTCAAACTGATCACTACTAGCATAACCATGGGCATTACAGTTTGCCATGCAGGATGTGCTTCAAAACCCCAGAATTAGCTCGAAACACTGCAGCTCCACTTCTTCCAGCACATGAAATATTAGCAGTCAAGCTGCTCTTAGCACTGAATAAAATGCATAAGGCACTTGGCTTTTGTTAACAATGCTTATTTTGGATGTGCAACTCAAGCAATGGTTTGGATCTAAATTCACAGTAATCTTCAGTACAAAACTAGGCTTAAAAAAAGTTACTGAAGTCCAGATGCTACAATAAAGCCTTAAGGAACAGCCCTGATTAGCTGGTGGGGTGTAAGCGCTCTACCCTTGGAATAGCTTGGCAAGGAATTGTCGGAATTCCTCCCTCCTCCTTCCTGGGGGGAGCGGATGCAGTAACAGCTCCCAAGGGGACGACACTCCCTTCCTTTCGCCTGCTCGGCTCCCTACGGGGAATGGGTCTGGATTTGTTAGGCAGGACTGCGAGGAGAAGGCGGG
>VXAD01008715.1:1137380-1181928 GCA_013399195.1 Dicrurus megarhynchus
AGAGGGGGTGGGGGTGGAGGGGGGATGTAATCCTCACTCTTCACCGGATATGGACACAATCCGAGCTCAAGTTATTGACTTGTAGCCTCACCACAAAAGGAACCGTTTGAATTTTTGCTGCACCGTAAGGCTTGTGCAAAGGGCTGTTACTGAATTGTCAGGGTTTTCAGTGCCCCATGAGGCCAAGATCTGAGAGGAGTCTCAAACATATCCCCACCTTCCGCTACAAAATCACTTTCTAAGGGGAGCGCATAACAGCACTTAGGCAAAAATCCACATTATGCAAATAACCCAAAGGGATCATGAAAAACCCCCCAAAAAATACCCATTTATGGATTGCGGGGTTTGGGGGGGTGCAATAATCTTTTGTTGAACAGGTTAGGAACTTCTCCCCTCATTCCCCAGCATGTCACAGACTTTCATCACCCCACCATGGCTGGTATAATCGTTTTCCTTTGGCACCCCCTGTTTCAGGTCCCGGAGCCTGAAGCGCAGTTCATCCAAAGCTTTGGCATCACAGCTGTAACTTCAGAAGGGAGATGATGAACTTAAGGCAGGTAACAAGGAGCACTTGTACAGATTTATCTTGTTCTGACACCGCACAGACAAGGCCTGACAGCACCGGTCTTCCCAGGCTAATCAGTGCAACCTTTGGCTCAAGTCCACAGGCATTTTGCTCATCCAAGCACCCTCACGGGGTTACTCATTAGGGCACTTTGATTACAGTGCTGCATTCATCTCCACACCAACTCTCAGAGCACACGGAAGAACCAGGAAAGATTAGGGGGAAAGGCGCCGTGGAAAGTAACGAGTAAAGGACAAATTCCGGACAAGAAGAAACTAAATAAATTAGGACATGCCAGCTGGCTAAGAGAGGACAGAATCAACATCTGAAAAATAATGAATGGAATGATGTGGTAAAAAAAAGGAATTATTTACTGTATGTAATAAAGGAAGTCGGGAAGCCTGTTTTAAACTGGCAGCAATTTAGAAACAAAAGGAAATGCTTTTTCATAAAACAATTACAGTGTGGAACTCAGTGCCCACAGGGGCTGGTCGAGGCAAAGCAGCACACAGGTTCAAATGGAGATCAGAGGAATGAACAATGAATACACCCAGAAGAAGCTATCAAGCACATGTCACTCTAGGAAGCTGCTACACAACTCTTTGTTAGAAGCTGAAAAGGTAGAGCAGGGAAAGATAATTTCAAATATATATCTCTTTTCTGAGGTCTTTTCCCCATCCTGCTCTCACCGGCCTCTGCCAGAGGCAGGATACTTGGTCATAACAATCTTTGATCTAATCTAGTGTGACAGTTGCTGTGTTCTCTAAAATTTCACTGAGCTTCACAGATCATTGAATCATTTTCCATGTTTATTGTTACAGTGAACAACAGGACATGTTCCTTCCTTCACAACTTCTTGTTTTGCACAATCTCAAAGGATGAACCTAATTCCCTCGGTACGAGTCACATTCGAGCAAATATTATGGAAACCAAATACAGCCTCTTGAATATTATTCTGGTTTCACATATCAACAATGAAGACACAAGGGACTACACAGAAAACTTCCTGTGGGATCTAGTGAGCCCTGCATCTTCCTCAACAGTTAGATTGCAGTTGCAGTGTAGTAACCCTTTACAGTTATTCACTGTAACATCTCTGATGCTTCTCTTGGCCAAGGAACCACTTAGCAACAAAGTTCACCACAATCCTCCAGGTTTATGAGGAGTTACTTCATTTGAACACAGCATGCTCTGTTTGTTTACCTGCTGTTTGGTCTCATGATGCAACCCGACATTCTTCAATCAGTTCAGAGTGCTTGTAACACAGCCAGAGGCTTTGTCACCCACAGGAGCCTCTGGGCTTCACAAACTTATGCAGCCAGACGCTGCTCAGTTATTCTTGTACAAAATTAATTTTAAAATAAATAATTAAAAGAAACCCACATGGACCAGGTTGCAGCCTTCTCCCTTCCACTCCACTCACATCCTTCTGGCTAAAAATCCACAGAGAGGGAGGCCAAGGCCCTGCTGCTGGTTATGGAGGGGGGCTGAGCATCCGGCAAGGAAACACAGCTGCCAGCCACATGACACACGCCCTGGTACCAGCGACACATGGCGCTCATGGGCAAATCAACTCCCACCACAGAGCATCTTGTGATTATTTGCTACTCTGTGCTTTCTCCCACTTCCCCCCCAGAGGATTTTGGACTAAACATCGGAAAAAAGGGCACTAATCACAAATAATGCAGTTCCAATTACAGTGCTTGAAATGTTCAGCTCAAAAATATGTTCTCACTGTTTCTTTCTACTCGCTGCTTAGGCTGTCCCATGGATGTCACTGCAATGGACACACCAGAGTGGATGTGATCAGCACAAGTATAAAGATCAGAATTAACTCCAAATTCCTCTGCTTTCAAGGAACTGTTTAGTTTAATGATTAAAACCTCATGAGTGCTTGGATTGTGTGAACACCTATCAGTGCTCCCTGGAAGAAAAGGTATTTGCTTGTTTATTTATTTGAAAACTCAACCTACATACTAGTCAAAGGAATTTTATTTGGTTTTTAAAACAGAATTGAGACGACAGTTTCAGCTGAAAAATGAAGCTCCAGTGCAAAGCCAGCACACACAGTTTCAACACTCAGCTTTTGTTCCTGTGAGCACTGACTTTGCTGCAGGGGTGCAGTTAGAACCAAACTCTGCACCTTTAAATTTCCTACTGCTCTGCTTTTGTGGGTAGCTCTACTAGGATCCCCACATCCCTGCAGACGTAGGAAGTCTGCACACTTAACTTGCAAAAAAAAAGAGAATTAGGATTTTAAGCATTGAAGCCTGCCCTCCCAATCTCATCTCTGCCCTTACACAGTCCATTTGCATTACATTTTGCACAAATGTAGATTATTCAGTAATTAAAATAGCATTCCCCAAAAGCTCATCAACAGTCACATCCTTTCTACCTAAAGTTCATTTGGACTCCAGATCTAATTTTAAAAAAAGTCAAGAGCTTTTTTCCCATGGACAAGAGAGGTCTATTTCCTCAGCTCTCTCCAGCATTTTCATCCCTGCTTGGAAAATAAATAATTAAGTTGTGACATGGCAAAGGACAAGCCAGGAAAACATCAGCCCAAAAGAGGCAAGTTTTGGAGAGCTGGAAACAAAGGATTACAATAGGAATGCTTATATAATCTTAATTACAGAGGATGCTTCTCCCATAACCACAATGGCATACACATGGCCTACAACTGCATATGTTGGAGAGAACAGTAGTTATTCCACTGGCTTCTCCCTGTGCTTACCTCCCTCTTACCATAGTTAACAGGGCAAAGGAAATTCATTTACATGCCCTTCCCCCAAAATGGAAAGGTTAACCATAATTCTGAGAGGAGATGAAAGCGTTATCACTACTCCAGAAGGATATCAATCTAAATAACCCTCACACTCAGTAAATCAATAGGATACTTCTGGTTGCATCAGAGCAGCCACACAGTGTTTGCATAGGGAAACAATCAATATGAATGTCATCCAAATACGGAACTGACAACAGCAGGGCATGTGAGCTAAGGGAGGAGATGGGGGGAGGGAAAGGGGCTGCAGAAGAGGAGAAAAGGAAAGCATCGAAGGTGTTGGAGTCAGGAAAACCCTTCCGAGTTTTAGTGCCTCAGCAACCTCCATTCATATCTTGAGAAATGTCAGAAATCAGGAAATATTACTTCGGGTTGCATGCTTCTGTCCTGGCCTATCAAACACATGGAGTAGTAACAGCAAATTACTGGAAACTGCACTTTGAACTTAGCCACTGGCAAGGATCCCAGTCAAACAGAAATGTAAAAGTTCCTTTCCTCCATGGGGCCTCTTGTGTGGGGGGTGTCCCCATAGACGTTCAATAGCTGGTTGCAACAGGTTGGAATGAGGCCCTGAGCCAGAAAAACAAGCCCTGACCAGTATTATTTCCTACTGCCTACGTTGTTTATTAAAAGATATTTTGACGCTTCACTCCCAGCTTTGTTGGGCTGCATTAGAGGCTCGAGGCCCATCGAGGAAAAACTGGCATCATTTTCACCAAGTGTTTACTCCTCCTTTTCTTCCAGCATTCTGCCTCGTGCCTCCCTGTGTGCACGGCTATAGGTGCAGCACAAAGATATATTTAAAGAAGAATTGGAAATAGTCAGACTGGTTGCTAAGCAAAGGCTCTGTATTTCCTGCAAATACAGAAGCACTTAGATTCTAAACCCTATCAATATTTCTAGCGTAGACAGAAGAAACAACATTTTGCTACATACCAGACTTTTATAACATGGTTTAAAAAAAAAAAAAAATCCAACCACAGAGTGTTCAGGAACAGTAACTTAATGTTATTAACAACCCAGGGAGTGCCCAGTGAGTGCAGAAAGGCATTGTAGCCTTCCCCCTTCCGGAGGTGAAATGATCAAAAGATTGGCCTCTTTACAGTCTGTTATATTTCTGTCTAAGAAAACCCAATTTGCACAAGTAAATAAACTAGCTCATTATAAAACTGAGGGGTCAGCCTGAGTCAGATAAACTCCGAAGTCAGACAGCTGAAGAAACAAACTTTTATTTAAGCCACAGCACAGGTGATCCTAAGAGGAAACAGTAAATCCCCATAGAGCCACAACTTCCACATTGGGCAACAGAGAGCATGAGGAATGGAGGTGCAGGGAGTGCAATTTTCTAACGCCACACCGCTCAGCACACCTTTAATCAGAAACAACAGATCCCAGCCTTGCATTCAAAGGGGGGAAAGCAAATAGAAAAATCAAACCCCGCCATCAGAACGCAGCGAGTCAAACATTATTGAAATCATAAGGGCTAATCAGCTTCCTGCCTTTTTCTTCGTTTTTAAGAGACCAAAATTTCTTCTTATTCTCTCCCCTCCAGGGAAGAAAAAAACAAACAACCCCTCTCCCCCCAAAAAAAGCCCAACCAATCCTGCTCTTTTGGAGATTGTCCAGTTACCAATAAACCATCAAGCACAGGTTCAATCTTTCCCTTCCTGAGGAAAGGAATAAAACCTGACTGCATCAGGGCCAGTCAAGAGGAATGACTTTAAAAAAAAAAAAAAAAAGGCAGAATACCTTACCAGGCATCTTGAAAATATTTTTTTTTTCTCAGTAAGTTTAAATATAACCTTCCTGGTGGCAAATCAATAACATTTTGTCCATTTTATAAGCTTGATAGGCATTTCTAATACACTGAACCTCACAGGTGTTTCTTAGAGATTCCGGATCAATAAATCCTGATTCCAATGAGACTTACAAAGGCACATGTCCAGACCTCAGGGAAATAAAGACTGTTTATGACAGCTTCAGCCTGTTATTGTATGTCCTAAGGACAGTTCTGTTCATGCTGTACTCTAGGCCACTTTCTTGTTACCTTGTTGGTTTTTTCCCCCCACTAAGTAGAGTTACAAGGCAGGTTGCTAAGAGAGATTTATCCCATTGCACTGTATTCTATGGAAACATAATAATCATTGTTTAACTTAAAATTTGCCACAACTTCCGCAGGAGAAAGTACGTAACTTTTTTTAATTTTGGTCTAAAAATACATCTCTTTCTTCTTCACTTGCAAACTCAACACGTGGAAAAAATGTAACACTTGAACTACCACAGGTGTTTCTGTAGGAAAAAAAAATTATTAGATACCCCATCTAATAACTTAATGTTATTATTCCATGACACCTGCTCCAAGAAACAATGTCATGTATCAAAATAAAGGTAAATATTTTGTAATGTTTGTACAATAGAGGACAGACACATTTAGACATTTCATACATAAACAGACAGAAAGATAAATAAATAAATATGTTGAGGCATTTGCTGGTCTTTGTGAATGCAAGAGACATGCCACAGCTGGCAGGAACATGCCTTGTCTCAGGTGTTAGCCACGTTTTCCCAATTTTCTACATCCACTTGCTTCCGTGGAGCAAGATTTTGTAACTCTGTAATCCCGAATCTTTGATACAGGATGCCATTATGACATGCAATAGGCTTTTAATTTCCCCAAATGCTTGCTCATGCATGAAGTTTTGCTAGTGATTTTCACATTACACACCAGCAAATTGTGTTTTATGCTGTATTCTGCAGAAGGGCTCTAAGTAGTTAATGCCAGTTTGAGGTGTGCTTGGTTTTAAACCATACTAGTGGTCTATGTTAAATGATGTGGATTTATTGACAATAAACAGAAAGCAAAAACACTGAGCTATTCCTACAGTGTGGAATGATGTCTCCACCAATCAGACCTGGAGCTGCAGGTGAGCAGGTAAAGTAGAAGGAGCAGACAGGAATTCAGTGAAGCACAGTTTTACTAAAATAACTTTTAAAGTGTTACCCACCTTCTGCACTGCTTGGACTTCATGAATCGCTAAATTTATGCCAGAGAGTTACATTAGATGTCACCACAAATTCCACTGCTTAGCTCATTGCGACACACAGTAGTTGAGAAGTCACAGCTGACACATTGTCAAATGAGAAACTGAAATCAGGAGCAAGAATTGTTCTAGAGAATGAAAGAAGAAACAAATTACCACAAAAAACTGAGGGTTAGGGCACTATCTGAAATTGTGTCACTAGACATTTTTTGTTATTAATAATATCATGGTACTGATTTAGCACTTTCATCATGGAGATTGTACTGCGTGCATCATGCAAGGACATACTGGTTTTGTGGGGTTTTTCTCACCTTCCCCCCTTCAAAAAAACCCAAAAGCTCATGCTGAAATTAACAGGACAGAGCAGAGTGGGTAAGCAATATTAAATCAAGGGCTTGATGGAAGTTGCTCTGTCACGATCTTGTCTTATTCTCCCTGCTGCCAGGCTCAGACTTGGGAGGACTCATTTGTTAATCCCACTGTAGCTTTCCCCTTTTTTAATTTATAGCACTGGTTTTTTTCTAATGTTATATTTTAGAAGATTTACCAGATTAATGTTCCCTGTCCACCACAACATTTTGGTTCCTACCACCAAAATTAGGTCTGACTCCATGTAAAAACATTCCTATTGCATGGGTAATTTTTTTTACATTTTATTTATTTTTTTTAGTTCTGTTTAAGCACTAGGTATGTATCTCACTTGTTCCCTAATTTCCTGGATATGATATATATTTCCTCACTGAAGTCACATGACAACACAGGCCTACACTACAGCTAGAGCAGCATTGCTCTATCCTGTCAGAGGCATCAGGTTACTAGGAATGTCAATGGACTTCTAAGGAGAAATGGGTTAGGGGAGAAAGACAAATACATTTAGTAAGATTTTTCCAGAGAACACGTCGCCCTGCAGCAAACGCTTTAGTATGCAGCTGATTGTGTCTGTACAGAAAATAAAAGAAAAAAAAAAGGGGAGAATGGTGTTTTTGTCTGAAAATCTCCATTCCTTGAACACAATCTAGAGCAGTAGGGCTGAAAGTCTCCCCAAAGCAAACATAGAAGAGCCATCCTAAATGCTGGAAAACTACATGTTAACAGCATGGAGCATTCCACACAACTTTCCAATTATTTTACTTTTCATGCAAGGGCAAGGGATGAAATTCTTAGTGGCACTGGAAAGCAGATAATGGGCCCCTGAGCTGGCTAGGACTAATCTCAGACTGAAGGGGACCAGGAGAGGCTGATTCCCTTCCAGAAGGAAACATTCTCTTTTCCAGCAGCTGAGCAGGCCCTGTATGCTATGCATCATGCCAAGAGGAATGGAAGGAGAACACAGTCAAAAGGAAAAATAACTGGAGAGGTGGGGGGTGGGGATGGAGAATGTATAAAAATCACAGCTGATACCATTTCTCCCATACACTAATACCTTGAGGAGTTCAAAGGTTTTCCATGCCTATGGCATTTGGCAATTATAATCGCACAGTAAAATACCTAAGGTTAATGAGTAACCTCTAAAGGAAGTTACTTCACATAATGACAGCAATTTCTCTGAACTAAATGTTAATAATCAGGCCTGTAATACGGTGAGAAGGAAATAGTGGGCAATTGGCAAATGGAACTCTGTTACCTAGTAACAAGTCCTTGAGGTATGAGCCGAAAAAATTTGAGCAGGCAAAACATTTCCAGGCAGGCAGAGCAGCTTGACAAACACAAAACATTTTGCAAAACCAGCAACTGTCCATGACATGGAAAGTGGAAGCAGATGCGGCAAATTACCTCGTTAACAGGCAGTCTGAGGGACAATTAGGTAATGGCAAAGCAAAGGGAACGCTGTCACGTAACCAGCAGCAAGGGCAGGGCAGCAAAGTTCAGGTTACTCTGAAGATAAATGGGAATCCTGTTCCTTATAGTGGCATTGTTCATTCCCAGCTCTGCCGCTCCTGTGCCCTTTTCCCTGCCCACCAGGAGGTAAGGGGAGCGCTGCCGTAATTCCAGGCACGGTGTGTGAACCAGCCCCGCTGCTGACTCAGCAGATCCACCCCTGGTACCACGTTAGAGACGCTGCTGCACGAAGGGTTTCGACACCTTTATTATGAATGGGGCAATGCGTGCTCTGGTCCCAGGCAGGGTTACTGCAGTTTGCCACGAGGAAGAGCACCAGGGTGATTGCCACACTCAAACACACCAAACAGGATTTCCCAAATGTGCCCTTACAGCAACAAACGCACTGTCAAAATCGTCTTAACAAATCCGTCTCCTTTCAGGCACGGTGCAGGAAACCACGTACCCACCTCGCTCTCTATCTCATAAAATCCTTTTGACAGCTACAGGAACTGCACAGAAAAAAAAACAAAGGTTTTGTCAACCTCCCTCGTGCATTTTTTCGCCATAAGCAAATCGTGTGTTTTATCTGTAAAGCTGGACAAACCAGCTCTTCGCAGAACACTGGTAAATCCCATGTAAGCCATGACTGAAAAACATTTCCTACAGCAGCCTTACCCTCCCAAAGTCAGCCCCGCCCCTACCATGCTCCAAAGCATGTCCAGAACCATGCAAAGGCTTGGATTTGTGCACTCCAGCATGACTCCTCATCAGTATCACCAACTGAAGCACCACAAAGGACATGAGCGATGCCTCGTTCCATCTACCTCATCATACACACAACTTTTACTTCCTGGCTGAAGCTGTTCATCAATTTACAAATAATGAGTGTGGCCAGTGTATTTGCTTGCTTGTTTTAGCAAAACCTATCAAAAATTGGCCTCACCACATTTTCTTGGTGAATAAAATCCTGTTCCTGATTTTTTTCCCTTATCTTAAGAACAAACAAGGAAATTTGGTTTTTATATGTGATGCTAATGCAAAAGTAAATTTGATCTTTAAAATTCACAAAGTCCAGGAAATTCACATTTAAGCTTAGTTCTAAGCTATGAGCAAAACCAGCATTTTCATTCCTTGACTATGATTCTGGACAATGCAAGACACTTCAGTGCTCCTGTATTTGCATAAATTCAGACCCTAAGGCTAATCCCTGCAGGAGATGACTCCAGGAAAAGAAGCCCCAGTAAAGCAAAGACATCAGCTGGGGAACTTGGGGAAAGACGGGACCATTCTTGCTTGGGTGATACACCATAGGCCACAGCATTCCCTGGCTCCTCTAATTTCACTTCTTTCCTTGCAAAATTCCTCAAAAAAGACAGTTTTACTTAACGTGAAGACAGATCATACCCTGTAGCCTAAAGACAGCAATGAGGCAGAGCTTGATATTTAAATAATCCTGCTACCGAAAACTTGGGATCGATCGCAATTTCAAGTCCCTCAGTGAGAACATTTCTCAGGAGGAAACAGCCGGTTGGTTTTCAAGTGCTGTGCTTGCCACACATGCCCTCAATCAATTTGGTCTAATTTCACTAGCTTGAAGTACTTAAATCAGCTACGTGGCTCCTCATCATATTTGGAATCAGAAGAGAGCGTAGACAGAAGTGACTGAAGAAAACCATTCCAACAAGAGTCACATGAAAGAAAGCCTTTTAAAACTATCAGATCTTGCTGTAGACATACAAAAAAAATATAAGATCAAATTTGGCAGAACTCTGTGTTCTAGTTTCCACTATCAGACAGAGAATACATGTGCTCATTTAGACACCAAAGCATATCCCTAAATCCTGAAATACAGGCACAGCTGCAAGGATTGCTAAAAACCATGGGCCAAGTCCGATGGTAGTGCTGCAACATTGCTTCTAACACTTGAGCAGGTTCACTTTGTGACTTTATCCTATGTCAACACATATGGGCAGGATGTTTTTTGGTGAACAAAAGCCACCAGTGACCAACAGCACACAGGTAAAGTATTGGCTACAAAACCACGGATTGATACAGAAATAATTAGAGACTTGGCACTTGCTATTGTTCAGATATGTGACTCCAGGTACAGGGGAGCTGACTGCTTTCCAGGAACGGCCAAGCACCCACTGGGGGCCCCTTCACAGCACCCAAAAGCAGCAGCAATCAGAGCCACAAAGCACATTCTAACCTGTCCCGACAGAAGCCAATATTCAGCATGGCACATTCTGGATATTTGCCTTCAAGGAAGTCAAGAGGATAGCCAAGAATTAGGAAGCCCCATACGGCCCATAAGCAAGCAGTGTACTCCATGTGCCAGGGCTACACCGAGGCGTCTGGCAGCGGGGCTGGATTGGCACTGGGGCCACGGAGCAATCGGAGCCCGTGCCTGCGAATGGCGGCAAGACAGCGGAGCTACTGGAGCCAGAGCCACCAGGTCATCCTGGGACACGGCCACATCCGCAGTTTTGTTCCTTTCCATAACAGCCGGAGCCACGAAGCTCCTGTGGAGCTGCTGGCAACACCACCTGTGAGTCGTTCCTGGAACGAGTCCTCTGAGGTGCGAGGTTTGTAGCCCGAGGCATCTGGCAACATCTCGGCTTTGGCAGGCGGCTGCAAGGTCAGGGAAGCTGGCTGCCCCTCACCCAGAGCTTCACCCAGGCAGGCTGGAGGAGCTCGGGGGCCCTGGCTGCAGACAGCGTCTTTTCACACAGCCGAATTCACGAGATGCAGAGCCATTTGGAAAAGAAAAATGAGGTCACTGATTTTCATTTATTTATCTTAACAATAACCAAAGGCTGCTGCTAAAAACCTTTCCTCCCTCTAGTACGTGCCCTAAGAAGACTTCGCCCCAGAGGCTGGCAATAAAGATGTTTCAAACAAACTCCACACCGGACTCATCATCTGCACCTCGGCCTGATCCTCCTGCCTTTGCGTACACCACTTGTACAGCAGAAGAACTCTTACCACCAACCAATCTCAAGTGACTCATTCTACACTTGTGCTAGGGAGATCAGAAGGAAGCCTCGTGACTTATAATCCATAGTTAAAACTGCAAGAGCATAAAGACAAGTTATCTGGCAAAATGGAAGTTAAATAAATACAGGTGCCTTGTGGTTGCTACTTGCTGATCTGGCAGCAGTTGTTAGTCATTTCATCAGAAGACCCATCTGCGAGGATCTAAGAGTCAAAAGCTTTGATTGCCTGCCCTTTATGTTGTCTGGCTCCTCTTCACTCATTCTCGAGAGCCAATGAAGGCTCGGAGTAGTAACAGAAACCTATCCAAACCATGCTGTTCTGCAGATGTTAAAAAGATAAATGCACAAACTGTGAAGGAGCTCACACAATACATGGCAAACGTTTTGATTAACTGCCCTAACTGGAAGTCACAGACTCCAGCCTCTCCTAGCATGTGTTTTGGCTTTTAAGAAAGGAAGTCTGTAATGGGGTTTTCTGTGAGCGTCTGTCATCCTGAGGTTGCTCAGAGCCAGGCTCAGCAATGGAAGAAGGCTGCACTGTAGTGGAACTGGTGTGGTTGTGCTGCAGGGAGCAGCGGGAATCAGATCCTTTTCAGGGAGGCCGCAACAGCACCATGGGACATTGCACCCACCACTGGGCTCCAGTCAGCTACTGGGGAACAGCTCCACAACTTCAAAGGAATTCCTCCTCCTTCCTTCAGTCTGCCCAGTGGCCTGGATACGGGGGTCAGGCACACAGCCCTGTGTTTGGCCCTTTGGGAATCACAAGCGGAAAGAACCACAGGGAACAAGCAGAGCATGAGGCACCACATGGGACCTTCTTCACAGCCCACCAGGAGCTGGAGCTTTGCAGGAAGCCAAGTAACATTTCTCAGGCTTAAAAACCAGAACAATACCTGCTATAAAATATTTTGTTCCAAAAGAGAGAAACCAGCATCGCATTCACAAAATACCTCACAAGTCCAGCAATGAAACTGGCCTGTACACCAGGGAAAACATTGCATCCACACATGCAACTTTGACGCTTGCTGCTGAACTTGTGTCTCTCAAATTTCCTGTCCTGAACAATATAGGACAGCCCCAGAGACAGAGCGTGCATTGCAAGGGGTGTTGGCACAAACTGACTGAAACCAAAAGAAATTCAAATTCAAGGCTGAGTCGCTTTCCTTACCTCATCCCATTGTACTTAGTTGTTTCAGCACATAATTGCTAACATCCTTCATTGATCTGAAATTCCTGTGGATACAATAAGGCCAGCCACGGATGGATGCTAGCCTTCACTCTGAGTTTACAGGCCTTTGTCACAGCCCCTGGGCTCAAAAAGTATAACGCTTTCAGAGTGTCAGTGACCTAAATACATCTCTGAAAGCCCCGAGTGCATCTGTGGGCGCCCCTCATGATGCATTCAGCCCATTTCCTGCAGCCACGCCAAAAGCCTGAGGCTCCCCTGCACACGGCAGCTCCTCTTTCCCAGCCCTGTTGACTTGTCCTTTTTCCACTTACAGTCATAAAATCATTTCCTCTTCCTCCTGGGCTCCGCATTAGCTATTATGAACTGCCACAGGGCATCCTACTTTTAAATTCCCTGTGCAGCCCCATCTGAGGAGTTTCGTGTCGGTGCTTGGAGAGAAAAATTCACTGGCGCATAAAGGTTTTATTATTCCGAGAGTGGGGACAGATGTGCAGGTGATTTTTTTTCACTCCCGAGGTGAAAGACAGAGATTACTGTAACACACAAGAGCATAATGAAAAAGTATCGTAATGCAAGAGCAACAAATCGGGAGATGTATATGAAATTTATATACATTGACATCAACATCAATTTTACATATAGATATGAATACTTTCAATTACTAAGGGGAAAGATCATATAATAGATATTACTCACACCTAAAAAATTATGAGCATCATTCTTTTAAAAAACTACTTGAAAATCATTTGAACTCATGTACAAAATATACTCCAAGAAAGCCTTTCTTTCTCATGGTTCAGTAGAAATAAATGCTCTATTGAGCTGGTGTTTGAAAATATTCAGTCCCAACACATATATTAGAAGCATACCACCCTCAAGGTAAAAAATATATTTTAGGGTTTTCCTGTCGCTTTCCAAAAACAGCTTAGAAGACAGTGGTGAAATCAGTGCAAAAGTGACCACCTGGGGTTTGTCTGAGTGAGCAATAAGATATAGAAGAGAAAGGGGAAAAATACATGGAAACAACGGGTCCTCCCTTCTCGTATGCAGCAATAATACATTTTGTTGACATGGAAGTCCTTAATGCACATCTAATAAATAGCATATCCAAGCCTCCAGCAAATCTGCAATCAAGATAAGGTAAAGTTAAAACAGGGCAAACCTCTGATTTTCACAGACACTGCAGGAAGCTAATTTTAAATAGCTGCTCACCCCCTCCCTCCAGTAGGATCAGTCTTGGATATTTTAAAAATGTCCCTCTAAAACTAGATTTACCTAAATTGCGATGGTTCCTACAGTGAGGAAAAACTACTGCAGAACCAAATGTTCGTTCCAGAACTAGATTTGTTTTTTGGTTTTTTTTTTACTGTGACTTTTTCACACCCATCTCAGCCTCCCTTTGGTTTTCAAATACTATTGACAGAGACACGAGATTCGCCTGCTAAAACTCCTATTTTCGTTTCACGCATCACCACTTTTTGGGACGGGGGACACAGCTCGAAGCCCCGGGGCTGCCTCAGGGCTGAGCGCACTTGGCAGCAGCTGGAAAAGTGGGTCACTCGCTCGCAGTTGACTGACCCCGTTCCAGGCGGGATCGCAGGATGTGTCCCAACCTTTGGGGAACGGCAGGGTTTGTTTGCTGTCGGGGAGGTGCGGGTTATCAGCTCGGCGGGGAGCGGAAGCAACCCAGCGGGGCAACTTTTGTGAGGATAAGCAAAGCTCCAGCAGCCCTGGGGCGGCCTCTCCCCTTTCCACGGGAGGCTGTCTCGGCGCAGGTATAAAACCTTATTAACCTGCCGCAAAACAGTGACCAAGCCTTCTGGCACATCTGGAAATAAATGAGTGAAGTCTGGGGCGCCATCCTCCCCACAGGGACAGCCGGGGAGGCTCGGCACATCACCTGACCCCTGCAGCCGGCTGGGCACCATGACGCCGAAATGGCACGGGAGACAAAGCTGCAACCGGGCTTTTCACGCCTCCCGGTGTGGTCCCGGGGAAGAAGGCTGCTGGAAAACGCCCAATTCCCGACATTTTCACAGCGGGTTCAGCACCGCCAGGCCCGCCTTGGGTCGCCTCAGGCTGCGCGGGCTCGTGAGGGAGCTCAGTGGCGGGAACGCCGCCGCCGCCATTTCCTGTCCCCCCTCACAGCCCTGAGCCGGGCGGGCGCCGTGAGGCGGCACCTGAGGCATCGCCCTTTGAGGTGGAAATGGCGCCAACGCCCGGCACCATCGCCCTCCGTCCCCCTCAGCGCCTGCGGCCACCTCCCCGCCCGTGCCCTGAGAGGGGAGGCGTGAGGGGGAAAACAACCCTGTGTCACCTCTGCGTCCCCTCATCGCCTTTGCGGTGAGGTGGGCTCAGCCCTTCAGGCGGAAAGTGGGCAAAGAATCCCCCAAAGTGCAGACACTAAACCCCATTTCTGTTATCGCAATACCCACTTTCTTTGCTATGGCCATCGCTTTCTAAAAACTGGGACAAAAGCATCTCTCCAAGAGGCTGGCGGGTGCTTTTTGGCACACCTAGGCAGTGTCAGGGCTCCATTCCAGCCTCATAAGGCATCGGCCACATGGAAGTGTGCTTCCTGCGGATTTCAATGCACTTAAAATCACCTCAGACCGCTTAACTTCACACAGATAAAATCTTCTAGCCACAGTGGCACTGTGTGCAGCATTAGACCTTACTGCCACAAAAGGGAGCTTTAACATGAAAACAAACCCCTTCAAGTTATCCTTAAAAAAAAAAAAAAAAACCATTAAAATCTTTAAAGAACGCAAAATGCAATTCAAGCATCCAGAGATCACCACTTACTGGCTGCACATGTGCATGCTGTGCTGCAGCCTGTGATACTGGGTTGTGTCCTCAGTGACTCGCAGCATCATTTCAAACCCATCAGCATGCCAGGAGCTCCTTTAGGGGAGATGCCAGCGATTTTCACCATCGTTCTTTCCCCTTTTCCCTTCCCCACCCTCCCCCAAAGAGCCAGCTTTCACACAAGCCCCATTTTTCTTCAGGTCACTCTGAAGAAGACACTGTTTTGACAGCGTCGTGCATTTTCCCTCTTGCGAGTCCATGGAAGCCCTGCCAAAGAAAGTGATGCATGGTCAGAAAGAGACCCTCACCCTAATTAGAAGCCTTCACTATTCAGCAGGGTTTCAAGAGGACAGAAGCCTGAGGCAGCTGGATGGGAATATGAACCATACCATGCTCCAGCAGCTTTCTCATATTCATCCAGTGACCGAGATCCATCTGTTTATCATCAGCTGCAATACAGTCGGAGACAAAGTGCATTGTTAATAGGGTGTGTTTGAGAGAAAAGTCACAAGAAAGTGCCCTAAACTAAGTGATTTCTGAAAGTAATGGCTACGGAGCACATACCACACAGTAGCGCTGAGCTAATGGATATTTTTCTTCAGTCATGGCCATTAACGGTGTGGTTTTGCCAGAAAGATCCAAAAATAAAATAGAAGGGCTGGCAAAGCACCTTATCCAGATAAGATATTTCAGTTTCTAACTAGCTCTAACTTTGATTCCTTTTTCTTGCAAGGAAGACAGGATTTGCCATGCATTATCAGTACAACAGCTCCCTTTGGCCACAAGCTTGTCTCTGACAGTAACCCTGGACAATGCTTCAGAGCATGCTGAATGTTCTCCAAGTAACATGATTACGTGTAGCAATTCCAAAGCATTAATTAGGTTGCTTCATCACCCTTACTCAAGTTCCTGTTTCTGAAATAACAAGTCATGTATTATCACGTATGACTGTTATGATATATGAGTAACTATTATCACATATTGCACGTTACTTAGAAGCTGGAGATTGTGCTTTTAAGGCCATAATCCTATTCTGTTCAGCACTGTATGGAAAGGAGAAGGAACCAGGAGATGCCACCACATTTCACTAAGGCACTGTGAAGATGCAGCTGACCCAATGCCACTGAGGGATGCCTCACTCAGAGTTTGGATATTGGATCACTGGAGAGCAGCAGACTCTCTGCTGCTGAAAAAGCAGTCAGTGGCCACCAAAAAAAAGTACATATATATATACTTTTTTTAACTAATGACAATATAAGGGGATGTTAGAGTTCTTTCTACAGTCACCCGCCTTCACAGAGCTACTTGGACTTCTACTGATTAAGCGTGGAGCCCCTTGTAGGTGGGATGAAAAGCTGGACACCAGAGAAGCAGAGTAACTGGGGGAGACTATGAAGCACACAAAATGCAATCAGGTCAGTAAAAGGCTTGCAGTCCTTGAAGCCTCTAAAATTCAGAAATAGAGACACCTTGCAAGCAACACACCCAGGGTTAGTTTAAAATCAAAGGTTATAGGGTGGATTTCTTTTTTTTTCCTGTTGCCCTTGTTTCAGCTTTCAGAAATTTAACGACGTTCTACACTATCAAAGCATTCATTCATCATCTTGATTTCTTGCCCCTCCCATTGTAAACTCTATTCTACCACCTTTTGCTCACTTCCATGCAGTCACTGTTCTTAGCAGGCTCACAGGGGAGATTGTCTGGAGGCAAATAGACACTCTGGTAACTCAAGCAGATTAGTTCATCTGGTACCGGAGGTTTTATAAGGATGCTTGTTTTTTTAAAGTTTGTGCTCTAGTTTCATAAAAGGTAACTTATCGTAAAAATTAGCAGTTTTCTTTTCTATACAAATGAAAGATGGCTTTGTTTGCTAATAGAAGTTTGAATGTCTGAGTTTGAAGTCAGGGTAGAAATAAAAGCTAGAGCTGAACCTTTTCCAACAGGACCTAGACCCGGAAGAATTACAGTAGTCTCGTGATCCAGCAAGGAGTTATATAACACTTGCCAGTGCTGTGTGGAGTTATTTCTGAGGATGATGTCACACTTTGCTCTGTGGTCCTGTTCTGTGAGGTGATTTTCACAACAGGTTCAGGCTGCCATCAACTATTGGAATGGATGACCCCAGCAAGGGAATCACTTTATTTCCTGCACTCTCCAAGTCTGTACAAGAGGTCATTTAATCACGGTTACTTCTCTGCTCTTCCCAGCAGCTCGTGTTTGGTTTAAGCACTACTTCCAAGTAGGGCTGCAGCCCTGACCTGAATAAATCAGGAGCTGGGGAATTTATCACTTTCCTTGGTAGTTTATTATAGTGCTTATTAAACATCCCTGCTAAAGATACATGCCTGTGCTCTGAGTTTTCTGGTTTCAAGTTCAGTCTTGTGACTTATCCAGCTAAATTACAGAGCCCTTTAGTACATATTTCCTCTCCACAAAGGTGCTTAAAGTGCTGTAATCAAGTCACTCCTCAACCTTTCCTTGTGATAAGCTAAATAGATGGAATTCTTGATTTCTTTCTCTCCATGCAAAACACAAGCCTTTAAATCAGCTCCCAAGTTTCCTGCACTCTCCCATCTTTTAGCACCCTCTTAAACGCACAGGCAGCTAGAGGGAATGCTGTACTCCAGTGCATCAACTATTGCATGAACACTTGTGTCCCCTCTGAGCTCCAAATCCTTTCCCAGATGTTTTATGGGGTATAAGTCCCATTTAGGAGGCATGAATCTGGCTCCAGACTATCAACCCCTGAAATTTGTGTATCTTGTTTTCTGACAACCAGGGAGTTTCCTTCACACCCCTTCCAACAGTAGGAGCACTGCACAGATGTGGTGTGGCCAAAAAAAGGGCCTTTGAGCTCTCTCCCATTGCGACAGTCTTGACACTTTTCCCTTCGGCTTCCACTGGAATTGCCACCAAAACCACCATTAAATGGCAACGCACTTCAGATTAAAAGAAATAATCTCAGATTATTTCTGAGATATTTGTGTTGCAGATGACTTTGGGAGGAAAAGCACATTCTGACAGCTGCTTCCATGTCATTGTGCTTTTTTGTTTTTGAAAGAGAGAAGACCATTTGTTTCCAATTTGTCTATAAATAATAGAGGAAAACACAGCTGAGGGGCCCAGTGTGATTTTTATAGAACGTTCATTTTTAGAAATCTGATAAGCTTAACCACATATGTTTGAAATCATAGCAATATAAAATACAGAAATTTTTAAAAAACCCTACTTGTCATGCAATCTATTATTTATTTTATCTAGTACTTAGCAGCATTTGTCAAATACTGTGTGTTGGGGGCAACTTTGGACCTAAATTCTGAACACATGGAGAAGTCTCTTGTGGATGGAATTAACAGATTAGGGCTTAACCTTGATGAGGTCAGAACTGTGGGGTTTTTTCCCTGGATTGAGAGTGACCTCACAAGCCAGCATGGCCATTAATTAGCTCCTGTTTATCCAAGTGAGTCAGGAAGGCAATGGACTACACCTGAATTCCCACAAGCTGTGTTAGGTGCAGGTCGGACCTCGCAGGTTACCAGTACCATTGGTGATACCTGTTCCTCAGCCACGGCACAGCAGCAAACCCCTTATTTCTAGTCCCCTTATTTCCTCAGAAAGACCATCTTTATAAATAAATAAATAAATAAATAAATAAAGGAGGTGAATTATGCCACTCATGTACCAAGAGAAAATACCCCAACCTGGAGTATTTAGTATTTTACCTGACCATTCAGAGGATTGCTGATTTACAGTGCTGATCTATAGTACAGCAATCTCAGGGAACCGGAGCAAAAGGAGAGGGGGACAGATACGTAGCTCAAATGTAATATTATGCCTTAGAATGTTAAATTCTCTCTTCCCATTCCTAGCACTATAAAAATTGTTTATGATGACCCTATTTGTCTTCTGCTTTCCTGAAGTAAAATCACATCGTGTCACACCCGTGCCATTTAACTGATAAATCACGAAGTGTTTGTTAGTAATGCAGCATTAAAGAATATTTCTGATCTGACTTGAATTTTTAATGCAAGTGGGTGAAGCCAGTGGAAATAGTGTTGTTGGAGAAAGGCTGTTTTCAGCTGCAGCGTAGCGTGTGAATGCTACAGGAAGCCATTAATAAGCAGAAGGGTTTTATTGCAGAGGCTCTGGCCACTACCTTGTAAGGTCTCCACAGCATCAGAAACCCAGCCTGTTTGTATCAGCACAGTGCCTGGAAGAGATACAGCAGCCTGGAGAGGCTCCTAAATCTTCACAGGAGGTTGCACTTCTAAGTGCAACTTCCTATATAAGGAAGCAAGCTCTGTGTTAAAGGAAAAGCGAGACTTACGGGAAGATTTGAGGACATGAGAACACTTCCCATGAGACCAGTTGGCTGGAGCCATCTGTCCAACATGGGGAATACTCATAAGAGCTCGTAAGAATGACCAGGCAGCAAAAAGACAAGTTTGCCAAGGGGCTCAGGGCACTGCAGCAATCGTCCCTGTCCTTCCCTCCATGTCAGATTCCTGCGGCAGGAGCAGTGTGGGGTACCAGAGGTGGTTATGAGGAAGTCCGAGGGGAAGAGAATGGGACAGCAGCCATTCCCACTACTGGCTATGCAGGGTAAGCTCAGCTTTCAAGCCTTTAAGAATGCCTTTCTCTTGTGTTCCTGTCTTAATAAAAGCCACAGAAAGGCCTGACAAACGAACAGTGATACACAAAGATTCCTGCTTAAAAAAAAAGGTATTTCCTACAGTTTTAATGAGCTGGTGTTTGCCCAGTACACTCAGCTATGGGTGTGTGCTGGCCTGTCTAGCTGATGGTACAAATTGCAGATCCATCACATCCAGACTTTCAGAGAGACAGAAGGGGAATTGCCATGTCCGCTGTCTTCTCAGACTTCCCTCCAGGTGCTTTGCTGGCAGCAGGCCCTGCTGCTCCCCAGAGAGGCAAGCAGCGCTCTTGATTCAGAAAATGTTAGCAGACAATAACTAGTCATTTCAAGAATATGTTCTGTTTTCAGATAAACACACACAGAACATGATGAAACAAGACTTTTTTCACAAAGGAGACTGCCCTGCTCTCCCTGGACTCAGTCTTGATTGCGCTTGCTTAGGCACTCAGCCGTTACTGGAACCTAAGGGGAGTGTTTAGCAAAGTGCATTAGGGCAGGAGGTTGCTTAAAGACCTTGGCTTTAGCCCACAGTGATTTTGAAGCACTGAATTTAAAGCCACCCACCATGATGTCTGTGTTTGTAATGTATTGATTCACATTGCCCACATACACACCCTGGGAGGACATGACAGATTTGTTCCTGTCATCTTCTACCACTCCTTAAGGAAAATATGTAACCAGCATCCCACCTGTCACATACTGAGTCACCTCCGGGTTAAATACATGTCTTATTTGTATTTTTTTCTGTTCAGCAGATAAACATGCTTTACTTGTCAGTACAGTCACTTCCTGAGGAAAAGCACTGAAGGTTATGCTCTATCAGAATGCAGATCACCCACCAAAACATTTGCTGTAAGACAAACACTCAGACTTTAGGAACAATAAAGGTGCTGGGACCAATTTCAATCAGGTGCTGCAGGAAGGGGATCCTCTTAGGCTAGAAAGGGAATAGCTGAGTTGGCGTGGTGGCCGGTTTGGTCATCCAGAGTGCACATCCTGCTGTCATGCAGTAATTTAAGTGTGGTGGTTTTACACACTGCAGTGCAGGGTAAACCATGGATGGAAAGCTGTCCGTGACTCACGGGAACAGGTAGGCTCCCTGTGGACCTAAGCAGCTCGCAGCATCCCATGGGCACCAGGTCCCCACCCAGGCCAGGAGGTCCAAACCAGGAGCAGTAGTGGGCTGCAGGAGTTCTCAAAAGTGTTACACAACCTACTGTTGAATTTTATTTCCCAAAGTTAATTTTTTTCCCTAAGAATCTCCATTCACCAAGCCTCCTCCACACATTACGGGGAATTTTTTTTCGATTCATAGAGGGGCTCAAAGTTTAGGGATTATAAATGGGTTCTTTGCTACAGCTCATGGGGCAGTCCGGCAGCAGAATTAGGAGCAAGTTTGGCATTCCCACTCTCTTGGCTTTGTGCTTTAATCAAACTTTATATAAGATGAAGGAGGCCCAGGAACTGGCCGTACTATCTCTAATGTCAGGAACTGATTACAAAGGCACCAGTGCTTCTTGTTCTTGCCAATACAGCTCCTGTCTGATAGAAAATTATTTGACTGAGGGCTGGTTCAGAAAGGAGCCATAAACTGATAATACCCACATGACTACAGGAACCAAGAACTTAATCTCTGGTGGTTATTTCCCAAAGTAAATATTTAAATAAACTAACATCTAAAAAATAATAAAATGTAATTAGAGATAAGCAAGGTTATAAAAGTTATTTTCTTGTAGGCTGCAGGAAATTTTACTTCCAAATCTCCTCAGCATACAATGGGATTATAAAGTCACTACGATAGAAATAGACATTATAACCCAAGAGCAGATTTCCTCTGAATATCAAAAAGCACTTCCTGTAATGGGAAATTGTCAACAGACCTGCATAGTGGCAAAGCAAGGGTTAGTTTATTACATGTGGATATCCTGCCAATATATTTGCACCTGCTTACAGCCTCCAGATTGTTTTCCAGGAACAAGGGAAGGCTCCAAGTCCCTAATCGGGAAAGGTGCATCTCTTATCCAGTAATCCAGGAGGCATTATGAACCCACATACATCTTTACTCTTGCTTTTTTTCTTTTAACATGAAAAAAGCTTTTTCTGCCCTGAAATTTCCAAATCACCATTCCTCTATTTCAAAAGTAAGCAGTCATCATTAATCTGTCTGCTGCGTCTTTCCTTTATGTTCTTTAAACCCTCCAAAAACAACATGCCAAGGAAAAAAAAAAAAGAAATTCATAACAAAGCATTTTACTCCCATAACTGGGGAGTAGAGATCGCAGTGAACCGCAGCCAGGCCGAGCATCAGCCCAGCTCTGCAGGCTGCCAGCTCCGTCATCTGAGCTCAGGGAGGAAGAGGAGGAGCGGAGGCTGCAGCAGGTGCTGTGCCTGAATTCACAAGCGCAGTGACCTTCCCTAGGAGCATGGCAGGAATTTCAAATGGGATTAGCCACCCGGACAAGGGAAAGGTCATACTTGACATTTCCACTGGAAATTCTAATGCAAATAGACCTCTGATACTCATGACATTTTTTTACACACATCTAACAGCCATACATATGTAAAAGGAAAATGATAAAATGTGATGACTAATTTATGTAAATCTCATAAAGGCAATAAGGCCGAGGGCTGAGCACATAGAAACATTAGTCAGGCAAAGGAGCACATGATTGGATTCCTCTTTTATTTGCTACCATTTTAAATTGGTTTATTTTGATAGGGTTATTGTTTGTTTAGCTTTCAAAAAGTGCTCAGTGCCTGTACAAGGAGTATAGGACATAGAGCCCTCGCTCATAGTAAGGAGCACAGTGATCCCTTGGCTTTATTTGGAATGGTTTTGGTCACTGCCATGAGGGTGGGAGCTGATCGAGGCAGAGAGGCTCTCTAGGAAGCCAGGGATTTTTACAGCCTACCTCAGCCTTGCATATTTAAACACTGAAGAATCCTGGCAGAAAACCCAAGGAACATGTGAATTTTTGGAATTAGATCCTAGTGCAATGCAAGTAGAATATTTACAATATGAAGATTACATGGAATATAGTTCTACAGCAAAGCTTTTCTCACCATAAGGAGCCTTAACAAGAGCATGAGCATTGCAACATATTCTCACAGTTACAGCTATTTCCGCCATATATCTTGATAAGCAAATTTCCTTATCAGTTATGTTCTGAGGTCACCAAATTAGACAGAAATAGAGTGCTTTGGTTAATCTACCCAAAGAAGAAAATTAAAGATATCAGGCTGAACGACAGCAGAGTGGACGGAAATTTTGGTTGTCGAGCTTTTGTTGCTATTTTACACAGCAGACCACTCTGCTCAGCAAACCTGTGGTCAGCAGAACTCTGTGGTATCTGCAGGTGTCCCAGTACAGGCAGGAAAATAAGTCAAAGCTAAATTTAAACTAAATAGAGAAAACCCAATTCTCTCAGCGTCTTATTCAAAGTTTTGCTTTCAACACAACCAAGAGCGGTTTTACCCCACTTCTTATCATCTCCTGTTTTGTTTCAATACGTCTATTCCTGCACTTTTGTATTATTTCAAAGGACAGTACCTCATTTTCCTCAGCTGGGGGGCTGGGGAAAACTTTTATTAAACTTCTTAAAGCTTGTTTATTTTTCTTAAGGCTAATTACCTGCCCGCAATGACTTAATTTTGTTTATTACGAGTTTTAAAATGACAAGTTCATCTGCCACCGGAAAGCAGCGATGCTTTAGCGACAATGAAAGGCCACAGTCCTGCAAGCACTTATGCATATGCTTCACGTTTTGCATGTAAATAGTCCCATTGACTAAATCCCAGTTCTTTGAAAGGGAAGAAAAGGCTGAAAGGCAATCATTGTTTTCCCAGGCAAACAGTGCAGGAGAAGAAAAGAACAAGTTAGGAATATAGAAAATTAACTCATTTCCTGTCGCCCACCACATGCATGCATATCCTGAAACTCCTGAATTTACTTCAAGGATCTAGAGTCTCTTCTGTATGCAGCCCAGTTTTTCAGTGTCTTAATGCTTTATTAGTTTTCCAAGGCAATTTATTTAGGCAGATCTAACATGGCACATAAAACTTTTAAGAGATAATTCAAGAGAAAACATCGTGAGCAAGCAAAGAGCAGCTCTGATATTCAACCTCCTCCATAAGGATAAAAACAAAAAAGGAGAATTCAAACAACTATCAAGGAAGGAAAAATGTATTCAAACACTGTAGAAATTAAATAATTCAACGCTCTCATTCCATGAGCTTCCCAGTTAGCTCCATCTTCATTTCCTCCATGGTGGATAATAGCAGGTGTATTGCTTCAGTCGCCCTAGGTTTAGACCACGCAGGACTGATCATAGAATCACAGAATGGCTTGGGTTGGAAAGGACCACATAATTCCAATCCCCTGTCATGGACAGGACCTTCCACTAAATCAGGTTGCTCAGAGTCCCATCCAACCTGGCTTTGGACACTTCCAGGGCTGGGGCATCCACAGCTTCTCTGGGCAACCTGTGCCAGGGCCTCACCACCCTCATAGTGAAGAATTTCTTCCTTGTGTCCAATATAATCCCGCCCTCTTTCACTTTACAAACATTCCCCCTTGTCCTATCATGTGTTGTGAGCTCAAAGTGGTCTTGGACCTAGCAGTGTCCTAGAGGATAAGAAATCTCCTGGGTTCCCTCTCTAACCAAGGAGGAGGAGCAGCTCACAGCTTTGACCTGAAGCCCACCTCCTACAAAAAAGAATGGAAAAGACCAAGATTTTTTTCCCCTGTCTCTGTTCCACAACACCCCAGCCAGAAGTGCTGAGGTGTGTTTAAGCCCCCTGATGCTTGGGCATAGCCTGAGAGCCCTGTGCTGCAGCCCAGCACAGCGCAGCGTCCCACGAGGTGCAGTCTGTGGGCAAAGAGTTGTGGAACAAATCTGAAAACAACATTACTGACGGTTGTGGGCAGCTGATCAACAGCAGCACTGACATTAGCAAGTGGAAATAGTCCCCTGTTACACACACACACACACACACTACACGTGGGCTCCTACGCTGAAAACCAGATAGGCTGCTTTGCCTCAGACTGGCTCATGTTTTTTCCACTTGATAAAAAGTCATGAGTTACTCTGAAGTTTATTCTATCACTGACTTCTTTCAAACCTGACTGAGTAACTATCGTACCACCACCACTGAACCCACATGAGAGATGTGACAAGTGGAAAGTATTAAAATAAATTTGCTACTATGAATTTTCCTATAGTTGTTCTTCATCAATTCTCATAAAAAAAAAAAAAGTATCCTGAACTTGCACAAATTAAAAACTATGTAAAAGCAAATTAGGCTGGAACTACTGCTTTGAGGTTCCTTCCAGCCTAAAATATTCTAAGATGTAAATTCCTTATCACAGCAATAACTTTGGCACGGGAGAGAAGACAGAGCAGCAGTCATTGCTCTTATTACAACCAAAAGATATGGGGACAGATATGGGTTCAATTAACACAGCCTGTGTTAATTGAGGAGTTCTTGTAGCCTGGAGAGCTACAGCTGATACAACCTCTGCTTCTCGGGTGCCCTCAAGTTACCAGCTGACAAATCTTCCAAGCAGGGCAACTGAATCTATACAAATATTTCATATACAAAAGTTTCCTACTGTCCAAAGATAACACTTATAGATAACCAAATGTAATTGATAGAATTATGTAAGATAACCAAAGATAATGAATAAAATTGGGGTGTGAGGGAAAAAATGCATGGAATTAATTAAGAATCATAAGCAAACAGAGAAGTCCTGTGACATCTAACAGGCTTGTGGAACAGATTGCTCTGAGAGCCAGGAGAACCCAGGTGAAGGTACCTGCCATGGTGGCACCTTGGCTGGACACCATTCCTCACAGGGCCCAGTATTCCAGCAGCTGGAGCCCAGACAGCCAGGGAACAGAGCTCCCAAGCTGCCTCCGTGACACGGAACGTGTCTAATTCACACCACAGACATTCGTGTGATTTGCCCGATGAAGGGGTGGCCTTGACAGAACTAAAAGCTGCTGATGAATCAGTGAGGCCAAGAGAGCTGATGCATATTTTTTTTTAAGGTTACTATTCAAGGAAGCAGTGTAGTGCACAGCAGTAACAAAAGGATTGTGGTAAACAAATTATTCCTTGGAGAAAATTCCTCCAAAATTGGGTAGTGACAGAATCCAATCAGGGTGAAAAAAAAAAAAAAACCCAGACAAAAAACCCCCCCACCAGACCCAAACACAAAGAATAAAAACATTGCAGAACAAGGATCTTTCTCCTTTAACTTCTGCAGGACTGGAAACCAGATGCACTTACTTTTTTTTTTAATTAATTTTTTATATTGCCAGACTGCCTAAGCTGCCTTGAACACATTGAATACCTAATTCAAAAAATACCCCAAAACCAGCTTTTGTGATTTTAGCTTACAGATTACTGAATAACCCACAGGCCACCAGCTTCTCTCCTGCTATTTGTAAGTCAGTCCAGATCAAGCTGGATGGGGAGGGGAAAGGCAGGTTTGGGGTTTGTTTGATTTGGTGTTAGGCTAAAGCTCAAGGTCCGTTTGTTTAGGAAAGAGATTCCCACCCCCCAAATGATGCAGTGTATTTTATGTTCAATAGAAAATAATACAGGAGCATATAATCAATATGCCAAGTGAGGTGTAATGTACACTCGGTTCTAGGTTTTGGGGTTAAAATTTCTCTAGAAACGCCTATTTTCCTCTTTTACTATGTTTTACAGAATTTCCGTAACTTTCCGTAAATACTGACTTTTTTATCTACAGGTAACTGCTGAGATTCCCCTTTCTAAAGCTCTCAAAACTGCTTTTTGGAAAAGGATCAGTTATTTCCTCCAGGTCCTGAGAGCATCTCCCTGAAATAACTCCTCCAGCCACCCGATCAGTGAAACACTGAGCTCAATGCCAGCTGGAAGGTTTGGGAGGCAGGTTTCAGCTCACCTGCCTGAGCAGCCAGGCACAAAAACCCCGTAGAAGAAGAACAAGGAGCAGTTTTGCCCCTTTGCCTCCGACGGGGATCCAACGCCTTGGAAAGGAGCTCGCAGCGGTTCGCATCAGTGCGCGAGATGAATATAAAACCCAAACCAAAACACGATTTGTTTTTCAGTTTATTAAAGGAAATGTTTTCATATAATTAATCATGGTCCGCGAGGCCGCTTTATCCAACGCCGTTCCTCCCTACCCCCGCCATCCCACATGGAGCCTTAGCCGGACTAAAATTTTGCAAAGCCTTGCATTGTTCTCCCTGACACCGGATCAGCGGACACAAAAAAGCAACTGCCAGCTCAAAAGCAATCCGGCGATAGAGCCTGGTGCTATCTAATCAAGGGCAAAAGGTCACTTCCGAACAACTGGGCAATAAAAGATTATTTCCAGCCGCAGAACAGAAAGGCCCAGTGGTGGATGCTTGAAAGAGGGGGGTGGAAGGAGGGCAAAAGGGCTCCCGTCTGTGGGAGGAAGTGCATTGAATAAAGCCAGCAGACGGGAACCATCTGGCTTTGTGCGTGGTCTGTTCTTCAGAGGAGAGAGAAAGCCCCCTCAGCAGGGCCAGTGACTCTGTGCAATGATTCAAGCTTTTCTTCTTTTTTTTTTTTTTTTTTTCCCTCTCTCCCATCAATTTTAAAGAAGCTTTCCCAGGCACCAAAAAATTGGAAACGGGAACTTTCCCAACAGGCGGATGGACGCGTCTTATCAAGTGCAAGCTGCAAGATGGAGCCCATGTTTTAATTTGGTCATGAGAGATGGCTCTTATCAGGGAGCAAGGCCTGTGGATGACCAGACAAGGCTTTTTTTGTTTGTGTTTTTTTAAGGATGGCTTCAGAAGAAGCCTCCCAGGGACCCAGCAGACTCAAATTCCCAACCCGCCCAATACACTGAGGTTTGGTTGCATTTTTAAACAGCAAACAGCATTTCCAGCAGTATCACCTTTATTATGTATACTCCATGCATTTCCCTCCTTCCTCTCTCTCCCCACTTGTTATATGGCCTCACTTGAATGAAAGCAAGAAAATAAAAGGGCCAGATTACATTCAGTCCAGTTGCCATGGCCTGTGGGAGGGCAGAATTGCAAACACTTCAGTACAAATGGTACAATCCCTCCTCCCTACCCTCAGCCCTGCAGTTGTCCTCCATGTCCTCACTTTCCCTCGCTCCGTGGTTCGCACCGGAGGCCTTTGGCACTCGGCGGCGAGGAGCTGAATCTATTCAAGCGCCCAGACACCTCCTCCGTTCACCAGTGAATTGACTTTAAGCATGCAAATCACACTAATCCAGAATTCACAGGAGAGGAAGTCAGGAGGGTTCCCAGTGGTCTGGGAAATATTTTTCCTTTCGGGAAGGGAAGGGGAGGGGGGGGGGTCATTGCACTCTTCTTTAGAGCTCGCTGCAGGTCACTCTGGCTCATCTCAAAGAGAGTTTAGTTCAGAGGCTCAGCTTGACATTCATTGGTTTCTAAATCGGAACTTCTTGAGCGATTGTCCCAGCAATCCCAGGGATTGGGGCCTGAGCAAATAGCCCCCAACTAATTCTGCTGTAGTAGGGGGGAAACGAAGCAGTTAAATGTCCAGTTTATCAACAGAAAACAACAACTGAGCCTTTGTCCTAACAGGGTGCAGGAGGAAACCATTTTGCGGGGCTCATCTGCATGAGAAACCCAGGCAGCTGGGAAACGCCGACAGACGGCTTGGAGGGAGAGCCATGAAGACATCGGAGGAGAAAAATATTCCATACGTTGATTCTCTGTACGGCCACCTTCAAAAAGGAAGCAAAACTCAGGAAGTCTGAGTAAGTCAGACACAGCTTGACAGTTGAGGGGCTTCATTTTAAAGGGGAAAAAAAAAACCAACACCAAAAAAAAACCATAAAGCAAGAGTTTAAATAGAGAAATGTGACACAGCAGGTCCTCTGCCACAGCCTGTTTGTTAGAGGACAAAAAAAAAAAAACCACTACCAACAGCAAGGTGACCAAATGGCGAAGCCAACAGCTGTGGTATTTATTCTCTGCAAGCTGAGGCAGTGCAAAGACACCAGAGTTTCTGCTATAGCCTCACCAAACAGACAGGGAAACACAGAGTGCAATTTGGAGATATAAAGCCAAAAAGGAAAACCATGGAGTTGAAATGGACCTACTATAAAGTGGGTTAAAAAAACCCCAATGTCACTCCTCCTGCTCCTCACCTTTTTTTGTCACTCAGTACCAATCTAATCTCAGTTTTACTCAGCTAAGGGTTTCTTAGCAGTCACAGGCATTTTTCTCTAAGGATTTTTAGACACCCAGAAGTGGTTGGAAAAGCACAGGCAAAGGACTTGCCCACCACATTCCCTGTCTCTTCAAGAGCTGAGCAAAAAAACCTTGCCCTATCATTGCTCACGGTGAGGTCTATAACCCTTCTGGCAGACATGGAAACTGCATTCCACTTGCTCATCAATCCCAGTGGGAAAACAACCTGAAGGTGGGGGAGAAAAATCCCAAATGTAAAGCAGGTGAGCCTCAGGTTAAGGCAGCTGCTGCTTTAACAGCCACTTTCAACACTTGAGAAAGTGAAACCACTTACTGGAACAACAAAGCTCTGTGCAAGGAGGAGGGGATAGCTGAGAAAATGTGTCCCTGGAACAGACCCTCTGGGGACAGGCCAAGGCAAGATGATGAGGTTATCACCAGGAAGATCACAGCCCCCAACTGCAAGGTCACAACCTGCAGGAACTTAGACAAAGCTTTTAAAGAGAAGCAAATCCAGCATCTTCTGGAGTGCCCCAAAAGAGAAACCCACCCAAAGGGACGCTTCCATGGCCCAGCAGTACAATATTCACATTCCAGCCACAACAGAGCCAAAGCACTTCACTGCAGTGGGGGCAGCTCTTACTCCCACGTACCATGATTAAAACCCTGGAGACTCACAGTTGTTTCAGAGCTTCACTGGCATTCTTTGAGGCCAGAGCATGTGCTACACTGAGCGGCCACCCTGCTTTCCACTCCACTTAGCATTAATTACAAGCCTCTTTCTTGGATAGCTTGGTAGCTTTGTGGTTCAAGGGGGAAAGGGGGGAAAAAAAAAAATAAATCTCATCCTATTAAGTGTAGCCCAGAGAGCAAGAGACTCTGAAAGATAGGAAACCCTTCTCAGCGTGAACAAGCAGTAGAACTGCACTTTAAAAATACAGGTTTTAGTTGCAAGTGGCATTTCCAAGCTACTCTGCTCCTGGGGCCACCACGATGAGGGCCAGGCGTGCTATCAGACAGTTAATACCCTCAAACAAACAGCTTCCCATTCCCAGCCACAAACAGGGTTTTAAACATGCCCTATTTGTATCACAAAAGGCAAAGCCCCTGTCCTTGCAGAAGGCTCAGCTCTAGTTAGGCACCCAACAAAGACTAAGTTGGTAAGAACCTCCATTTGGTCTCTCTGGCTGACTCAAACCCAGCATTTTGCTGGGAGCAGATTCTGTAATTCTGGTACCAAAGCCCGGTAGCTTAATCACAGACCTCAGGCCACTTGTAGCTGATACCCTTAGCACAGACTCACCAAATCAGTGCAGCTCCAGAAGGGATGCAGGAGCACAGCACAGCTCTCCCGTCACAAACCCTTGGGTTTAAGGCTGCAGGTCTTAGGGCAAGCCTGAAAGGGATCAAAACACATACTGTGACCTGCCTGAAGAAGAGCAGACCTGCTTAATACCAGTCTATAAAACCAAAGGCTCTTGTCCTGGGTGTCCCCTCAGCTGTGGGGAATTTGGGCCTCATCATTCTGTGGAGTATCCAGGTGTTCTCAAGGGGCAGAAAGGAGTTTGCCACCAGCTGAGTTGCTCAGAGCTTTCTGGGCAGATATTTTTCATTTTACCCTGAATTTACAGACTCTGTAGCATTAGTCTGCCATCCTAACTGGCTTAGCCAACAACACACACACACACACACACACACTCTCACACACACACACACACACACACACACTGCTGTATCTTGCTGATGTGGGATCCTTAGGTTTGTAACCGAAGGGAAATTCATGCCAGTAGTCTACTGTGCAGATGAGGCAAGCAATCGCTATTCCTTACATCCAGTTGTAAATCAAATGGTTTCCTGCCTAAGTCTAGATAAGAATATAACCCCCAGGCTATGGACCAGCTGACAGCACCGAGTCCTTTTGTTAAGGAAATTATTGCAGATGACTCAGTGCTTTCACCTGTTCTCCTTTGCCAGGCAGCATCTCCTCTGTATGCCTGGACTGAGCTGAGGCTTCAGCAGAAACTTGAGGCTGAGACTCCTTAGACATCAAAGTCCATCTGTGGTCTGGCTTTACAGGCCATCCCTGCATTTCCAGCACAGGAGGGCAATGGAGACAGAGCCACCTCCACCCAAAATGTTCCCTTCGCAACCATATCCTGGTAGATGTGGCTCCTTCACTGGGGGAAGTGCTTAACTCCAGGTTTTGCTGAGCCTGACAGCCTTTAGCCTCCAGCCCTTTCCATACTCTGTGGCAGTCCTGTTGTGAGACTGGTTTGAAAGCAGGCTGATGGCAGAAGAAGGACGTAGGCAATTTTAAAAAGCATTTTCCGTTCTGACTCTGGTGTATCACTGTACAACCTTGTCCAACTCCTCCGTTGCTTTGTGGCTGTTGTGGCTCACACTTTTCCTGTCTCATTGCTGCCCTTACTACCCAGCGAGTGGGTTCACTCTGTGGGATGCTCCCCACCGTCGCTGCAGGCACGAAACCGAAAACTCTGATGTCATGTCTCGTAACCCATCAAAAAGCGCCTTGTTTGAAACAGGGAGATGGGATGAGGTCATCAGGAGTTGTAACTATTCTCTTTTTTTGGCACACCACCTCCTTATCTGGGAGGCATTGCGGGAGGGCACTGTAAAGGTTACGTAAAATCAAAACAGAATTGTCAGGCGTTCCTCTCCCCATCATTTGTTTTGGCAAATTTACACTCTCTGAAAAACATGAGGGAGGCATCATTTTCTGCAGTAGAACATCACGTACGAGCGGGGCTGACACAAAGAACAGTCTGCCCAAGGGAGCTGGGGAGGCCTTAGAGGCAGGAGAGGAAAACCTTTGGTGTACACTGAGTTCAAATATCCCCACGTGTGTCTGTGCCCACAGAATGCAGGAGGAGGAAAGGGTTATCCATCATACAGCTCCTATCATGGGAGACATTTTCAGTATGATTTCATTATATTGTATAATTGCATTGTCTGTAAGCACAGAAGAGCCAGAAAGGCCCTTTCCGTTGGCACTGGCATCTCATGGAAGCGCTGCTGCAGAGTCACAGGTGGGAAAGGTGATGGGCGCATACCTTGTTCATTCATATCTCCTCTATCTTCCTAAATTATCTGCAAGGAACTGGAGGAAGGGGGAAATAATCAGGATCCCCTGACAAACCAACCAGTGAGGCACTTTTACAGCTTGGCTCTAAGCCTCTGCTCAGAATCTCTTCCGCCTCTTTTTCAGAGCTCAGTGAAGATGAGCAACAGAGGGCATGGGCATCCTTCCATCTGTTCCCGCTCTGGAGAAGAGATACATCCAAAATGTTGCAACTGTGCAATCCTTTCCTCCTACTGGGATAAGTTTCTATGGTAAGATTTACAGCCTAAAAGATATCACTGAAGTCATAGTAGTAAGAGGGGCAGCTACAACAGAAAAGAGGAGAAACAGAAGTATTTTACTGAGTCAGACAGTTTTTCCAAGCCTTGCAGATGGTAAGAACAAGAAGCAAAAGTCATGCTCACAGTTAAAGCTAATGAAATTCTACAATCCCCATGGGAAACTCAGAAACACAGGCATGAAGTGCAGAACTGCTTCTTGTTTTCATTTATTTTTTAATACTTTGGTTACATGTTCAAATGCAACCCGTGGATGGAGTGCAGGGACTGAATTGCCTCAGGTGCTGCTGGATACATCCCATTTTTGGTTCATAGCCCTGCATCCATGTCTGCAGTCCCAGTAGCCACCTACAGTGATGTGTCTTCAGGCAGGGAGGTAAGGAAGGAGAGCACATCTAACACAGAGAGGCATGAGCATTCCAATTTAGATGCTGTCCATCTGCCCCAAATCATTTTTTGATACATTTTAATAACATTGCAAGAGCATCTCTTTGTATCTTCTATCGTAGGCATCCACAGCTCTCCATTAGCAAGATAAGATTAAACAACAGCCACTTACATTTATGTGGTAAAACAAGCTTCTGTATTTAAGATAAACTTTACAGGACAGGTGGTTTCCTAGATCGGAATATCCACAAGAAAACATTTAACTATCCTACATAAACGTCAACAAGGTATGAGAAGAGTGCACCTAATAAAGGAGATAGAGGCTACAATAAAAAGGGGCCCTAAATCAAAGAGCAGGTTCACACCAGCAAACACTCACACACACTGGGCTGATTGAAACAGGGAGCCTGTCCAGGCTCAACCTTCAGCATTGCTGGCAACCCAGCAGCTCTTGTGGTGTGGCTTTCCGTGCCTTTGCTTGGAGGTTTGACCCACACCATCACCTTGCTGGGCTTGTGGCCGAGACTGCATCCACAAAACTGCCCATGCGGGTTCTATATTGGGAGCTCGGTGTGTACTTCTACCTTTATCAGCTCTTTAAAAAAAAAAAAAAAAAAGAAAAGAATAAAAAAAAAAAGGGAAAAAACGCAGAGCAAACATTATCTATTGTTAATTACCTGTAAAGTAGGGCTTTTGCCACTTCCCCAGTTTCTAAGAGCTCTGAAGTGAAACCTGAAAGAAGCCACCCATTGTTTCCAATTGTGCAAGAGCCAGGAGCAAATAGGGCTCAAATTGCAGCTCTGAAAGGCAGCAGGAAATTGGCAGCCCAGTAATCTGCTCCTCACCATTCAGGGGAACAAAGGCGACATTCCTCCTCAAGTAGTCACCATTAGAAACCCAAGGCTGATCTATTTAGTAAGGCCCACAGAATAAATCTGTGGAAATAAAGAGTTTTAATTAGAAGGCCATAGGATATGGCTCTAGTTTCCAGCCCCGCAAGTAACATGTATTATTTAGGCTCTTACCTCGTTTCCCACATATCCAAACGCTGACACCCAGAGATCAGCACTGCTGCCATTCTCAAATAGTATTAAAAAAAAAACCAAGAAGTAATAAATGTGGAAACTGTTCATTACAGGTGGATCATACCGTACAGTCTGCTGTACCAAGAACATTTCAAATTGGTCCCTGTTTTGGGATTATATATTTTCCTCCTAGAGTATTAACAATCCTTCTAACCCACCACACATGCCCCACCTAGGGCACGTTTTAAATATTCTCCAGAAAGTGCTACAGTTCCCAGCAGGAAGAGTTTTTTCCTTCCCTCACATCCATCCATCCATCCATCCACCCATCCCTCCATCCCTCCCTCTGCACAGAATGACGCAGTAATTAAACACTGCTGGTCAAAGGCTCCTGGTTGTGCCAGTGCCGCACAGCGCGGCTCCACACAGCCCTCCAGCCCCAGTTTTCCCAGCAGCCAGAGAGAAGAGTTTCCTTCAGAGCTGTTTTATCAGGCACAGTTAATTGTAAAGAATTTAAGTCCAAGTGCAAAATGCTCTGAGATACTTCGCAATTTTTGTCACCTGAACAGATAAAGTTCTCCCAACTCCAGTGTGTTATAATTGTCAGCACGAAGCGCAGAGTAGGTTAAATTTTCCAGGGGATGTTATCTGCACCTGGCAGCAGTGATGGATGACTCTGGAACTACCATGGCAAGCGCTCCAGCTCCAGTACAGGGCAAGGGATGGAAAGTGGGGAAACAAGCACACAGGCCCTAGAACTCCAGGTTTGAAAGCCCATACAGAAGTCTCTGTGGAGACTCCAGGAGGGCATCTTCTATCTCTACCACTTGCTCCAGAGAGACCCTTTGACTATTTAACGCAGCAGAACTGATGCATTTTCAACTCTAACAGTATTTCCTCACATACTCTTGGCAGATCAGTAAACTCAAGCCCAGGTACTGCCAAAGTTTGGGAAAGTTCACACCTGGAGTTGAATTTCGGAGCAAAACAAATTCATGACATCCAACTATCCTGTATTTCCCACCCTGACTAACCAGGTTTATCCTCACCTTGATTTGGATGAGATACAGGACACGTAAAAATGTATTAAATCAACAAGTGTCTCAGTGACAGCCCAAGTGCTCCTGTGGTCGCAGCACATTTCATCCAGGAGAACTTTGCATGCCATGTAGAAAAATGAACGAGTGGACAAATATTCCCTAAAAAGAAGGGGTCAGGTAAATGAGACTAGATTTAGATAAGACTTTGCTATAAAAAGAAGGAACTGTGCAATCTCCCAATATCTGGGTTAGAGGAAAGCTCCAGCACTTCCCCCTTCCTTTCAGGCAACTAGTTTCTTCATTTTCATCTGGAAGTGTCCCACTCAAAGTGCACAGATCCAAAAGCAACAAATCAGACATCACACAAGAAACGAAGCTTTGGAGAGAACCTTTACCAGGTCACGTAAATTCATCTCTTCCTCCTGCTTGGAGTGTGGAAGAGGAATCCTCCCGGCACTGCAAGAACTCTCAGGTGGTTTGGAAATTGAAGCATGTGCCAGAAAACAGGAGGTGTCATTTAAAACAGCCATTAAGTAGTTAATCAGTTATGTAATTTCAGCCCTTGTTTAGGGTGCTCCAGCTACTCCTCACAGTCACGTTATCTTACAAACTAAGAATATCCTAACGTGTAGGAACACTGGGCATTCCTAAGGCAGTGCAAGCACTCTGTCGCCTGGCCAGCTCATTCACTGGTGTAAATCCATCAGCTCCATTCAGAAGAAATATTCCATGGAATAAACCCGGTCATACTACGGCAGCGACCCTGCGGGGTCAGGCAGGATGTCCCATTGTGCTCCTTCTTGCACAAACACAATGGGGTTCAGCCCCTGGGGGCAGAGCCTCTGTCAGGCTGTTTGTGCCTCCTGACATCGTGTTCTGCAGGATGTTTGTTTTCAGGTTGGGGCAGTAAGCGTAGACAAAAGGTTCACAAAACAGGGCGTGCTTACAAGGCCAGAGCCATGGCTATCAGGCACACCTTTCTCAAGGGACTGACCAAATGTATGTTTCTCTGCTCCAAAATAAAGAGCAACTACACTTTCACGCTAATTTTGGAATATACTCTTCTCCTGGAAGTACACTCTTTCTTTTTTAATACTGTCCACATGTATGTATCAGGATTATTGAAAAATCCAGGTGAATTTCTGGTTCTTCTTTGATGCTAAAAGGAAAAGTTACTCATTGAGACTAGTGTTTCACCCCTATATACTTAAACTAAAAAGCCAGACCATGTGTGCTTTGCAGGAAATCTTTCCCAAATTTGTATTTATTAGTAAGTAAATGAGGCAGTATCCCATCTCAAGACATCTTCACCAGGAGTGGGAATGGCAGCTACTGGGAAAACCAGCAGCACTGCATCTCTTTCTCACAAATATTAACCGAGCTGTAAATATCACTCTGGAGATCACAAGGTTTTTGAACAGATCCTTCCAGTGAGCAGGAAGCTCGTTAGCATGGGCTCCATATGGTGGGTAACCAATGCCAAGGGGAGAAGCCATGCCTTGGCTCCTCACACCAGCCAGAGGAAGGTGGAACACAACCACGGGGAAGAACTACAAATGATTAAGAGCTGCCCTAAAAGCAACCTGCCCCCCAAATGAAAGGTCATCAGAACGAGACCTGTGCAGCCCCATGTGCTGTGTAAGGCTGGGAAATCCAGCTGTGTGACAGCAGAACAGCATTTTATTCCAGGCTTTTTGAAGCACCACCATGACTGACACAAATGCTCCAGCTGGAAGAAAGCCAAAAATTAATCAGGATTCCTTAGAATTTGGAGGTAATTTTAGGAGAACAAGAAATGCAGAAGTATCAGTGAGTCCTGAACATTCCTCCAGGACAAAAATCTATTACTTCATATAAGTCCATTAAAACACTTCATCTAGCCCCTTTAATCCCTCTTAACAGATTTGCTTTATCACAGACAGAGGAGCTAATCCTCTCCCACCTGTCTTTAGGATATGGAACCATAAACAAGAGCAAGTACTTTTCATTTGTTAGGCATTATCCCCCCTCAGATAACGCCCTCACCCACGCCAGCATCAGTGTAATGGAGCCGTCTTTGGAGAAACACCCCAATTCTGAGGGCGAGTTCTCACCCCAGCCATGGATTCCTCCAGCATGGAACGTGGAAACTTTTATCTACCCACTGTTTGTACTGCTAAATTATTGTTTCCTAAACTCATCTCTTATCACAAATTTTGAGACACTAACCAAAGCAAGAATTCCAGCTTGCTGGACTTCCCTTTTTACCTTCAATCCAGACCTTACACATCCGAGGCCTCCGCTGTTAGAACCAGATGGCAGCCTCGGCCAAATCCATCACCCACCCATGCAATTAGGTCAGTAGGTCAGCTGAACTTACTGCCTAATTACACCATCATTTTCCACAGAGTCCTCTTGGCTTCTCAAAACAACATCTCAGAAACATCAGAAAAAAAAGTAATTTTTATGGCCTACGTTGCAACAGGCTCTGACAGTCTGGCGCTCTGCAGACATGGAGGAGTAACCTTGAACAGCCCCCTGACAAATTTTGGGTTGAAGGACTGAAATCTGCACTTCAGTGCCCTAATTGCTGGAAATCCCCTCAGCAAATCCCCTTCCAACAGAACACCACACCCTTGGGTGGCCATTCCACTGTGGAAAGTAGAACACATTACAGTGGCTGACCACTTGGGGCATATTTAAAGTAACCTGTGTCTCTTCAGGCTGTGGAGGCTTCACAGCTTCACTTCATCCATCTGTCAGCTGGCTCCGTTCTCTTTCAGCTGCAAAGACATTCATGTGCTCTTATGCAACCCTGCGTGGTTCTACAGCACAAAATCCATCTGCCTGAATGAACTCCCAGTCATTTCCATGACATAATGGCAATGACCTTACGTTCCAGAGAGTACCTGAAAGTGAACTGAGATATATTTGTACGTTAAATACAAAGCATACAGCATCTCACCCAAGAGAAAAACACATTATTCTCATTTTTCTAACACTGCCTGCTCTACCTGGCAATTAGAAAACCATGTAAGACCTGCAAGGAACTGTTTTCTTCTCGTTGCTGTGTAGGTCCAAGTCAAATATTTCTCCCAAGGAACTGCAACCTCAAGTTATTCCCAAAATCTGGTTAAGTAAAAGGAGTGATAGTGTGACTAACTAAAGCATAGCTTTTGTTGATTTTGTTTTAAAAAAGAGATCTGAATCATTGCCATGACATGGCTCCTGATGGAAGACAATCATTAAAGGATGGAGAATACGTGGGTCCTTTGGGATTTCTTCTCTTCTGCTAGGAACCAACCCAAGCCCCCGGATAAGTCACCTGGCTGAAACAAAAGAGACAGAGGTACCGAGGGTAATGTTTTCCTTGAGGAGGCACAAGCAGCACCCTTGGAGCACACGCCCTGAGCAGGGAGCTGGCTGTGATCCAGCTGGGAAGAGGCAGTTGGCTCCGTGTTCCCGGGTGTCAGCACACAGTTACCAGCGGACATCTCTGGCCAGCGCCGGACAAGGCCTCCATTGTCTCTGCGGGGCTGTTTGCAGCTGTCGCTGTTAGAGGCGCGCGGTGATAGCGAAGGAGTGCGAGTCGCTGCTCCTCAGGAACATTCTTCTCCTGGCTTTGCTTCCTCTCAGGAAATCTTGGACAGCAGAGTTCACGTACATCCACTGCTGCCCCACGAGCCCCCCAGCCCGTCACTTGTGTCACACAGAGAGGAGCAGCACCAGCCGCATCCTGCAGAGCATTCCTAGGGGTACTCAGATGATTTCACTTTATACCTCTCAGGGGTCATCTGTGCTGTTTAATAAAAATGCAGCTTTTCAGTCAGCTCCATTCCATGACACTGCATCAGCTGGGATGGAATTAACTACAAAAAGGCGAGCTTGTTGAAATCATCACTGTGCTGGAGTCAGAGCAGCTTGAATATGGCAATTCAAAGCAGCAGGACTTTAAAAAAGCAAGATATGACACATTTGTCAAGTCACTGCTGTGTTCTGAAGTGGAGTTTCTCTAGAATCACTTACTCTGAACACCATGTGAAATTACATCCATTTAAAACTTTTAAACTTCAGGAGAATTGCAATGTAACCTTGACCCACATGAGGAAAAGAATGAGGTCTCCCCATTCACTCTTAATGAAAAGCTTTTTCTGTTGAATGTGTGTTAAATGGCCACAAGTAGCTGTGACACTTAGGTCACCCTTAAGAGCCTTTAATTTAAAGACAGAAGATTCAGTTGACATTGGAAAACATATGGGAAAAGAACCAAATAAGTCATAGGCATAGGCCCAAACAGACACACACATTCCCAGATTTCAAAGCTACCAAACTACAGCAACTCAATTGCTACTTTTCATCCTGCCTCTACCTTTTTATTTAGAATTGAGCTGGGGAGATTAATTTCTTCAGCTGCTGCACCATTTAACCAGCCAAGAAGTTCTATATAGGAAAATTTTAAATGGCGTTGCATGTTAATGTGATATTCCTTAAGAAACAACAACAAAAAAAAAAAAAACCAACTTGGAAGTTGTGGTTTCCACCTCCACAACTGTATTTCCAAATGCTTTGGTAAATAAATAGAGCCTCAATTTCTTGGCACTGTTAAGCACAACATAGATTCAATTGTATTAAACATCCCGTAGCAAAAACTTACTTGATATATAGTTGGCTTAAACTTAAAATTAGGTAAACTAAACTAGAGCACAGACTAGTGGCTTTGAAGTATCAATAGGAGGTTATTTGCCACCTGACAGACCTGAAGGAGGAACAGCCCAGCAATACACACAAGTTGCTCACAAGCTGTCATTGTAACAAAAGAACTCCAGAGCCATGTTCATTAATTAATATATTTTCTGCATTATAGTTAACATATGTACTTTCTTCGTGTCATCCTTATTTCGTTAAGTATTGATATTTTGTTATATTCAGACATGAGTACATTTTCGAAGTCTTTTGCAATAAATATCATAAAATAATAGAGATTCACATAATAAATATTCTTTACAATAAAAAAAGTTTTAACAGACTTTTGTCTTAAAAATAGTTGGGATTCAACTTTGTGTTTTATACATAAAATATACAAAAAAGGACCACAATTTGTGGCTAAGGCAATAAAACAGGGACAGAATAAAATTATAAAGTACAGAGCAGAGCTAAACTCACTAAGCCAAAGGATCACAAGAGACTTGAAGGATTCAAGAACATTTAGGTGACTCAATGACACCTGAAGGCTGTTTGGATATATGAACAACACCAACTTTAATATCAACTGATACTGACAGACTATAAAAACAGGATTAGGAGGGTGGAGTGAGCAATATCCTTCAAAGATTGGACAGCAAAAGAAACAAATGAATATGTTGCAGCCACAATGTCTCCAATGTGAAGATCTACATAGTGTAGCAAAAACTGAAGTTATATTGAAAATGTAAAAAAAAAAAAAGAAAAAAAAAGATGCAGGGCAATTCTCAGGTCTGAGAATGTTCCAAAAGTTAAGACAAAAAGAGAGGGGGGAAAAAAATGATGCAAAAAGAAGCAGGCTGCTTATAGAAGAGTCAGGCCTTTCATTTGGTGAAGCCTTTATTTTACATCCCTCTCCAGAAACACACACAAAAAGTTATTTCACAATCCAGCTCACTCAGGAAAGTTATTCTTCCTTGGCACCTGGGAGGTTAAGGAAAAAACCCATAAAATGCTGAGAACAAAAAAAAAAAAACATCTTTGGGAAGATATTCACAGAGCAAGAAGCTTCAAGAGCCCAGTGAGCCCTCACTGTCTCTTTCAGGAGTGGTTCAGTTACAAACTCAAAGAGCCTGCCCAAGCGAGTGGCAGGTGCAGATACCGGGTCCACACTTACCAAAGAGCAGCAACGACTGCGTGAAACGCTCCACACTCAGCCAAGTCAGTAGGAGGAGGAGAGCAAAGATGCAAGGGGGAGAACTCATGTATCTGAAGTGGGGGAGACAGAAAGGAAAAGAAAAGAACAGTCCTCCCAAAATGGGAGAGGAGAGGGGAAGAAAAAAAGATTGGGGGGAAAAAAAAATCAGCTACAACCTGAAAAACTGAAGTTGAAGTTGGAGGAAGTAAACCTCCCTCCCAAAATCATGAGGGCTTGCCCTGACCCCGGGAGGGGCAGCTCTCCAGTTTACAATACACCGTGTTGGAGTTCTTGCACCGGCACCCCGGACGATTGACGCGGTCGTAGCACCCCCGGCAGAGTTTTAGGCATCCTTTGGCCGGAGGGTAGCAGAGCAAGCAAGGCAGAAACACGGACATGGCTCCCATGCACAGGTACCTAGAACAGCAGTGTGACTGGGAGCAGGAGCAGGGATTATCCGCATACGAGTCCCCTTCATCGTCGTTGGAACAGTGGTAGAAGATCCCTTTGACCAGGCACATGCAGGTGCCGTACTCCACCATGCTCTCGGCCGAGCACAGGCACTGCCGGTTGCAGGCCAGGCAGGAGGGCAGGGCCCGTGGCGCCGTGCACTCCCCGCACTTGCACTTCCCGCACTGTTCGCAGATAAACTTGTGCTGCGTCAAGTCCTCTTTCAAAGGCCCCTTCAGGTCGTCCACGATCAGGGCCGACTGCTTGGGCTGCGCCCGGATTGTCCGATCGGATCTGTGGCCGGAGCCCGGCCGGGACGGCGGCGAGCGCCCCAGCAGCCCTTGCTCCGAGGAGGCGCTGCTGTTGCTGCCGGAGCTGGCCGCGCTCCCCGTGCTGGTCGATCGGCTCAGAACGGGAGCCCTGGCGTTATGCTGATGTGCCACGTGCCCCGCATGGCCGGGCCTGTGTTCGTAGTTATTATTCACATTAATTGGTATAATCTCGTGAGTCCTTTCATGCTTCTCCTGCCTCGGTGCCGTCCGCGGACCCGATTTTTTCACCACAGACGGCCCTTCGGTGTATTCGTTGCTGCCCCTGATGGCCTTGATCTGGTCCAGTGACAAGATGGTCGTGGGCTGGCTCTCCCTGTCATAGTCCAAGCGCTGCCGGCTGTCCAGGGAGGGCTGCTGAATCACCACCAGGGAACCGCCGCTGCCATGCTGACTTTGGGGCTCCATCTGTAGTGATCTCTGCTGCTGGCATTCAGCGGGAACTTGGCATGCATCTGAAATCCTAAAATAAGAAAGGAGACAGAAGGTGTAAATAAACACTGCGTGTGTACATATACACACATGAGATCAAGGGCAGCAGAGGGATAAAGCACGGGATACTTTCTGAAAACAGAAATGATCTGGCAAAGCCCAAACTGCCCCAGCCACCTGGTACTGATCACTTTCAACAGGGGATTACAGCAATGCTGAGGATCTGGCCAAAGTCCAGTAATGGGGAGAGTCTGGGTATGGCATCATAGATGAGGAATGCAAAGGAGACCCCATGCCATTAAAAAAAAAAATTTAAAAAAATAAAAATCCAGTATTAACTTGTATGCTTACTTGGCACGCCATGGGAAGTGCCTCTCCCTTGCTACTGAACTCAACATCTGTCTCTAGCAACAGCAATTCCGAATGCCCCCGAAACTGAGCTGGAAACAGCCAAGAACACCACCACATTCATGTTCCGTATGGCAGAGTGAGGAACATGCCCAATTCTCACTCTTCTGTCTGAATCTGCAGCATCAGAAAGCTCCACAGATTTGCTTCCTAGTGCACTTGGAAAGTCTCCCTCCTAAAGTGACGTATGTGCATTACAGAGTCCTGAACTAAGTGCTGTCAAGTGGCCAAGACATTTTCTATGAGAAAGTAACTCAGCCTACAGATCTAATATGCTCATTTATAAGATTAAAGCAAGGGTGCAAACAACCTGCTTTCAAATATTTCCTGACCACAGGCCGGAGTGTGAAAGAAAAATGGGGTAGAAAAGGCTTAGCTGAACTAGGTGTCAGACACAAAGTACCTGAGGACTCATAAGAATGTTAAGAGCAGATAAAAACTCCTCAACAACCTCAAAACACAAACAAAGAACAAATCCATTTTCACAAGACAGATTAAAAGCTTCTCAAATAAACAGAACATCTGCTAGTCTATCTTTTAAATAGTAGAAGAATAGTAGAGATGTTGCACATTTCCATCCCCTTCCTAGCTAGGGACATGAAGATTGCAACACTGACTGAGAAAACTGCAGTGACAGTTCTGCACCTACATAAAAATGTAGCTGAGTATCTAAGTGCCACATTTATGCAGGGAACCAAGACAACAAATTGCTTTTCTTTACTGTCAGCTGAAGGAAAGCCCCTTTTTCATCCCCCCCAAGATGTCATAAGTGTTTACCTGAAAGCAGAGAAAGGTAAGTGCTATCAAGCATTTCCAAAACTCATCCAATAATCCTAAGAAAGTGCCTTGCCTACCTAGACCACAGCCAGCATGGAGCTGTTCCCCACTCCAGAGAGAAAAAGGCACCGTGGTGCGGAAGCACAGAAAGAACAAGAAGAGGAAAGGTTTCTTCTAACAGGCAGTCACCATGGGCAGAAAGTGACAGCTTCTGCCAGGACACAAAGTCTTTGGCCTCTTCCAGTAGTCAAAGATTTCATTTTACATCGAGCATCACCTGTGTGGGCTTTGTGGTCACCAGATTAAACAGAAACCCAAACACTCTCACTTCTAATTCACGGAACAGAATCACAGAAGGGTTTGGTTTGGAAGGGACCTTAAAGACCGTGCAGTTCCAAAGCCCCCGGCCACGGGCAGGGACACTTTCCACTAGAACAGGTTGCTCAGAGCGCCATCCGACCTGGTCTTGGACACTTGCAGGGATAGGGCATCCACAGCTTTTTCCTGTGCCAGTGCCTCACCACCCTCCAGCAAAGAATTTCCTCCTACCCCACACAACAAGCCGCCTTCTTCACGAGCACTGAATACAAATCCACAACAGACCAAGGGTGAATGAATGCGAAAAGGGAAAGATTTACAGCTGTACCAGCCAGGAGCTGGGCTCCCTAGGGGATGAAAAACAATATCCCAAGAAAATGCGAAAGACATCCAGTGCCATCTTTGGGGGGAAAGCGCAACATCAACGCGGCGCAGACTGACAAGCCCAACTGCAGACCGGAGCGAGAGTTGAACCAGCCACCTCCACCCCCGCGCAGATCGCTCGTAAACTGCTTCCCCCCGGACAATAAAATAAAAACGATAAAACGAAATAATAAAACAACGTACGGCGCAGGCGGCGAGAGCCCTCACGGTTCTGCACCCGCGGCTGCGCTCCCTCCCCGCACCTCGGGGGTGGGATCCCGCGTCCCTCCCCTTTACACCCGCTCGGACACGCCGCCAGCCCCCCCGGTCCCGCCCCGCTCCCCGCAGCCCCAGGCGGGCAGCGGCGGCGCGGCGCCCTCTGCGCCCCGAGCGGAGCGGAGCGGATCACGGCGCTGACGGAGAGGAAGGAAGAGGAGGGGAAAAGGGGAAGAAAAAAAAAGTTATGAATGAAAACATGGGCTTTTTTTTTTTCCTTTCCCTCCTTCTCTCCCTCTGCCACAGGGGAAGGCAGATCTCAGCCCGGCACTGCCTCTGGAGGGCGGATTGCCTGGCACTTAAAGCGGCAGCCGAGCGGCTGCTCAGCCCTGGGGGTTCCCCGCGCTGCGGCTCAGCACCCCCCGCCTCAGCCCCTCCGGCCCCCACCTGCGAGGAGCGCTGGGGGGTGTTTTTGACGTTCTGCTCGTTTGCAGCCG
>VXAD01008715.1:1183221-1205049 GCA_013399195.1 Dicrurus megarhynchus
AGGGAGCGCCCCGGGGGCTCGGCCCGGCGGAGCTCGGAGGTGCCCGGTCCGCACACGCTGCCCCCGCCTGCGCTCCGCCGGGAGGGCAGAGCTGGGGCCGCGCTGCCGGCGCGGCACCGCCGGACACGGGGCTCTGCTGAAAGGCTGAAGTTCTGCCACGCTCCTTCTGACAGCGTTACAGAGACATTCTTCTCTTTTACCATCAGCGCCTTTCAAGCCAGGTGCAACAGTCCTTCGTTAATATTCACAAGATATTTTCTGCTTCTTTCAAGCCTATCGCAGAGGCAGCTGAGGAGCTCGGGAAGCATTCACTCTTGTCGTCCTGCCATCAGATAGGAAGCGGCTCTTCCCACCCTTTTACGGCTGGCACTGCAGCATCAAGAGATGATACGGGCTATGGGCCCGGTTGTCTCTCTCCCGCTTTTCCAGCCCTGCCTCGGCAAGGTCCCATCCAGAGCCCACCACTGCATCTCTGCCATGGTGCCAAAGAGATACAGGGATGCTTTCCAAGCCAGTAGTTTTATGGCCAGATATTATCTTCGACGTATGTTTTGGGGGGCGGGGGGGTGTTTTGGTTTGATTTTTTTCACTGAGTGGAGTATTTCAACAGGCCACCAAAAGAACATGGGAAAGTGATGTAAAGCACATCAAAATTCTGAGAATTATTTCATAACAACATGCAAAGTGTTGGAATGGTTGAGACTTCCAGTACTTGGCGAAACACTGCACCCCTAAGTTTATCTGAAACGTACTAACAATCTCTTTCACAAAACCCCCATATTCTCCCACCTTTTGCCCCAAAGAAAAGAAGTATGTGCTAAGAATGCGTGGAGCTGCTTAGCAGGAACATTCATCCAAAAGCAAACAATCCCAACAAACAGGAACACACCAGCATGAAGGTGGTGCTCGGGGACAGTCTGCACCCAGCTCACACTCATGGATGTAGCACAGTTGTTTTTCATTAAACTTCACTGAGCTTGGAGAGAAATCACCTAAACTGCCTTTTTGAAATTTTCATCATTATGCAAAACCTTTACCTGAACCACCTATTTCTCTATGAAATAAAATTTGTGTGCATTAGAGGTTCTATACTGAATACTAGAATATAGTACTAGTGGTAATATGACTTCTAATACTTCTGAGTTTGTAATTAATAGATTGCTGATACAGACAAACCTTAAATACCATCTTCCAATGACAGAGGCTCAAAGGACTAACCACGGCATAAAAATCCTTGGTGTGGAATAAAAATATTCCAAACCAGCATTAATATTGCTGGGGGATTTAGAAAATGTGGTTGTTCACCAAAAGCATTCTTAGGCACACCTTGAGCACAAAGTACAAAACCATTTAAAGTGAAATCCCTCTGAAAACTTTGGAACCTGTAAGAGTTCAAATGAACAAAAAATCCAACTGAAGAACCAAAATTATTAAGAAAATGAAAAAAAAATTATTCCTGCAGAGTAGTCTTAGTGGGGCAAGTTCACCTCGGAGCCTTTGGAGGTAGCAGGGCTCTCTTCCACCACCGAAAAACACATTTACCAATTGACTATGTTCTCACAGAAGTCTGTATGCCTTTTTCTTAGGATATTACCATAAGAACACCTCAACACCTCTCCCTTCACACCTCTAAAGCCAGTACCACCTTAAAAAACTATGCCAAGTGTAAGAGCTTGATTTTAGAAACTTAATACTGAGCTTAAATGGGTCAGTCAAATAACCAAGAGTACTGGCAGGTGTTTACTATCACGTGGCACCTGAATTAATACTTCAATGAAAGAAGGGAAAACCCTCCAGTGATATCCGAAGGCTCTCCACAGGCTCAAGCAAACATTCCTGCACCTCACACAAACCCATCTCATTAGATTATTCCTGGAAATGATAGCAGTGAGAAGTTCTGATTGGAAAAAGAAGAGGTACATTCTGGAGAATAAACTGGCACTTATGGCTAAATCCTGGCACAACCTTGAGGAGTGACAGGCAGGAATCTGACACAACCAAGTTATTTTCCATCTCCAAACCATCATCTAGAGGTGCCCCCACTGACAACAGATCAAGAGAGACCAGCCCTCTATGCCTGAAGTAAATCCTTCTGATAAACTTGCCAGAATGGTGTCCAAGAGACTGAATGATGGCCACGAGCAGTGATCCAATCCCTGTTTCCACTTTCCCTTTGAGGATCACATACTGGAAAGGATCCCCACCTTCTGCAGTCAGATGCTACTTCTGCCTCGTGGCAGCCTCAGAGTGCCAAAAGGTGGATTGGACAGAATAAAAGCAGAGTCCATCCTCAGCTTTCTGTTTGGTTTTCTTCCTGAGCCACGCCTAGAAGCAACTGTTTTCTCTAGGTGCCTTAACTGACCTTTGTAAAGATGCACTGGATAAACGGTGATCCTGCCACTATCAGTAACAACTATTTCCATGGTGCATCCCACCTGGGAATATTATTCTGTTTCACCCTAAGCAGCATCTCAGCCCTTGCTAAGGCACAGATCCCAGTCCAGGAGGACACACACTCAGCCCCAGTCACAAAGCCAACATGGCTTTGAGGAGACTCAGCAGAGAAAGCATTTCCGTTTATGCAAGTTACTTGTCACTTCATAACCAATCTTCACAGCTGCAACTTTTCTAAAGTCACAGAGGAATTCAAAGGCAATTAAACACCCCCCTCATTAGCATTTATAACAAAATTATTAGCCAAATTGTTGTGCCAGTCTTACCTGTAGCATGTGTAAGTCGGGTACTTCCCCCACCAGTGATGATCTTGCAGACGTGGCGTCAGGAGAACCGACTGGAACCTGCAGCTCCCCAAAGCTTTGCGCGTCAGCGACTTTGAGGTTGTGTCAGGTGGAACTTTGTAGTTGTCAGTGCTTGAACAGTCTCAGAGAGTCTCAGTGCTTGTTGGGGTAAGACCAGCATAACTAATTTTTTAACACACCACTAGGCCTATATATACTACAAGGCAAGAGCAAAAGGCCTCAAGTTGTGCCAGTGGAGATTTAGATTAGGCATCAGGAAAAAATTCTTCACTGAAGGCATTGGAACAGGCTGCCCAGAGAGCTGGTTGAGTCACCAAGTCTGAAGGGATTTAAAGGTGTGCAGATGTGGCACTTAGGGACATGGTTTAATGGTGACTCAGCAGCACTAGGTTGATGGCTGGACTCAATGACCTTAAAGGTTTTTTTCCAACCTAAATGATTCTATGATTTAAAAACCCCAACAAACCAACAAAATCCAACAACAGCTATGAAACACTGCTGTAATAACAAGTGCTGTGGGCAGTTTCTCAGCAGCTCACATGAAATCTTGTCAGCCCTGGCTTAAGCTTGTGCATGAGGCGAATAAAGCTGTCCCAAGAGCCAAACACCATGGGTGCCGTGGTGAAGGCAAACCCCGACAGGTACAGTGAATCACTTCAGGGCAAGGAAGAGAAAGCGAAGGCTGATGTGGTAGCATTTCCCATCACACTTTCTACCAGACAGGTTGACCTTTATCTGAGATCAAAGGCACCGGTGGCTGGGGATTTCTTCAGCTCCTGTGCAGGGGCTGTTCTCAAAGCTCTCTGAAGATGCGCAGCCCGTGTGCCCGTGCGCCGCTGCCTCTTGCCGTCACTGCAGGGGCTGGGGAAAGGCACACAGGAAATCCTCAGTTACAAATAGAACCTGCAGTTTTCACTTCAGAAGATAACATCAGTTTTTCTTAGAGGCAGAGGAGACAGTAAAAGGCAGCAGCCAGGCAAACCTCCAAGAACAAAGGGACAAACCTCGACATGAACCTGCCTCATGAACATTTGAATGTGGAATCAAAGCACGGGGGAAATGCTGCAGAGAGAGGGGTTTGGTCTGTGCCCAAATTCAGCACAAATTAAACAGAAAGAAAATGCCAAGGTCTGTAAAATAGGCTGAGAGTCTGAGAACACACTTTCCCATCTCTTGCATCGTATCAAAGAAACTGGTATTTTCCTTGGGTAACCAGAGGCAAAACTTCACTCTCCTAAGGGTAGGCCACAGCAAGTCTCTTCATTTTCCACTACTCCTTTGCCATACAGGCAACTGGTACCTTTACACCTCTCCTTCAGGTATCCATAGTTATTGTTTTCTGATCAAATTTAATCTTCCTTGGAGAACTGCCTCTGTAGACTTCATGCTTAGCTGCTACACAAGTTGTCTGCACCTGCACAAGATACTCTGCTAAGCTACTTGACCATGTCTTCATTACTTTGTATTAACTGTTAACTATTTTAGCTAACATGGCTTCATCTGCCTGTATAAACAGCTTTGTGAAAAAGGAAAATTGTCATTATTGCTGAATACCAATAATAACTTATCCCATCTACCATAAATTATCTGCAACTCCTTGTCTCTTGTCCTAGCACTGAGCAAGCTGCCTTTTACCATCCACTGAGACAACAATTCCTCGCACAGACACAAACCCTTCCCATTTCTGTTGGAGAAGTGGCCGTTCCCCAGGAATGGGCTGCTTTACTGGGGGAAGAGGAGAAGCTCTCTGCTAATTTAAATACACAGCTCTGTGCATGTTTCTATTATCTAAGCATTTGTGGCGACTCGGGTGTTAGCACAGCTCCAGGAATGCCTCCTGTTTATCAGGTTGTGCAATCCGTCACTGTCAGCTGAAGGAGGTCTCAGCAGCAGCGTTTCTAATTTGATTTGAAAATATACATGGAAACCTGAGCCTGCTTTTAGCAAGAATGATGGGGTTGGCCTAATGAACACAATCTCTCTTGTCGCTCTCAAGAACAGTGTCAACAACCAAAGTTTAGGTTCCCTCCGTGGCTGCAGCAGCTTCTGTGGGGAAGCAGTAGCTTCCCATCTTTGTCACTTTCTTGGTTCTGCTTTACCATCAAAAGCCATTTCAGAGAGATTTTAACAGACTAGTGCAAACAGGGAGGAAGTTTTTGCATGGATGCCTTGAAGAGAAGTTTGCAACAGGCAATTTTTTTTTCATGGCAACTTCTTCCTCTGAGCCTTCATACACTTGTGTGCTACCAAATGGTGCTAAGAAAGTGTGTGTCTAGAGAGCCAGTTCTCAAATAGCTCGGCAGTTGTCATCGCTTTCCCACCAGAAACTGGCTACAGGAAAAGGAACATGCCACAGGAGCCACATGGATTTCTGGCTGCAGCATCACCCACTTCAATATTTACAGATTTTGACTTCTCAGGGGAAGTTAAATAAACAGCCCCACACCTTTCTTTTACTCTTTTATGGCTGAAAAGATAAATCTCTTACCACAAATCTACAAGACTACAGTGATGTCACTTTGCCACATCCCAACGAGAGAATGATAAAATATAATTTGCTATTAACCTGTATTTTTTCATCCTTTTCCCATTTTCTGGGTCTTACTTCTCTGACAGATTCTACTCTGCATGTGGCAGTTCAAGTATAAAGTGCCAAGACACCCCCTGCATGTTTGATGTGGTTTGTTGTACTCTAGAAGAGCTTGCCAGTCACATCTTGGAATTTTGGTCTGTAGTAACAACAACCGGCCACGGAATATTCAGTGTCAAGGGCTGGATTCTTTTCCTGGGGAAATCAAAGTTAATCTTGGTTCCCTTTGAGATTGAGGAAGTCAGGAGACTTTGGTATTTTGGAGACAGTGTAAAAAATATTATCCCTCAAGAGCCTTTGGGTTGAAAAGGTCAGATTTCTCCCACCAAAAAGGACTGGGAAAACCCTTGACAGTGAAGAACAGAAAACACACATGCCCCTGCACATACTGTCACGTTGCTGATGAAAACCCCCCTCGTTTCCATCGGGGTGGGAGACAGGCTGCTCTAGTTCCCCCCAAGCCATGGGGAAAGCTTGCACTGCCTCTCATGCTGGCTCCCACCCAGGAGGACATGTACAGGCACACACAGGGAGGTTGTGACACCAGAAACTCTGTCTGTGTGTGTTGGGGGGGTGGTCCCTCTTTTAGATTCCTCAATAACTCTCATTTTGAAACCATTCCTGTGGTTCCTGTTTCTTTCCCTGATCAATTAAATGCTGTCCTTGAGAAGCCAAGAATTTCACTGTACATGAACCACATCTACTACTGAAACATACCCAGTTTAAAGTACCTCAAACCCTAGTCAGGATCCTGTATCTATTGCCTTCCAAGTTCAGTAGTTTTGAAATTTAAGCAGGAAATGTAATTTCCTCCTAAATTAGCCTGGCCACTAACCTTCCAAAACACTGCAGTGATGCTGCTGCAAGGTGACATTTCTTGGAGCAGCACTGTAATACCAAAGCACTCCCAAGAGAGGGACTGCACTATTGCCTACAGGAATCTTTCCATAGATTTACAGCAGTATAATCCAGCCTAAAAGAAGCATCTGAATAAAGATAAGAATGCCAAGTGTGCCCAGCTGAAAATTAGAAAACACCTCTTATATTAGCTTAGAACTGATATGGACATCATTGCCTGGCTGAACTCAGTGTTTGCAGCAATTCCCCATCCTGTTTATTAAATAAAATAAAAAAAAAACCCTGACAACAATTTCCTAGTGGGTTCTAGTCTTTTCTACATGGAAGGCCAGACAGAGACCTCAGAGTATTCAAGAAAGGTCGTCTTCAGCTCCAGCAGATACTGAGGTCAACTGCTCAGCTATTATTTATGTCCATACCTCTCAGAGTAGTGAAATAGCTGTCACCACCTGGCTGGATTTCAGCTCTGCAGATTTATCAAAACCTATTATCAGTTATCAAAACCTAAACATCAGTCTGCTAGAACTTACACACCACTCCATCCTCATAGCAAACTAACATGACTTTTTAAATTCTCCTCAAAATGTCCAATTTCCAGAAAATTTAAACCTTTATGCACTTAAGATCCCGTTTTCAGTATATTTTACCATATTGTGAGTCTTTGCTGCAGGTATTGTACAGGGGGAAAAACAAACAAACCAACACCACACCTTTCTTTTACTCTTTTATGGTTGAAAAGGCATGGAAAAGATCTCTCACCACAAGCCTACCAAGAGCACAGCAGCTCAGCAGTAGCACTGCTCATATTTCATCACACACAAACAGTGTGAAACATGGGAAGTAAATGGAAAACAACATTTTTGGAGCTGGACTGATGTCAAGAATTACCTTTCAAAACCATCTGCTGTTTTTTTTAGAACTTGCCACATGAAAAAACAACAACTTTGAGTCAATTACAAACGCTCCTGTAGACTCATTAGCTCCTGCAGACTTAATTTTCCAGGGTGCCAATTGCTATAAAGTAAAAGTGCTCAGCACTTCTTAGGAAGACACAGAAAGAATCATTTGCTCAGAGAGTTCTTTCTAAGGCAGGAAGGGACAATTCCTACTGTCAGACCTCCCTGGGCAAAGAAAAGAGAGGTTGAAAGGAAGGACCATGTCAGGAAAACCAGGCTGAGATGCTGAGAACTTCCAAGGCATGCATTTTCTAAATGACATCCCTCTTTCCTTGTGCTGTTAGGTACTTGGATACCCATATGTATCCTAGTTTGTGTTTATAAAGATGCAAAGTAAATGTGAGAGATGTAGTAAATGTGGAATTATTCCCTGTTTGCTCCTTGAGGAACAGCTAAAGCAGCTCTACTGTTCCCGTTAAAGGTAGCTTAGACAGGAGACAGCTGGTCCGTCAGCTCTGTTTTACACTTAGGCTTCAGACTGAACGGAAAAAAAGCCTGAAAAAAATATTTTCTCAGTGTATTTCATGACAGGATAATTCAGCCAAACCTTATGAATGTTACTGCATTACTTGTTTGTTTGAGGAAACTTGCCATGTTCCCAATCACCTCCACACCATCAATATTTTCAGCGCCAGTGGCTGCTCTGCTGAATTGTGTGGAGGAAAACAATCCTTCCTGGCAGGGAATGGGAAGGAAGCAGCACAGCAACGCCTCTGTTAAGAGAGATGACTTCCAAAGGTGTCACAAGAAGAGCTGACTAGGATAGTAGTTTCAGGGAAGGAGGAAGATGGAAAGGACAGAAGTTGACAAGAGCTCAGCAGGAGTAGATCGATACAGTCAGATTGATGTTTTGTCAGAGAAGTGTTAAAAGCTTCTTTCACATTTCACAAGAGCATTTATCACTATAATTCCTCTGTTCTCAGCACCTTTCCCCCTGAATCCAAACACCATGCTTGAAACCACTTTGTTCCAAGTTACTCTCTACTGGGAGGTAAGTGAACACCATCTATGGTGAGACAGGCAGTGACAGAGCTCCTGGAAAACGAACAGCTCTGTGGCATAGCCCATATCTTATTATTATATATATTACTTATTAGCAGTCATTAAATTAATTGCTGTATCTGTTAGCAACTAACAGAGGCTGATAGCACCTGCACTGAGGGGTGGCTTGGTGGGAAGGTCCGGGAAGGAGCAAACCTCCCTCTGTCCCTGCTCCGAATGAGCCGTCGCAGAAAGGCTTTGGCCAGGCTACGTTCTGTTCTAACTTTGTCTTCCTCTGTTTCCCCACCCAGCTTCACACAAATTCTTACAAAGGTTATGTACAGACTTGTACAAAATGGAGACTGACACTGGCTCTTGGAGGGTTTCCCAGAGCAAGTTTAACAGAGATTATATAACATGTTACATCTGTGTTGGTTGGTTGGGGTTTTTTTATTTTTAATATAGATGTTATTACACTACCAGTTTGTCCTTCCTAGCTTAACTCTCCAACCACCCTTTCAAAATAGCTCATTATGTTTTGCAGAGATTAAAAACCTGAGGTTATGATGTGAGCTTTGTTTCCAGCCCTCACTTAAGACAGGGCAAGTGTGTTACACCTGGAGGGGCTCAGCAAGTCATAACCACCATTATTTTCCTTCCACACAGACTCTGCTATCAAAGTCATGAGGGAGGATCCTTAATTGATGGAACAGTGGAATTTTAGAGCTAACATAGAACTTTACTTCTATATCCTATTTTTAAACCAGAGATCTCAAAGTAGTCTGCACAGCTTGGGCTCAACTTCTGTGGCTGTGACCCTTCCTCCCAAGACAATCCAGCAGGAGAAACCCAGCTTAAAATCCCACATAGGGCACTTATTAAGGATATTGAGGATGTTCAAAAAATCAGGCTAAGTCACATCCTAACAGAACTGACTGCAAGACATAAAGCCCACCTTTGTGCAAAGCCATCTCCAAGATGCTCTTCTTGTTACTGTTGCTGTAGGTTTTCCTTCTTCTCCATCTCATTGTTTTTTCTTGTGGAGTTTAGAAATAAACAATGAGCAGACTTAGAGGAAAGGAGGAAATTTTCCATACAGGCTTTCTAGTAATCTCTTTTCCTCCCCACTTCTCCTCAGATTTCTATTCCCCCAACTTCTCCTCTTCTCTTTGAGAAAAGGGGCAGAATTCCCTTCCTCCCTCTTGATACCACTACTGGACACTAAATTTCTGAAAAAATCAGAAGAGGAGGATCTTTGTCTTACCTTTTTTTTCCTGAAGGGATCTCTGCCACTTTTCTATGCACCTTAAGTGCCTGAAAGAGTCAAGCTCCAGAAACACACCTGCTATTCCAGTGCTGATGGGGTTAATAAGATCAAAGCCAGATTCCACTTTGTGCTTAGCAGTGAGACACTTCCTACCATAGGGCCAGGGTGACTGCAGCCCTCCTTCAGCTCACCTAAATCAGCATCAAAATAACACAAATCAGCCCCTACTCTGATTAGAATCAGTATTCCCACTTTCTGTCTTCCAACTCCATCAAACCCCCCCCCACCCTTCCACATTAAAATCAGTCAGTAATGAATTCCAGGGTAATTTTTCTAATTCACATGTTTATTTTCAAGCATTTTCTCCATCTATCCCCTCTCCCACACTTCCCTCACTGTCCATAATCAGTAAGGGCTTCATGTGCTCCAAAGCCAGCGCTTACCTTCTCACCCAGCAGACAAAGTGATCCGAAAATTCAGCTCCCCAACAGACAAGTAGGTAAAGAACAGCTCTCTCAACATCTTCTCTTAAGTCTCCCCAGCCAGCCAGTGCAGGAAGGGGCCTAACAAAGCTGTATGCAGCCAATTGTGTTATCAGGGCACTTGGCACTACCAGCTGATCCTTGATTACTATTCATCCCTCGGGAAAATAAAACACCCCTTTGTAGCAAAAGTGTAACCGGTTACTATGAGGCATTACACATTAACAAAAGCAGCTTTTTACCAAAATCGCAGATGATGAAAGCCTGGAAGTGGAATCAGACCAAGGTAACTGGTTGTTTCTGCATGTTTCAGATAGAAAGCTGACCGTTTAACCAAGATTTTCACAGTGCTAAGAAGAAAGTGCTGGGTGAGTTCTGTCACGTATTTGTATATAAAGTGGTAGTGAGTTCTGTAAAACAAATTTTAAGGATAAAATTGTAGCAACCTTTGTGGTGTAGCATCCTACATATGCTACTGCCAGCACTGCAGCAACCTCAGCTTTCACAGGGTCTTGAACATTTTTAACAGTTCTTTTTACCATTTTTGTGCTTTTCTTGAAATCCACACAGACACTTTCAATATGCTTTCCTTTTTTTTAAACCTAAGAGTACTGCTCATTAAGAGCTCTCTGAAAGGCAGACTTTACACTAGGTAGAAGGGTAGAATTTGCCATCTTGGTGGAATAATCCCTACTTAGGTGGTGAGGAAACATTCCAGAATATTAAAGGATTTGTTTGTTTGCTAATCTACTTAAGCACCCATAGGCTTTAACACCCACAGCTTGTGTGCTTTAGGGATCTTCCATGTCCATGGCCACTCTCACTGCCACAGCGCTGCATTAAAGCTGCAGATTCAGACTGCAAGCTGATGATGAGACAACTGGAAAGAGCTTCATGGCTTTGGTCCACCAGATCCTGCTCCACATTCCTACATTTTAGGTGCAGTAGATGCATACAGGTCACTCTGCTTGTCACATCCTCTAACTAAAGGTTAGGGGAGAGCTCCTGCATCCCACCCATCCAGCTCTGGGACAGGACAGCAATCCAAGCACCAGGAACCCTCTCAGAGGCACTGCAAACGAGGCTGTGTGAGCACATTTCACACCCTCAGTTTGGGGAGAACTCGCTGACAGGGAAGCAGGGTAGCTTTAAAGGCATTAAGCAGAGCAGGCTTGGTGTAAGCAGCTGCCCCTGTGTGAAATCCGAAGCTCTTGCCAGCGGTGTGGAGGAAAGACATGACCTCATTATTCCACAGCCCAGATAATCCATTCCTGGATAAAGTGAGAGCTGACAAGTGTTTCACCTTGAACATTATCAAAGCCCTTTCCACACTTGGCTGATGCAGAGCCATTTTACCAAACAGGGATGTGAAAACTCCTCAGTGTTAGCAGAGGAGATAAAAAAATCCCTGGGGTGCATGGTTAATGCCACACACACAGGTATGAGAGGAAAAGACCAGCAATATTTCCAGAACCATTTATGCAAACAGGATATATTTGCACAAATTGATAAAATATTTTTCTCAATAAATTGAGGGCTGCCGCTCTCAATTCCTTCCATCTACCTCGAGGCACTTTCTCTAGGTAAGTGCTGAGGGCCTCTTCTGACATCAGCACCTCCAGAAAGGTAGTTCAGCTCTCAGCTGGGATAAATCACTGTCTGGACCATCTTCTAGTATCTTCCCAGTGGTTGCCAAGAGTGATTCCACTCCCCTAATCTTTAGTTAGAGGAACCCAAGCTTTACTGCCATGGATTTTACACAGGCACACGCAGACAACACGCTAGCCTCCAGTTTTGTTGGAAGGGTATCACAGAATCATTTACGTTGGAAATGAACCTTTAAGATCATCGAGTCCAACTGCTGGATGCACAATCAGTTTGAGCAATGGGGAAGGAGTTCAAGGGGAAGGAATGTCATCTGGTTGTCATTGCCTCTTCTCACAACACCTGCACTCTCGCTGGAGTCCTGCCATGCAAACACAGAGTGGGGCTCTCTCCCCCTCATCCCTTCTGTCCTTGGCAGGCCAGTTAACAGAGAAAACACACATCTCCTTCTCCTATCAGGGCTCTGGAGCTGTTGGATTTAAGTCTGTGTGGAAGAATGACACCACTTAAAATGTTTAACACAGAACACATAAAGCCCTGGTGAAAACGTGCGGTTAAGTTTCCAGCAGAGGAGGTTAATAAATGAGCAGGTAGCACTTGCAGAAGGAGCAGACACAAACCCCAAGATCAGGAGGAGGTTTCAGCTAAAATATTTGTCTTCCAGATGTTGACCTGCCAAATGGACAAAACATGCCCAGCCACAACAGCAATTCTGCCTCTTGCACCTACTCCCTCGGAAAAGCTCTGTATCAAACCGCACACATTAAGATCACCTGTGGTATTGTCTTCCATGTCAAGGAAAAAAGTGCATTAGCAAAAGCAAAAGATTTTCGGGTTCCTAGGAGACAAAAATTACTGCAGTTCACTACAACCGTAGCAACAATATTAAATACAAATACAAAAGGGTCACAATGCAAAACCGATTTTCCAAATGTATCCCACTGCAAACCACTTCCTGTGCCCTAGAGTGCATCAGCACGGGAGCAAACCCAAGGCTCAGGAGTGTGAATGGAAGAACAGTCAGTTTTATCCCAACTTTGAGATCACAGGAAGCAAGGCAAATTCTTTGTGCCTGCTTTTTACTAATTCTTTTAGGGCCTTTTGCCAAGGTTGTGACACCAAGGTTGTGAGACCTTCCAGTGGGCGACTCTTCATCTTCCAGGTCCAATTCCTCCCAAGTTCTAGCACTACATACTAGGATACCACAACCCCTGGACACTGGCATTTCTAGTGCTGGCAATTCTGTTTCACCCACACATCAGCTGCTTTCTCTGGCAGAGCCAGAAACAACCAAAACCCTTCAGGGTCAGGCTCCACACAGCCCTGACTGCAATAAGCAGAGACAGTTCTCCTGCCCACCAACCTGTGTCCATCACTGAACTTCATCTTCCTGGCCACTACAGGGCAAAACATCAGATTTGGTTTCCACTTTTCCCCTCTCCACAGCCCATCAGCAGAGTCTGACTCCTGCTTCACCAGGAAACATCACTCCCACCCTTCCATGGATGCTCAGTTGCAGGAGCATTGTTTGGCACCTGCCCAGTTTCTGGAGGGGAATCACCGCACTTTGACATTTAAAATGAATAAAGAAGCTGAAAGAAGAGAGCCAGCATACAGAATCCACAAAAATCAGCTTTAAGGACATAATATTTGAAAGGGCTGACAAGTCTAAATTCAATGATTTTGAATAACCATCTTTGAAATAAATGATCTTTATTCTGTCCCTGATGTTTGCCCTTGCACCTGAGCTTGGTAAAACTTATGTTCTGCTCTCATTTAGAGGCTGCAGGAAAATTATCCACAAAACTTCATTCTTTTTTCCAGGATTAAAAATTGTATATCATACTTGCAGTGAAAATCTGTTTTATGCATTAGGCAGAACACAGGACTGAACTTTTTTTCAAGTTAAGTGAAGACAATTTTGCATTTTGATCATAAATATTCTCCTGGTCATTTCTGGTCAAACTGTCAAAAGACATTTTATGCCATTTTGCAAGAGCTTGTTATTGGAGGAAAAAGGTAGACTTTGTATTTAAACAAAATGTGCCTGAAATGTTGAAAAGTTGATTTAATGTTAACAATTCTGCAACTCAAGCAGTATTTGGGCCAAAAACCAGCTCCAAAAGATAATAGCAGGCAGGAAAAAGACTGTGTTTCTAAAGAATGTAAAGAAGTAAGCCTAGGAAGTTTAAGCAGTTAAACAGAGGATGGGACAGAGATGTTCTTCTCAGATGCCTTCTCTGCTGAGGTTCACTGAGCCTCAATCATTTTATTAAAATAAAATCTCATGGAAACACAACAACAAAACCCATCAGAAGAGAGAGAGCTTCTGTCTTTGAGTTGCTCTGAAGCACAGAGGTGTTCAGGCTTTTATGGGCTCACACTGCAAGAGATCTGAGTGGGTGCCAAGGCGCGAGGTGTTCAGCAAAATGCGTTGTGAGGAGTCAGCTCTGAATCAAAACTCACTCCTGTAAATGACAGGAGATGCTCCTGGAGTGCTCTATCCTACAGTGACCTCATCAGTAAGTTCCAATGAGAGGCTCAGGGTGCAACAGCTCTCACTAAGCTGGATTATGAAAGGGCTACACCGGCCCTGTGTTTTGACCAAAACCGAACTTTCAGTCATTTTCCAGAATTCTAGTAAGTGGGTTTCAATTTGCTCATCCACAGCAACAGTGATCTGTCTTTAGGAAAGAGGCAGGGAATCATCATACCTTCCTTTAAATCCCAATTTATCAGTGGCTTGGGATGGAGTAAGATCCTGACTGGCATCAGACTGGCAAAGTTTTCCAAACAGAATGTTTTGGGAGCAACAGACACCTCCTAGGGACTTCACAAATTTGTCATTGCTTATTTTTTTTAAAGAATATCTTACTTTTTAAAAAAATCAAATTCCACAAACCCAAGGATAAAAAGGGGAGCTTCCTACATTTAAAATCACTTCAGGCATATGGGTGCTTATCAAGAGATTTGATGCCCTGTGGATAAATGTGGTACCATACAGGTACAAGGATAAATGTTTGCAGGGATGGGATTTATTCCAAGGCACAAACGGCAGACACGGGTCAGCATTCTCTCCTAATGTCCTAAAATTCAATGTGCAGAATTTCCCTCTGATGGCAGCAGGATTCCACAAAGGGACAGGGCAGCCAGCTCCCACCTGCATCTCTTGTAGTTTCTCAGTCCACATTCACTCCTTGGTGCATGTTCCCAATAAACCTGAGCACTTCCCAAGGAATGGCCATCTAGTTTTAACACTCATCTGGAGTACCACGTAGTGTTATTTTTAGGCTACAAAATCACAAACAGAATTCATTATTGGCAGTGAAAACTGCAGTCTCTCTTTCCTCCCTTCAGGAGCAGACACTGGAGTGAAGTGCCAGGGGATAAAGGTATGGCACTTAATTTCTGGAAACCTCAAAAATTTAAGGGTTATGATGAATGGTTCATATCCTGAGCTCCAAGCTGAAGTATGTAGAATTTAGAAAAGAAGGAAAAAGTAGTTTCAGATGCAGTCTTGATCCCCAAGGCAACTTTTCCAGTTTGTAATTTTCTTAATTCCCTCTGTCTGTTGGACTATTAAAGAGTCAAACAATGAAAAAAATGAAAAAACCTCACACACATCAGCTGAACTAAGTAAAGGACCCCCTTTTCCTCATCCTCTAATCCTTTACAGCAATACTAAAATTAAATGCTAATTACAGGAACAATAGGTTAGAATGAGAGTAATAAAAAAGTTGTCATTTAAAAATAGCAGATTTCTGTTTAAAAGCTACAAAATGCCTACAGTGTGGAACTAAGTAAAGAGAGGAAAAACCATAATTAAGGTGAAGAAATTACCTTTCTGTTGAAGTTTGTGTTGGTTTTGGTTTACCTTTCCCTCAACTTTTTATGTCTGGACTAGAAAAGCTCAGTCTCTTTCTGTTGTGGGGAAAAAGCTGAATATTAGTTTGCTTAACTGCATTTCATCCTGAGTGTAAGAGCAGAGAGCCCACAAGGACCTGTCATCGTTTCAACAGACGATATAATAAAGAAACAACTTGAGAAGATTTGATCTGTCCCTGAAGTATTTCGTGGTCATTTATAACAGTTTTTGCAAGGAGGTTTTCTCATTCATTAACTAGGATTCATTATGGATTTTAAGTGGCCAGCTTTAAATTACCTATTTATTTATCAACATTCCTATTTATTTTGATGGAAACAAACATCAACAACAAGAATCTTTCGCTGGCACATGGCAGTGGGTTCAGGTCAGTGAAGGGGTGGGCAGTTTTTAAGGTGCCTACCTGCCAGCATGTCTAAAAAGGAGTTGGTGAAGACCAAAGATGAATGTTTGGCTGTAATCAATCAGGATGCCTCAGCTTTACATCAGAAAGCCTGTTTGGCAGCTTTGCTGGAGATCATAAATCAAAAGATTCACAATAATTTGAAGCATTTTTTGCAATGAGGCCACTCCGCAGGTCTGCACCTCACTGGGATGGTCCCTGGGCTTAAACTGTGGTTGAGGCAGGAACAAATGAGGCAGTAATGGCATTTGTTGCTTCTCTATTTAGGGCCAAGAATCTACCAAAAATTCAGAATTTGATCTTTTTTTTGGATATATGGATATACACTGAGATAATGTGCCTTAAACCAGAGATCTGACTACCTCTAAAAGGCAGGTTGTATCACTGAAATGGTAAACTCTACGTTTTAGGACAATGTCTATGACACTCAAAACTTCCACAGGGACTTTATTACAGCAATTCTGCATTCAGTTAACTCCAGACACTCCACTCACTCACAGTACAAAACTCTTTGGCTTCTGACAGCTTTACAAAGGAAATCTGCCATTCACACAGTGAATGGGGTATGTATTAATTTGCCTTTCAGAGCGCGTGCAGTCCACTTTGCTGCTGGTAATCTGCATAAAACTGGATTAACGAGTCGGGAATCCTCGGGCTCACGACCATCAGGGCGCTCCGGAAGTGCCGGCCCGTGATAGATTTGGCATGGATGTCTTCCTGAAGAGCTAGGAGGGCTGCTTCCCTGCAGACTGCTGTTATCTGCAAAGGAACAATAAAAAAGCAACCACACAGCATTATTATTATTATTATTATTATTATTATTATTATTATTATTATTATTTACATTACTTGAAGAAAGAGAACACAAGAACATTAAATCACTCCAAATGCCAAATAATCACAAGTAGAGTTTTTCTAACTTTTTTTTTTTTAAATAAATGAGGTTGTGGGTGATTAGGACATCCAAGAAACAGGATATAGCTCGAAATTCAAACCACAGTTACATTACAATTCACATTACAGCATGCTGCAAATTAACTCGCTAATCATACTACCTTGTGTTAAACTCCCCACAACACCTGATAAATTCAAATCCCAACCACCAGCGATATATTTTTCCATCCCCAAAGTGCAAGAGCAGATATTCCCAGGCTCTGCGGGCACTTTTCTTTCCCAGCCTTGCACTGGGAAAGAAATAAAAACAATTAATTCCGAAAGGAGGCTCGGAGGAGAGGGTTGTGTGGAAGGGGAGGAGGGTTAAGGTCTCATACTCTGCAATGTGTTTTTAAGCTCTCTGGACTTCAGACAGCGGAAACAGACTGATGCCAGTGTCACGCTAAAGACACATTACTGTGGTGAAAGGAGCTTGTGGAATGAAAAGAGATATTGTGATTTCCAGTGCAACAGGGAAAACAGTGATTGATATTGACTGCTCCCTTATATCTGTAAATGAAAGAGCCAGCTGAAACACATTTGTCCGGCTATTCAGCATATTTTCTCTGTTCACTTACTGAAAGGAGTTCCCCCGCTTATGCTCTACTAATGGTTGCCAAAGCCGTTTAGTAGCTTTTTAGGGGATTTAGCAGCATGTTTAGGAAGCTTTCACAAGAAAACATGCATGGATTTAGATGGCTTTGTCAAGTTACAACAATATTACTATTAGTTCTGTGCTGCTCTAATGAGCACCAAAGCTAAACACTACTGTTACGCATTTTAATGCTTTTCAGGACTTCAGAGACAGCTGAATGTGGAAGTGCAGCTGAGATTTAGTGCACCAGCTTCTTGTGGAGATCAGTAATACATCACCCAGAAAGTTAACAGAGAGGCCCTGGTCTTTCTGTGCAGGTTTTTCTCTAAGCAGACATTGTGACTATGTCCCCACCTCTAACAGGAATATTAAGCTACTTAAAGAAAAAAAACCCACACCAGATCAAACTCCCCCCGCACTCCCTGCCTGCCACTAAACCCAGAATTCTTTCACAAAGGAGAAGACTCTTGATGGAAGAACAGATCCCAAGCATCCTGGACTCTGAACCCATGTTGGCCTTTGAAGGAGGGGTCCATTTCCCCTTGATAAATACTGCACTAAGGCCACAAAATGAAGAGACCCTCTGGAAGTTTTCACAGGCGTTATTTAAAAATCCCCAAATGTAGTCCAGCAGGTTTTGACTGCCCTGTTCTTCTCACGGAGACCATCACCCATCCACAGCATGAAATGCTGAAGCAGGGTGTCACTGACAAGCTGTTCACTTGCCGGCAGGTGTTTTACTGAAGGAGAAGCTGAATGAGACACTGTCAAGTCACCACATCCAAAACTGAAGGAACACCACTGCCAATCCTATTTCTTCCCATTTCATTTGTACACCAATACAGTCAGGAGGAATTCGCCCACAGGCTGATAGTTCTGATGATGCTTTCACCTGTTCTCTATGCCCTGCCAACACTGTCAGTAACAGTGATGATAATTCCTCCAAAGGATTGGATGATACCTCCAAAGGATTTTTTTTGTTTTAATTTTATTCTTAAAGACTGAGACACAAGTTCTGTGATAGCTGAAAATCACTAGACATGAAGAAGCACCAGAAAACTGTTTGTTTTTGGCATCTCAAAAGCATTTCAGCTGGTTTTAAGGGACAAGGAAAGAATTTTAAGGCATGAATTATTGTTCTCCCTTTTCCTGGCTGCACTCAGAACTTTTGTGGACTAAATCTTTTCTATATTATTGAGTAATAAACAGCAGGCGTTACAGCACAGTGTTGAAAATTTAGGCCCTCATGTCTGGTCACAGAGTCACATGGACTTGTTTCCATTCCTTGTCTAACCCAGGGGATCAGGTTTCTGAGGTAAGAGATTCAACAAGGCAAGTCTGATTATTTTTCTTTGTTCAAGTATGCAAACTTTAAAAAAAAAAAAAAGAAAGAAAAGTCCTTACAAGCATTCTCACTAGCTGGTAAAGCTAAATCACTCGTGGAAAGCAAACATAAGTAGTAGTGCAGCCACAGTGACAGGAGAGTGACTTCATGTGGTGAATTAGGCATTATTGGCCTTAGGTCACTCATCTGTCACAGAGATTCCTTGTCACAGCCACGTTAGGACATTTCTTACCAGATCGAGCACCTGAAGGGTTTTTAAATGTCATTTCTGTGGATTGAGGTAAAAAGGGAAGACAGCAGAAGGGGCAGAGGAAGGAGACCCTTTGCAGCAAGACATGGATTTTTCCCAGGCTTAGCAGCACTCCAAACCCAGAAGCTGCATACAGCTCATCACCTTCAAATCCCTGCAACAGGCCTATCCCCAATGAACTTCTCCTGTGACTTTCTTAAATCACTTCTCCTTTTGGCCTCAACAAGATCATCCTGTATCAACTGCCACAGTCCAATCATGCCTTATATAATAAAAGCACTTTAGTTTGTATTAAACCTGGCAATTTCAGCAAGTCCTCCTAGTCCCTGTGTTATGAGAATGGTGATTCATCTGCTCTTCCCTGTTCAACTTCCCTGTACCATCGATGATTTTAGAGTTTTATCTCATCCCCTCTCAGTCAAGTCTTTGCAAGGTGAAGAGTCCTCACTGACTCAGACCTTGCTCCTGCCCAACCTGTCCATCCTTCCTGCCATCTGCCATTGTTACCTTGGCTAGCTCTGCCCTGAACTCTCACTGCTGAGTGCCTGAAGCTGTGCAGGGCACAGAGGGGGCTGTTCCAGGCCGTAGCTCTGTCCCTGGGTTGCTTGCAGTTCCTTTCATATCGATGCATTTGTGCAAAGGGGATTTCTCTCAGAAAATTATCCACGCTGCCTCCAGTGTCTTTTCCCAAATATCTAATTTAGACCGAATTATTTGCGAATTTGAAAAAGCTTGGGTGAGATTCTTTTTTCTCCATTGCATTTAGTAGGATGAATAGCCTCTGCCTGTCTCCATAAATGAATGCTGAGAACCAACATTACCTACCTGCAAGGCAATTCTTAATGAGTTTCAAATACAAATACAAGGGATCATCATTTTCACGTTTTCAGTCTACAGAAAAGAATAGACAAACAAAAGCACAGCCTTTCGGATCTTGGCGTTTTGTGAGGAGTAGGAATAGTGTCCTAGTCCTGTTCCAAAAGCAAAACTGCAGCTCACTGTATGGAGGGACAAAATAGATATTTTGTGACTGCATCTGAATCCAGAGTGGCTTTCAGCACCCACTGCTAAGGCAGTAATGAAGACATGAAGTGATTGTCAGACATAGCAGTGATTAAACAACACACCAGGCACCAGGTAATTAAGCTGTAACCACTGTAACTACATGGGTGCTACTGCAGCAATGAAGAGCCAGCCACGTGGGGTAAAAAGCTGCTGAATCTGTGAGTATCAGAACATCCCCTAGTTTGCTTATTATTATTAATATCACTATAAATGGAAGTTTAACAAACAGAATTCTCATTTTCAGTGGAGTCAGGGCAATTTACTGACTGATGCATTCATCTGCTGCCTGCAGCCGTCTCTTAGCATGGGAATAGTTTTGGATTGATGTATGAAAAACAGTACATTACTTTCTTAAAGGACTGATTTATCATCTCAGTAAGTGCTTTAAGACCAGAAAATAAACAATTAATTTAGAATTCTGCTTCAAAGCCAAAAAGGCACTACTATCAAGCTTTCCTGGGAAGAAAGGAGAATTAGAATTTGCTATCTGAGCCACACACACACAGATCAGTAAGAAGCAAAGCCACACACCAGCTCACAGCTATGCTGCAAACAACGATGAGCCCCCCAGAAGAAAAGGATTTACACCTAGTCGTTCCCTCCTTCCCCATTTCACTCCCAGCAACAATAAAATGCCCGATGCCAGTTACGGTTCCCTGAATAAACAGCATTTAGCGTAGCCCATCTTTCCCCTGAAACCAATGGTTACACTGGCCGATTCAGCTGGGCCGATTCTCCCCCATTCTGGCATTAAGCACCAACTCTTTCCAGCGGACTCAAAGTCCTTTTCAGCTTCTTTGTATTTAAAGTGTTCTAAATAGCTTTAAAGATTATTAAAAAAAAAAAAAAAAAAAAAAAAGAGCTTCTGTGTTAAAGCCCTAGGTATTTTCAAGAAAGTGGTTTTGTTAGGGCCGAGTGTGCTGGGAACACCTGTGAATGTCGGGTTTAATTGGGCTGCAGCTGGTGTCGATTGTGTGTGCCGTAACTGGCAGCCACTGCCTGGCCGTACATTGTGTTTCATTTTCCTTTTTCCTTCCTTTTTAACTCGCTCCTCCACCCCGCCAGTTAAAGCTGTAAGGGACTGTGTGTGAGAGAGGGATTAGGAGCCTGGAAACAAGAATAGTGCCCTGCGGGTTGTGAATAGCGCAAATTGGGGCGCTTCCTGGCGGAGCAGTACCTGCGAGGCTGAGCGCCCGCCGGGCACCTCAAAGGGAGCCGGGACCAGGTCTGGGGACTCGCCTTTCCCGCTTTCCCGCCCAGCCAGGGAGGGATAAAAGCTTTACACACGGCATTTGAAAAAGACAAGAATAACCCCCGGGTCTGGACATCTGTGTCTCACTCGAGCAAATTCCTGCCCTACCCCTGTGCCAGGAGCTGCTCTGTGAGAGCAAAAGACTTATCCCCACAAAACTGGGAGAGTCGGAAAGCTCTCGGGACCCATCTGAGACTAAGGAAAAAGGAGGGCATGGATGCCTTTCCAAAGCGAGAGGCTGCTCCGTAGGCAGAGAGTAGCTAGGAGAGGTTGCTGACTGTACTCTAAATCCACATTAATAATTCAGTGCAGCTCCAGGAGCGCACAACTTCCCACAAGGGATTTGTAGGGGGCTCAAAGCAGTGCTGGGCAGAGATGTAAAAATACCTCGAGGTTTGTGCCACCCCCAGCAGGTCACTCCTGCTCAGTGTGGGGCGCCGCGGCCCCGCTTTCCCCCTTCTCCTTTGTGCAGGCACCACCCGCTGCCGGCTGCGGGCTCCCGCCCGGCTCTTGTGCTGGCTCCGGCGCTAAGCTGGCCCTTTCATTCACCGATTCAATGCACCAGACCATCACAAAACTAATCCAGAAATTAAAAAAAAAAAAA
>VXAD01008715.1:1205090-1366595 GCA_013399195.1 Dicrurus megarhynchus
CCTTAGCTTGCTGCTGGGGTATTGAGATGGGTTCAGGGGGATTCGACAAGTCGGCATGGGAGGAGTGGGGAGCACAGCAAGCAGGATGTGTTGTGCTCCAGGAGCAGAGAGCTGCTGGGGAGACCTGCCCTAGATAAGATTGCTATTTTAAGATGTCACAAATATCAGGTTTTTTCTTTAAAATAGGCTAAACTGAGAGGGTCTTAGGTGCTGAGAGGTGAAGTTTTTGATGTGTTCCAAAAAGGCTTAAATGTAGTACTTCTCTTGTGTTTTGACTCCCCTGTTTCACGTACAAACCAAGGAAAGACAAGAAAACACGGCTTTTTTCACTTCTCTGCACAGAGAAATTGCTACAGATTGCTACAAATCTTGTTCTGTATAGAGGAAAAAGTTTCCAATACTATGGAATTATTGATCACCTTGTGATAAATTTTGACCTATCTTTGAAAGACAAAGAATCACCCCATATGTGCATCTCTTCATTCTGCTCAATTCTATGATCCGTAGATTTAAATGGGATGGATCACAGGATCAAAGAATGGTTAGGGTTGGAAGGGACCTTAAAGATTACCTACTTCTAACCCCGCTGCCATGGGCAGGGACACCTTCCACTAGACCAGGTTGCTCAGAATCTGGCTTTGAACACTTCCACAGATGGGGCATCCACAGCTTCTCTGGGCAAAATTATACAAATTATACATCTGAGAATTTTGCAAAGGGAAGATAACCAGTTCTAAGCAGAAAATGATGAAGTGTATTAGCATCATGCTTTTCAGACAGTATCCATTCACTCCTCAGATTCATGTACTGAACCATGGGAGCTATGGAGTGGATTTGCTTAGGATATGATTGTTGCTCCATAAAATTTTCCCAGCTGAAGTGTGCAAGGCCCTCACAGGCCACACAAGTGCCTCAGTGAGACAGAGGCTTCTTTGATCTCTAAGCAGCTATGTTGTAAAATGTTATTAGCTTTCCTCAAGTTAAAGCACTTACATCTCTATGGTTCTGTATTTAGGAACACTGCCTTAGAACAGATGAGTTCCTACCCTCAGCAATGATAGCCTATAATTAGATATTATTTTTTATAAAAATATAGACTTCTTTCTTCCTTGTTTATTAAAGAAAGAGACATTCCATATGAGCAGACACTGGACTGCATACTTTAAAAGAGGTCTACACTGATGAAGCAGCATCTTTGCAATTCTTAAATGGAAAGGACAGGTATTCCTTTTTGAGTAACCTGGTCTAGTGGAAGGTGTCCCTGCCCAAGGCAGGGGGGTGGAACAAGATGTTCTTTAAAGTCCTTTCCAACCCAAACCATCCTGTGATTCTATAATTATGTGTATCCTGTGTCTCTGAGCAAATGATCTCTGCTATTCCTGATTCCTTTCATGAGAAATTGTTAAGCACATGTAATGGAATAAAACCAGCTCCTTTAATGATGTCTGTAAGTGACCTTAGTTCAGAGCAGTCTGCCCCAGATCTTCACAATTTAATGTACCATTTGCTTATTTGTGTAATTTTGTGCCTCGATGTGCAGGTGACCGTGTGTGTGTGTCCACAGCTTACCTGAGGTGCTGCACAGGGACACAAAGCCATCCTGCTGCCTGAATACATCTGATTTGACCAGGATGGGGGTTCCCACTCGCCCTTTCCATGGTGGCCACAGCAAAGACCAAGTCCTCCTTCTGCCCTCTCCTCCTGGTCTCAGCCAGGCTTCAGATTCAGCTGAAAGTGAGCCGAGAGCTGAGCCAGACAACTGGCCAGCTGCACTTGTGGGACAATCACAGCAACAATTACTGAGGCAGAGTGACCCCAAAATGCTGCCTTTAACTGCTCTTCCAGTACCAGAAACTGAGCAGGGGCTGTGCCCGGGCAGCAGACAGCATCACATGTATCAGTAGCTCCTGTTATTCTATAAAGCTCACACATGCCCAGGGAAGGGAAAGATGAGGTATGTAGCCAAAATTAGGTGTATGTATCATAACTCCAGCACATGATGACAGCTAAGGAGAATAAAGCAGCGCTCTCAGTGGTACATGCTAAGTGTCATCACACATACCTCTGCTCATCCCAACATGTTCTAACAGAGCGAAGCCTCAGCTCCATCTGCAAGCTTTCTTTTTTTCTTCCTTCCACTCTCTTAAAAAATATTACTAGATGTGGTATCCTTCCAAGCAATGTATAAAACATGTAAATTCCGATTTCAATTTTGTAACTACAAGCCCAAAACGCAGCTATTTTCCAAGAGGCGCTCTGCCGATATGGCTCCCATCACTTTGGCAGAGACATGGCATAGCTACACCTCTCACAAAGGAATTCCGTAACAAAACGAGTTTTTACATGCTGGGACTAAATATTTTTAAACAGCACTCTCTGCCAACTTCAAGTTTCAGCTATATTTATGCAACTAAAAAAAACCCCAAAAAACCAACCCCCCCCAAAAATCTCATGCATGTTTCTATACAAGATTAAGCTGCATTTCTGGTTAACCTCAGAATTATTTCATTTTTATATAAACATTTAATGGGAAAGTTTAACTTCTTCCCTTCAATGAGGAAAAGGAAGCCAAGCCACTAGAAAAACAGAGTCTTTCTATGTGTGTGTGTATGCGTGCACGCACTCATTTTAATTAAAAGTAATTAAGAGAATCCTGTGTTCTCACTCACAGTCCGCTGGTGCTGCAGAGGGCCTGGACACAGAGCCAAGGGTATTCTGCCGAATGCCACTGGCAAGAGAGATTGGATTATGTAACTAAAAATTTAAAACTAGAAGACTTCATCATTAGCTGTGGCTGTCATGAGTTTCTCCCTAGAAAAAAACCTGTACAAAACAGATTTGGCAGCTCCTACCTTATGAAACCTATCAGGGTGGAGGTGTTAAGTGTTTGCTGCATTTGTTTGCTTGCTTTTCAGAGTTCGAGGCGCTTATGAGGTTGGGGAATATGTTCAGCATATTCCCTATTTCTTGCACTGGAAAATAATTCTTGCCTTTCCTTTCTCAAGTTTAACCTGAGCAGAAGCCTCAGTCTCCTATCAAAACAAAGCAAATAAAAGTGATTCTGCAAAAGGAACTGGGAGAAGTGTTCTCCCTTCCCTAAAAATATTTTTTTTTGGTCAATAGAGCACAGCCAGTCTAGAACTGTCTTTCATCTCCTTTCAGCTCCAGTCGCATTTCTATTACATTGTATCACCATTTTAAAAGGTAGCTATAGCCCTAAACTTTTGGACCAACTAGCAAAGAAGGAAAGCAAAAAAACTGTTTTTTCATGGGTTCATTTAAACTCTGCCTTTCGCCCTGTCTTTGGAGCCATGGCGAATATTGTCCTGATTTGGATTTTACACAGCAGGTTAAAAATAGCAACTGTAGTTACCTACATATGAGGGATCATAATACAATACAGTAAAGGCAAACTCACTAAGTTAAGAATAATGACAAATCTTCTAGAAACTTTGTTTTTCTGTCAGTTTGGATAGAAAACACAGAAATCCTACAATAATAAGACTTACACTTTCTGGGTCTCTGTATGACACATGCATACACATCCTGGGTTGAGACACGAGGTGAGAAAAGACATTTGGGGAGAACACACATAAGGCCTTTGGATTGCAAAATGAATAACGTCCTTAATGGAAGCTCTCTAGCTTTTATTTATTGGGTTCTCAGTTCCTGGAAGGTGCAAGATGTCTCCTGTGGAGTATCTATTTCCTCAGCAGAAAGCTAGAGGAATTTCAGGCTGTTTCTAAGTTTACCTCTTGGAGCTTCCCATGGCACCCAGCTGCTTATGTTTCCCAGGAAAATCAGGGAGGAGGGCTACCACATGCCTGTATTCCAGGGAGGCAGAGTGTGGCTGGGAGGACAGGCAGACCTAGAAAGCAATACCATTAAGCCCCAGCAAAATGCCTTTGTGTATGGTTGTTACTCCTAAAGGAGGAGGCAAAAAATGCTGGTAAAGAACTTATTCAAGGTTTAATGCAGGTTTTGCTTCTGCAAGAAAAGAAATGAAGTAATTACAGCAAGAAAATAAACCACAAATGATGCAAATATATGGAACAAGAAAAGGGGGGTACCAACAATTACCTTGAGTTAAGGATTTATGGAAGGGGTATATTTTAATGGAACAGAAAGTCAATTATGGTGTCTGCTTTTGCACTGTTAACATTAAAACTTGTCATTTGGGTGCCCTCCTCCAGCTGAGGAAACTGAATCCATGTAATGTCTGAAAGTCATCCAGATCTGCTTACTCCATGGATAACATCTAATTTAACAAACTCTTCTCTTTTATATTTGTAAATTCCTTCTCAATTTGTGCCATGTTATTGCAAAAACCTCCTTGGTCCCTTGGGTTTTCTCCCCCTCCTTCCTTGTCTAGGCAAGACAATGTAATACAAATTTCCAACACTATGAAGACTTACAAAATGGGTCACTTGAATTTCTCTTCACAAAGACACTTTATATTCAAAATTTACCCTCAGCATTTCTGCAAATATGCATAGGGGGATGCAGAGGAGTCTCCCTTCCCCTTCCTCCACATTGTGTGTAGCTTTCCTTCTTAATGTTAACAGCATTTCAGCTTCTAAGAAGTTGCAGGCTAGCATGATACTCAAACAATATATGGCCAGAAAAGTATGACATTTATGCTTAATAGTGTTCAAGGGAGAGGATGATGCCCAAAGGAGAATGCCGCAAGAGTGAGCTGAGAAACTGTAACAGAATTAAGGACCACAGCTGAAAGACCCTAAAAAGCCACTAAGAAACGTTAGTGGAACCAGCAACAGAACAGTCCCAAAGCGAACCTGAGGGACACTTTGAGGGACACCTACAAACTGAAGTCACCAAACTGAAGTTTTTTGCCTCCTGCTACAGGGTTGCTTTGCCTACCAGAACCTAAATTCAGTAGGGAAAAAAATTCTGCTCCTCATCCAGTTTCCACCACTAAAGAAAGGAGTTGTATCCAAAGGAATTGTCCAAACAGCTACAGAGAGAAAGGAGGAAAGAAACGTGAAAGGAACAACTACTACAGCGAGCAACAGGAAAGACAGACAGGAGCTGAGGGCTGGGAAGGCTTTTGGCAGAAGGGAAGAAGGACGAAATGAGAAAATTAGAAGAAAAACAATCCAGTACCATGGGTTGTACAGATCTTAAACATCCCTCAAATCTATAGCCTGAGGAATAAGAATGAACAGCAGCCTTAGGCAGTACTGCAACCCTCTGCACATGAAATATGCAAGCCTGGATCCTCAAAGTATCTCCCAGTCTTCTTTTGGGGGAAGCTGAGTGAATACACAGGAAAAACCATCTGCTCCTCTTACCTGCAGTGCTGTGGGTGCACTCCTCTTGCTAGAGACTGCAGCACACATGCCTTCTCCTGAACTTCCATAAATATTTTACTGTGCTGAATTGTGTGGCCAAGTTATATAATGACACAGTAAAGCACAACTGCTCTCCGCAGAGCCATTCCAGCCTATCTAATAGGCTCAGGAATCACCCAGCAGCCCACTTTGTGTGCCACAGAGGAGGACTATGGATGACAGCATCCAACAGCGCATGTCAAGTGGCCATGAGTCGATGGGGTGGAAAAAAAAGGACACCTTAATTATAACTGACTTTGTCCTTAGCAGATGCTGCTCTGTCTGCCTTGTGTGGGTATCTACAACTGGAATTGTTTCCAGACCTTTGTCAAGAGCTGAGTTCAGAAGATTTGCTCAGGAATTGCCTATGTGCATGAGAAAGTGCGAACTTTCCACTTCCTTGTGTACTGTATTTACTCATTTCATGTTAGATGTACAGACAGTAGGACTCAGACAGAAAGTCTTAAACCCTCTGCAAAAACAATAAAAGGTGACCAAAAGAATGAAGGCAGCACATACAGGATATGCCACAGCAGCACAGTTTTCCATAATGAACCAAAACCAAATAATATTTTCTCTCAGCTTTTTAATTGTTCAGTACCACAAAGATCAGGAGATGTTCTTAACATTTCCCACTTGGTATCATATTTAAGACTTTTCATGCTATCTGGAAGATTCTTTGATATCAATCACTTGGTTTTTATGGTGTGAGCAAGTTTTAAATGCATGAAATGTCACGGGGAAGCTGGTCTTTATTCCTTCCTTTCATTTTTCACGACACCACACCACTGGTACTTCCCTCAGCAGCCCAGACTGGGGAAGGTGCTTGTCTTAGCCCAAAGGGCTGTGATTCAGAAAGCCTCTCTTGTGCAGCAACATGCACCTCCTATTTATCAAGTGACTTACAGATCAAATGGATAACTCTGAGACTTGGAATGGGCACAGCACCACAGTGACACTCCAGCACTGAAGCCCCTTTCCCTCCCACATAACCATGTTGAGAACAGCAGCCGTAGCGCCAGGGAGCCTGAAACAATGTGGGACTCTCACTCTGCGTCATTAAATGCTATTTTGCTAAATTGAAGGCCACAAGTAAGTCATATTGTATCCATAAGCACATGCAAGCCACAGGCCTTTCCCCTTCCCATATTTCCCTCAGCTGTAGATCATTCAAAATCCCATGGAAGACATATTTCAAGTTTTGGGTTGGGTTTTTTTTTTGGTGAGAGGAGGACCTTCCACCCCTCAGTGGACACAGCACTCAAACTACACTGCCAAATATTATATGATGTCCTTTCCAGAGTTAATTTTTAATTTCCTGACTCCACTGCATGAGAAATTTTCAAATTGTCTTGGCAGTCACTTAGAGGCATGTGCAGACCTAATTGCAGGAGTGAATGCAGCGTCAGCCCAAATGCAAACCTCCAGATTAAGTGAGGAATTTCTGTAGAATTAGTTCCTTGGTTGAATTAAGTTCCAGAGAGACCCACAGTCCAAGGAACGACTGCAAATGTAACGCAAAGGGTGCGAGCCTTTCTTGCCCTAGCCCGCAGCCAGGGGAGGCAGGTGTTTTCAATGTGTCACTCAAAAACCTGACGATTTTCTATTTTCATTTTTTAATGCCACAATTCATAACCCACAGATGTTGTGCACAGCTATAAATCTTGGCACCCTCTCCTCTGCAAAAGAATTTCTCTTGGTATTAAATTTTCTTTGCTTTACCTTAAGTCACCCTAATCATGCTGACATCTACTATCGATGATTATATTAGCCCTAAAAGATCCTTAAACAAATGAAAAGGACTGACTTCCACTCCTAAAGTTCTGCTTCCAATTTTCTAAAGGAAATTAAATAATGTATAAATCAAATGCTGGGCACAGGCCCAGGCAGCTGAACATCGCTTTGTCCTTTCAAAGTGAAGACGAAGTGTCTGCTACGGAAAGGACAAGCCAAGAGAAATAAAGCTTAACCTCAGCTCCATGTGAAAGTGATTTGGGATAATCGGGGGAATCTGCAAAGAGGTTAAAATGGGGACCACATACTAACAGGAGAACTTCACACAGTGATCAAAAATATATGAAGAGCTGACCTTCACCTGGAGGAGCTGCACAACCCTGACAGCTTGGTTACACTGGAGCGGAGTGTGAAGGGCAGAAAAAAGAAGAGATGAGCAGGAAGCCAAAAATCTATTTATAGCTGGCATTTGTCATGTTTTGGTAATCTTATCAGGGTGGGTTTTTTTCAGTTTTGCAAGATTGATAACTAAGTACTGCCTGACAACCTTGCAGTAAGTGTACACGCTACTTCCCAGCTCTCCTTTAGCTAGTACATACTACTTAGATTATTAAATCAACCACCAAGGGACTTCTTAATTTATGTGCTATTGACGGACTGATGATCCTTCTCTTTAACACAGTATATACATCCAGAAAGGGAAAAAATCAGTAAAATGTGCTAGATTTCTTCCTGGCATTATTTTCTGAGCAAGCGCTTGCTTTAATTGCCACAAGGCATTTCTTAAAACTATTGGGAGCAGATGTATTTTGTGATACGATTTCTCGATTAAAAGAAGATCCTAATCAAGTCTATATTGCTTCAACATGAGCTCACACTGACATTTTTGCACACAGAAGGGTAGGTTTGAAATCTCTGATCAGCACTAGACTTCACGGTTAGGGTCAACTTAACCCTACTCACATAACCCAAACTTTGGTGGAAAGAAGAAAAAGTGACATGCAGCTGTCAGTGGCCCAACTATGTACACTCATATTCCCAAAATATTCCTCTCCTCACCTTTACCAAGCACAGAATATTTCAGATGTGATGCAAATGGCCCTTAATCTTAGATGGTGGAGAAGTCTCATCTTTACACTTTCTTGAGAAACCTACAAAATTGTTTTCAGCACTGTCACTTAGCAGTTGTTTGGTCTGTCACCACACGAACTGAGCAGCTGGCAAAGCAGGGACAGCCATGTAACACTTAGGTGTGAACGTGAATTCAACACACATCTTGCTTAGCTGTTGCAAACCCATCAGGAAATGCTTCACTGTTTAAAAAAACCCGTAACATAAATCCTCAAACAAAATTCCTATAAATTTATTTCCCTTTTAAAAAGTATAGTCTGCATACACACTCTTGTATTGTAGAGTTGAAGTACACAACGAGTGCTACTGCCATTTAATGGGATACAAATTCATCTGAACATCAAGCACACTTGATTCAGAAGAACCAAAAAGTTTACTGGGTTCACAGATTTGTAATTTACTGACAGGTATCCATGTCTTTCATAAAAGCTGTAAAATATTAGAACACGTTTCAGGAATGTTATTACCATAAAAGAGGCAATTCAACCAACCTGTGAGCTGAGACATTCTCCCATCCATCTCCCTGTCTCCTGACAGACCCCCTGCAAATGAAGCACCAGCCCAGGCTACGGCTGTGTTTGAAAAAGCAAAGCAAGCAGTGGAACTGAGGGGGATTTCATGACACCGCAGGGTTTCACACAAACACTGCCAGAATAAACTCCTCTGTCAGACCTCCAAGTTTTGCATCACTTTGTCTCCGCAGGTTCCCAAATATCAATAGCAAGAAGAAAAAAAACAAACCATAAAGAAGGATGGGAAGAAGTAGGAAGTTTTCACAGAGCGTGGTTGTTTTCCATCCTTGGATTTAAACAAAACCAGGCGCACAGTGTGTTACTCACACATGAAAAGAGGAGAGCCAAGAAGGGAAGGAGAGACTTCTCTCTTTTCCTCTCCCCCTGTTTCAAGAAAGCATCCCTGAAAGCACACAGGCATCTGTTTTGGGTTCCTCTGACGTCAGCAAACACGACTGAAGTAAAGCACATGCTTTAAAGCACATGTTCCAAACCCCTTATCTGCTTTTAATAATTGGAAGCTAAATGGAAGCTGTAAGTCATTGAGCAGCACAAGTACCATGAACAAACAAGACCCTTTTTGCCTTTAAGGTGATTGTACTTACCGGCTCTGCAAAACCTTGGACTCAGTAATACCCATTATCAGAAGCAGAAACAGATTTTAATGCAGGATTCAATCAAATTATGCATGCTAAAATTCATGCTCTGGTCATAGAGAGAAGCTGTGATTAATGCCAGTGTGTCACATTCCTTTGGTGCTTTATATTTCTACCTATTTTTTGTATCTTGATGTTTCCAGTAAAAGGAAAATAGGAGGAAACTCTGGTACAAGGCAACTCATCCCTGCCAGGTCATTTTGCTGTGGTCAGCAGCTCAGGTAGTGTGTGGCTGGTGCTCTCGGAGAGTTTGGGAGGAGATAAGAAATATGGGAGAGGAGTAAGAAATATGGTCTCTTCCATCAGGGTATGTGAAACATTACATGCCAAGGATCCCAGCAGGGTTAGGCAAAAGTCACTCCAAACAGGAGTCAGCCATTGACGATCCCTGAGAGGGACTGAACGTAGGATTACAGGTCTTGGCTCTATCACTAATGTCATTTGTCACCACCTAGCAAGCTCTGCTAACACTGGGATGAGCTGCCTTCCTCAGGTCAGTGTTCATTCATGTCCCAAACCTCAGGGACCATCAGCAGAGGAGGGGTTACAGCAGCCACTGGGGTGCCTGGCATGGCAGGGACCGGTTCCAGGGACTGCCATGGGAGTTGCTGCAGTGGGATCTAATTCCTCGGTAACAGGCAGGATCAAGTCCTAAATTAGTGATTCCCAGCTTTCATTAAGTTTATTCATCCTTAGGCAAATTTACCTGCTGGCATAACTCCCCTGAGGATTGTGCCAGCAAAGACTTTGGCCTAATAATTTCAGATTAATTTCTCTATCATCATCACTGTGTGGCTTTGGGAAGCCTATTTGTATATCCTGCTACAGACCTTGTAGAAGCAAACACCAATTATGAAGGAAAATTTTTGACTACACAACTACTCTTCCAAAATTAAAAAAAAAAAAAGAGTAGTCTAGACCATGGGCAGAAAATCCAGATGGAAATATGTTTTACAAATATGGAAAGTGAATACTTTCCTGTATATTGCTTTGTGAGTTATTAGCACCTAAAAACTCTCCATGGTCAAAAGTGCATTAATGAACTGGAAGACAAAGTGATGTAATCAGGAGGGATCAGCAGTAATTTATCCTGCAGAAAATTTACATGCAGCAGCCATGTGTGTTTGTTTATGATCTCTACATCTGGTAATGAGCTCTTGACGCGATGGAAAGCTGCGGTGGAATAATGCACCCTGTTCCTCACACGCACTAATTAATGCTCTATTTAATCTGGGAAAAGGCACTTTTAAAATAAACACTCGTTTCCAGCAGACCATAAAGGATAGGTAACAACTGAATCACACCGCACAGGCCTAAAAACTGGTGTGTAGCAACCTCTCAAGCATTAAAAAAGGTGAGTTTTAACTCCCAGAGTACCACAGGAAGGGCGTGTGCACACATACACCTCTCCAGCACTACAAACACACACTAACAGACCCTAGATATCCACAGAGACGATCAAAGCTGGAGTGATAATCTGTAGGAATTCAGTAAGAGATGGCAAAGCTAAAACACTCCCCATCACACTGGGTGTTAAACTATGTTTTGTGTTCACAAGACACCTACAGTAACACCATTGGCCATCACCTCATCCACCTCTTTCTGACACTTGATAACATGAGCAATAAATCATGATTTCCACAGTGACAGGAAAAGCAGCCAGTGCAAGATGGTTAGATCTTGTATTTCAACTGAAAAAAAAGGCCTGGGAGATGGTGTCCAGCCTGTCCTCTGCCCACAGGGTTGGCTGCTGAAGGGGGAATGCAGTGTCCTCAGCTTCCACTGGAGTCATTCCACTGCTTTTAGTCACTTCACCAAGGCCTTGTCTCCACAGGATGTTATGCTGGAACAGTTACTGCATTTACATTCACACCCTATCTCATTCCAGGATAACTTCCTCACATTGACGTGCCCTCAGAAGTACAAGAGCATTCGTCTGTGGCTGCATTTAGCCCTAGGCTGGAGTCTCACAAGGTAACAGAGAATAGAGATTTGGCTTTATCTTTTAAATTGTGCTAATATATCTCACCACCCTTTGGACTGGAGCCAACTTCTTCTCTCTAATCTCCCAATCATTTCCCACAGAAAACTTGTACTTTCTTTAGCCCATGAAAGAAGACAAAAATCAGGAAAATCAGAGGGATTGCAGGGCATGGAAACCCTGTATCCAAGAGCAAATTTCCCAGCCTGAGATACCAGAGCTATGAAATGGCCCCTTTCAGAGACAGAGAGATTGCCATGGTGGCTAAAAGAAAACCTCCTTAGGCTACAAGTATGGAGGAACAACAGTTCAGAGCCTTGGGATGGATTTAAAGGTAAATCAGGTAAAACAAATAAACACGGACCAAATATATGAGTAGAGCTTGAAACTTTTCATGTATATTGAAGTGACAGTGACAAAACAGGGTTTCTCCTGCCAGGCACAACTCCTACCCTCCCACTCACACATCCAGTGTACAAAGTTTGTAACGCAGGACTTCTTGTGTGCTCTTCAGCTGCAATAAAAAAAGGCATTTTTGCAGTGCTTACAGCTCAGACCACCATCCACACCCATTGAGACCATCTGACACATCCCTGCCTTCCTGGTTCAGATTTCCCAAAGCAAGCAGAGAGGACCAAGGGGGAACCACACATCTAACAGGGATATTCTGACACAAATGGTGACTTGTCAAAATGGAACCAGCAACTCCCTAAAACTAGTTTGGTTTCAGGAGAAGAATGTGCAAGCTGCAGTCTGCAGACGTGTGCTGGGCTCTGCCACAGCAGTAAGTGTAGGTGGGCAAATGGCAACTCATTTCTAGAGGTGGCCAGTCTACTCTGCACTTCCACCAAGGCTTTTCTGATAAAAAAAATTTATGGTTTTTTGTCAGTGCCTGAACTTCCATGGGTTCCTAGATCTGCAGAGCATCTTTGTTCTGCTCAGACTAACTCTTTCTTTTTTTTTTTTTTCCTTCTGAGACAAAACAAGCCAGGGCTTCAAATCATGCAGGGTTTCAATGCTGCAGAATCCCCACGTACCCACTTCCTCTCTTTCCTCAACTCTTCTCTATCTGATTTACTGTTTACTTACAGACCATATGGGAAACACGTCGGGAAAGCACGCATCCGGGTTCACACTCACAATAAATACTTTTTATGACTATTCCCATGACCTGCAGCAACAGACTAGATTAGTCGCCCACAACTATGTATAATCACACAATCATTTAAATACATTTTCAAAACAGAATACATTCTGAGATACAGATCAACTAAATATTGCTCTTTCTAAAAACTATTTCCTACAACTTTACCATTTCCACCTGAGACAGGAAGTCTTATCTTTCAAGTGTGAAGTCAATATAAACAGAAGAACATGAACACCTGGGTCCATGTGAAAGTGCAGCCTGCAGATTATTAGTCTGGGCTGCTCAGTTTTCTTAGCAAAAGAATTATAAAGTGAAACAGCAAAAGAGCTGAAAATAGATGCTGATGCTGAAGTAAACATGTATCTATTAAAACGTGAAAAAAAACCTTTTTTATATTCTCTGTTTCAGAAAATCAAACTCCCTCTAATTTTAAGTTCATCCAAAATCAGAATTGCAAAAGCATTCTGTGGAATAGGGAGTAGAGTATTTCCCAAGCAGAATGTATTATTTAATCCAAAGCCAAATAAACGAAGGGTCAAATTCAACCTCACCCATTCCACTTAGCAATAAAATTGAAAGGAAATCTTGAAAAAGTCATTTTGAATTGAAATACTTAAAATCTGTTCAAGGAGAAGCATTCTGAATTCTATTTCTAATGTAAAAAGTTAAGTCAATACAGAACTAAAGAAATTATTCAATTTAGTGTTTCTAAATAATTTTTTATCAGAAGGAAGTTTAAAGCAAAATTTATAAAAGTATGATTATTATCTACATTTTTTCCCACATAAGTAATGAGACAGCTACATCCTGTGCCACTTCACCTCATTCAGGATTTAATTTTTTTTTTAATTTCCCCTCAACCAATGGGTTGAAGAAAAATTTGATGTGTCCCTTTTGCTTTGGGAAATGGTTCTGACAGTCTTTTAACTCGCAACTGGCAGGAGTGAAGAATGCTTGCAGCTCTCCCCCACTTCCTCTCCCTGCGGAAGCTGGCAAGCTCATCTGCCGCAGGATACTTGGAGAACATCTCCTCGGCCAAACTGACTGATTGCATCATGTTCCAAGACTTAACCAGAACACATGGAAATATTCCTTTTGTTGAATGCATAAAGATTAAAAAAATAGAGATTTCACAAGGTAATTTGGCTTTTTAAAGCTCTATGGTTTTATGAAATGGAGGTTGGGTGTTGTTTCAGCAGGCAGATGTTGGGACACTGTTGTAACCCTCTAAAAATGAAAAGGGGGATTGTTTTCCTTCTTTTTAAGGAATGCTTTCCCCACAGGTTTTTGGGATGAAGTACAAAGCATTGTAAAGTGTTTCCATCTCACTGCAACATTGGGGTTCAGCAAAGCACTGAGCAAGGGCTCAGCTGCAAGCACCGTCCTGTCAGAGAAGGAACCTGCAGGAGGAGGGCCCCGGTGAAGCACCTGGTGAGCAGCTTTCCCGGGAAAGCCGAGCGCTCGCTGTCAGGCACACGCAAGCCCCGGTACTGACCCTGCTTTGCAAAGTCAGGCTGTTCCTGGAACAGCCAGCGATCCATCTCTGCCGGCCTCCTCTGCCAGCTCCACTCCAGCTTGGAAAACGTCGTATCTGGAAAATTGTTTAAAACTGCACATTTCCGTTCAACAGGCCCTCTTGTTGTTCTGCTTGTTTGGGGGCAGGAGCAGGAAGGGTCATTACATGGTGGAAAAGCAAAAAAACACATTTTCATGGGCAATTGCTATATTAATATGTATCACTTTACATACATAGTACATCTACATATGGAACCTATTATTATTGAGGAAATGTTTTTTTAATGAGGAAGACTGAACAATACTTAAGAGAGAAAATGTTCAAACCAATGTTAATTTGCAGCAGAAGTAACAAAATATTTTAATAAAAAACAGTAACAAGAATTGGCCTTCCTATCCAGGATCAGCCTGGTCCTGTGTTCACACCTTGAGAATAGAATTCAACTTCCATGGCTTTTCCAACCTTTGCAAACCTCCTAAATTGAAATTTAAACTCTGACTCAAGGAGTTTTAAGAGCAAGAGCTGCTTCAGCTCTACATAGAGACAGAGATAGCTCATTATATTTCTGTTTTCCAGATCCATGGAAGCATTTTTCCTCCCTCCCCTTTTTTTTACCAAGCCTGTGCCTGCCTTCCCTTCCTAGCCCCCAAACTCATCCAAAAATAAAGAAAAAGGGATTTAGGTAATATAATCACTTCTGTATAAATGTAGCTAAATATATTCTCAATTGCTGAGCACTGTTTCCTTTCCCTCTCCCTGTATTCTGGGGTTAATTAAGCTTTCCTTAAATGTTGCATATGAATTAAGAAGAAACAAACAGCAAAAAAAACCCTCACTATTTTCAAAGGAAAAAAATCTGGTGCTAAAAAGTCCTGGCAGGCTAAACATTAGTACAATAAAACTGCTGGATTTCAAATGGTAAAAATAAAGTGACTAAAAGCTCTCTGTTTGAAAAATGAGAGACTTTCAAGGAAGACTGTTTCTGTAGGAAACAGATACTTTCTTTCAGGAATCATCTCAAACCCAAGGATGAATTATTAGTACCAAATATAAACCTCAAAATAGACTCTCCCTGTTATCATAATGCAAATATGAATGTGTATTTGCTATTCCTGCCAAATGTTATCAGCGTTGTTCCGACTCGCAGGGAACAACCTGTTCCGTGTGGATCCTGACTGGGCTAGGACTGGACTTGGTTTATCATTTTAACACCAGGATCATTGTTTTGTTCACTTTGGGAAACCACAGCAGGAGCAATGATCACAAGGGGATCCTGCACAGCTCTCTGCGCTGGTTCTGCTGGAAAAGCCTGGAGAGCTCCAGGATTGCCAGATGAGCAGAGCAGCTCCTGCGGTCCAGGGAGCCATCACTGGTCTTGGCTCCCACCACTATGTGAACTGACCCCCTTTATTTACTTTATTTAGTTAGCTATAAGCCCTTTTTAAATAGGTTGAATGACTTCTGCTGTACAGCACAGGATCGGAATGGCACCGAAACCAGCACCAGCCATTCCAAAGCGGCTTGACACAACCTCCTGGTAACACCCCTCAGGAAACAAGTCCCAAAACTAATGGGAAGCCACAAAACACACCATCTGTAACAAAGCCCTAGAGGTATTTTGAATGTAGCTCCTCATTTTGAATCTGCACATGGCAAAACCAGCCCTAGTTCGTATATGGCAAGCAATAAGATGAATTGTAATTTGTTCTGCTCCCTAGGTTGCACACAGACACCACTGAATACAACACTGAATGTCAAGTCTTATGTAACAACGGATTTCAAATTATAAATGTCACCCAGGCATCATTTCAGGCTTTGAAATAGTTTACTTGTTACCAAATACAATGTGTCAAGTGATTTATCAAATCCATAAGAAAGAAGAAACCAATGAGACAATCCAACAATCCATCCTATCTCCCAGCAAGTCCAGGACTGTCTCCAATCAAATGTATACTGGCAGAAGAGAGATTTATTACCACAGTTTCTTAACGCTATGTTTTGTATTTAGCAAGTGTTCCTATCATGCTCCACAAGGTACTTTCCCCAAGCACAACAAGCCCACCTGGACTTCCACCACCTGCCCAGCTCGGTGGGTCACTCGTTGCCTGCACGTCTTTGATGCTGCATCTCTGTAACAAACTTCTAGAGATGAAGCTGCTATTGAAAGAACTTACTGGGTGACAATAGCCTCTTTTTCTGCTCAAAAAAACGTGGTAGGAGTGGCAGAGTTGTTCTTAAGGGTCAGGCTGTTCTTTCACATGCCGACATTGGCATTGAGGACATACTGAGTTTTTCAAAGTGCTGTTTAAAAGGAGAGGGATTCCTCCGACCAGTGCTCCTCACAGACACGTGGAGTGATGTTTCCCATCAGAAATCTGTAAAAAGTAATACTGAAAGACCTGGAAATATTTAGAATGGCTTAGCTTGGGACTAAGTGACACTGAAAACACACCTTGTCTTTCATGCCATTAAAATGCAAGGGGTTTTCTTGGATATGGAAAAATCATTTTACTAAAAAAAAATAGAATTCTGGAATGGTTTGAGTTGGAAGGGATCTTAAAGATTGTCTTGTCCCAACCCCCGGCCATGGGCAGGAACACTTTTCACCAGACCACGTTGCTCAGAGTCCAATCCAATCTTGTCTTGAACACTTCCAGGGATGGGGCATCCACAACTTCTCTGGGCAACCTGTGCCAGTGCCTCGTCACCCTCTTCTTCCATATGTCTAATCTAAACCTTACAAGTTATTTATGAAATCCTTTGCACAGAACTGAAGGAAACTGACTGCTTTCATTCACATCTAGTCAACTGGTACCCACGTAATGAAAATATTTTTAGTTTGAAATGGCTACAAAAAGTAGTACATCTCCAGGATGAATTTGTGAAAATATTTAATATTTGAGAAATAATTAAATATATGATAAAAGCTCCTCCATGGCTGCATAAATAAGAAAGGAGACACAAATATAAATATACATTTACACATTTGTAAAGAAAGGGTAAAACAAGTAGGACACAAACCCCAAATGAGCAGCACCTGAGTGATAATACTGCCAATTAATTTCTAAAAAGTCTCTAACAAAAGCTGAAATCTTTTTCCATCACATGAGAGAGACATTTTGGCTGTATTTATACAACATCCTGAGTAAACTGGCTGAACTGCAAAACCAGAACACTATGTGAGAATAATGAAAGGAATGAAAAATAGTTCTGCCTGGGACTGACATTTATCAATACAAAATATCCATTTTTGCCATTGTTTGAAGTAAGGGAAGCAATTAAAGTGTACAAAACCATTTTGATACCAGCACCCTATTTCCTGCACGTGTTGGTAACCAAGGGGCTCCCCCTCCCTCCTTTGGTGCTGTTCATTAACTCTCCACAATAAACACCATCCTCCCATGTCACACATTCGAGAGCACTCTGAAACTGGGAGATTGGGCAACAGCACTGCTCTATGCAAAACCAGCCAAGTCCAGTCAGGAAACAGATTAATTTGAAAGCCTTAATTAATGACTGAACGTTTATACAGCCAAGATTTATGAGTTACAAGGAAGTAAGTCCAAAACATAACACTCCCTCCCGCATGCAAGCTCTCTCTTTAATGGTAAACAACTAGCCTAGGGTAAGATACTGTCTCAATGCTCCAGTTCCCTTTCTTATTCCAACTTCCAAGCACTGACAGAAGACAAATTAATTTCATAGTTCTTTTTTTTTCCTGCTCCTCTATAAATATTGTTATTAACAAATATGGTTTAATGAAGAGAAACTAGAGATTCTTTTTAATAAATAAACAATTTTTTTTTTTTTAGCTCATGTGCAGATACAGTATATAACAAAGAAGAGGAAAGAATGGAATCCTTTTTGTATGGGTAAGTTCATAGAACTTATTTTCTTGTGAAGAAAATTATAAACAAGAAGAGAAAGGTCTTTATACATATAATCATATCCAAAAAAATCTCCTAAAATGTCCCCAAACCCCAGGTTTTTCAGCTTACTTCACAAATACTTTTGCAAATTTAGTAGCAACGAATGTTAGAAATGAACACCAGTTTTTCAGCTTTTAACATTTTGACTATATTCCATACTCCACTTCTGAGAGCTGACATCTCATTATGATGAGCTCTTGCTATTTGAATATTAAAACAAGACTGCCAACAACACTTCTTTGGAAGTCCTCAGGCCTTAAACTAGAAAAGTCTAAATCAAGAAAAGTTTTGCTCTCTCTTGTTTACACTAAATTACCGCACGCATTTTCTTGCCTTGCAAATTCTGTTTCGCTAACAAAGAAGCGCAGTTTGGTTCTCTGCCCCTTGGTTTATATAACACAGAAATACCCAGAAATGACCACAGAAATGGCAAGATCCCATGAAATGAGGAGCCTGTGATAAGCCCTCCAGCCATACTCTGCCATCCCTGGCAAAGGGGCTCCCCAAAACCCCTCTCTCCAGGGGCACAGCCACAACCGCCACTTGTACGGGTAAGCAGAAACACAAGTGGCACGTGGCTTTTGGGTTTGGGGGTCTGAGTTTTTTGCTTGCTTGTGGCAGTGTGGCAAGTGCTGAACACCCAAGCCCCTGTCCTTGCCTGTCATGGGAAAAATCCCCAACAACCTGTCCTGCTGGCTCCTGCTCTTTGGTCCCTCATCCCCAGCTGAACAACAAAAACCATGCAAGGGAAATCAACTGCTGAAGGGACTGAGCAGAAAGAGTTCTCCTTACACAGACTCACAAAGAGTTCTACTTACACAGACTCACAAATACTTGCAAACCCACAGAGTCTGACCTATGAGCTGGGTAAAACTTTTTTTTTACCCGTCTTCATTGGTTTATCATCAAATGAGAGCTCACTGGGGGCAGTTCTGGAAAAAGTTGGTTTATCCCAGTAAAAAGCACAAGAGGACAAAACAGAAGACAGATTGCTGCTCTCCCCCTCCTCTCCCTCCAATGGTGTGCTTCACTGTGCAATGTTAATATAACAGTAATTTTCTAGTTTTATCACAAATTTACTTTGTTTGCTAGGAAATGAAGTAACAAAGACCACGTCTGTAAGATGCCAATTACTTTGAGAAAATAACTCCCACCCCCAACTTCCCTAAATAAGAAAATAAACCATCAAACAAAACCCAAAGCAGCTCTTTTAAACTGGACAAAACATCTTGGTTCTCCTCCCCTGACAATGGGGATGTCAAGACCAATTAGCACTTGCAGTCATCTTGGGGTTTGCTCTGTTTTCTCCCACTGCAAGTGGTCAGGCCAGATCCGATGGCTCCCTTCTATACACGCAATGCCATGGACAAATTACAGAAGACTAAGACCTGAAAGGCTTTCTTCCTACCCAGCTATCCTTGACATTTTCATTACTCAAAGACAGGAAACAAAAAGCCTAAGCTGAGAACTAGGTGATAGTTTGAAAAAAGTTTAATTAAAAAGTAAAACAGACCATGGAATTGCTTCTAACATAGCTAATAATTTGCTGCAGTGTTATTATTGTGCTGCTTCCATCTGCCAATAACCTTTTAATCCTTTTGCCAAAGGCAATCCAAAGCTTTTCCATATGTATTTAAGGGTAACCATAAAAGATAACTTGGAAATAACAACTTCCAACTTCTGCTACGCAAAAATCTGAGCTACAGCAGTGGCCATCAGCTTTCCAGCAAGGCTCTGGAAAACAGAAGTTACATGGCAAGAATGAAAATTGCCCTGTTTGACAATGTAGGTTTGGCTGCAATACTTGAAAGATTCCCTGTTCCCACATTCAGCATCAGTGACTATTTCAATTACTAACAACTTCTCCAATGGTTTCAGAATTAACACCGAGCAGCTTAATCTCACCAAAAAGCCACCAGCTCCAACACTGCCATTGCTAAAGTTTGTGGATAAAAAAAAGAAAGTGGAACAAAAGCAGACATTTCAACTATTCTGTTCCGAAAAAAATCTCACTTAGAAAAATAAAATTACACATAATCAAAACCTCTTTGAAAGGAATATAGCAGAGTGCATTTTCAAACTCAACTTTAGGGGATGACAAGTGCATAAGCCTGTGCCTGATACACATTTGTAAGGACAGGAAGTATCAAAGCATATCACAATTAAAATGTTAAGGAAGAAACCCCCCCCCGCCCCCAAATATTTTATCAATAATGATCACCCCTCACAAGATAAACTCAAAATTCACTTCACACAAGTGAAATATCATTTCTATCATGGGAGAAAGCAATGGAAGCAGAATAGTTGGTGCATGTACTACACAATGGTAGTTTTACTAGTGAGAGCATTTAAGCTTGAAATTAGGTACGTTTATTGTTCAAGAAATTCACAGTCTATTGTGATTTGATTTTATTAGATATTATTATTCATTATTAGGTTCCAAGTTTTTGCAACAGAAACAATGACTTTTTGCAGATGACTGCCAAAAGCAAACATTTTATTTTCCCTGCACACAAAGATACCAGTATATGTTCAAACACTTCAATTCACACACACCCCCAGCTCTCCAATCTTTGCAGTTCAGTGAAGTGTAAACAGTCAGTGTTGCCATTAAAATAACATGTTCTTCATTCACAGCAACAATAGCCAGGTAGATTAATAGGCTTTTACACCTGGGCCCTATTATTCCTCTGCTATTCATTAACATTTCTTCTACCATGACAGCAATTTAACTGGCACAGTCCCAGAAGCACAAGTAGGTCAGTACAAGGTGTTCCTCTGGATGCTTTCATCTGGTATAAACATCCTGAATTAGCCTTCAGGTACTACATCTAAATATCCCTAGTGCCAATTAAGATCATAATCAGAACTATTTCAGATCTCATTGACCAAGTACGACCCGTGGTTTCGGAGGGCTGATTCTATTAAGGATGGAAGGTAATTTCACGGCAGAAGTGGGGAGCCTTCTGCAGCTCTCCTGGTCAAGCTGATGCTGGAGATAATGCCTTGGTGCTACCGCCTTGAAATCACAGAATCAGGAACAGCCTGGGGTGGAAAGGACCTTAGAGATCCTCCTGTTTCAACCTCCCTACCATGGGCAGGGCCACCTTCCACTAGACCAGGCTGCTCAGAGCTCCATCCAGCCCGGCCTTGGACACATCCAGGGATGGGGCAGCCGCAACTTCCCTGGGCAAGCTGTGCCAGGGCCTCACCACCCTTACAGGGAACAATTTCTTCATAATAATCTAATCTAAACTTATTTTCTTTAGGTTTGAAAGACATTCCCCCTTGTCCTGTCACTACATGCCCTTGCAAGTAGTCCTTCTCCATTCTTGCAGGGTCCCTGCAGGGTCCCTGGAAGGCCGCAATTAGGTAATCCCAAAGCCTTCTCTGCTCCAGGCTGAACAATTCTGATTCTCTCAGCTTTTCCTCATAGGAAAGGTGCTCCATCCCTCTAATCAATTTGGTGACCCTCCTCTGACTCAGCATATCCAAGGGGAAAATGAATATACACGTAAAGAAAGATAAATTGAACACTGAGGATGGACAGTCAGACATTGTATACTATTAAAATTAATCATAACAGGAACATAAGCAAGTCACACACTTGCTAATCTTAAGGGCATGAGAAATAGCAATGGGTATGTAAGAATATTTACTTCCCCCATCCACTCCCACCCTGGTTTATGAAAAATGTGGATACAAATCAGTGATTTCATGGAAAATGAAACAAAAAACTTCAGACATATCTTTTGCTATTGTACTAAGACATACTCAGTATTTACAGCAACTTGTATATGATGAGAGGATCTGGCCCTGAAGCCGTCATATAAGAGTGACAGACCAGGAATCAGTTTTCTCTGAAGTGCACTAACTTTTGGTGAGTTTCTCCAATTTGTATGCCTTGTCTTATACTTTAGGACTAGAGTTGAGTCAAACTCCAAGCAGCAAGTTCACTCCTAACCACATACCCCGTGACACATCATAACTTACGAGATCAAGTGCCAGCACTACAGGTTTAAATCAGAAAAACAGGCCAGTGTGAGCAAAAGGCACTTATTATTTTTTCTTTTCCTTTTTTTTTTTTTTTTAACCTAAAAGCCAATTCTACAACTCTGAGCTGATATAAGCATTTGTATTACGCCAATGAAAGTACTTCAAAAGGCAGAAATAAGCCAACACTTTCAATTCCTTCCTGATCACTGCAAATGCAATTTTCACTCTGAACTTTATATATCCCCACTTGTGATCACTGCTATACTGAGAGTGTGTGTTTTAAGACACTGAAGAATAATCCCCACTGTCTGATTAAAAAAAAAAATTAAATTAAAAGTTGCTAGAAATAACTCACAGGCAAAAAATAAAACTCAAAGAAAACAATAGCAGTAGGCTAAAGAGACATATTTTTTCCTTCAGGAATGAATTCCCATCTGCTTTTAAAGAGCAACATGTTTTTCCATTGCTGGGAATTACAGCCAAACCCAGGACAATAAAGCAGCAAAGCCAGAGGCAAGAGCAGAGGGCAAGTGAAGCTGGCTGACAAAGGCTCGGCCGAGGTCCCCTCTTCTATAAGCCTGTGTGACAGTGGCAGCTCAGCAGTGCCCTGCTGCGCTGGCAGCACACTCCCCTCTGCCACCCTCAGCAACCGGGAGCTCCTGGTCACTCTGCCACCGGTGAGGTTGTGAGGAAACGGGAAGGAAAAGACAGGAAAGGAGGCAAACAGCACAGCTGGTGCCTCAGCTGGTTTGGTGAAACTACAGCTGGTTTGTGCAAGCTCATGGGAAGGGAGCTTGCTCTGACACAGGTGATGCTTCTGCTGATGTTCTTTCTCCAAACACTGGACACAACACAAAACAACCCTGCAAAAGCACAGGGAGGACAAAAGCAAACACAAGAGTGCTCACTTACAGAACCTGGGTGGACGATATCTTTAAAGTAGTTAATGAAGAAAAACATGTTGAAATCAGCTGTAAAGTTCCTGCATCTGAACTGTTTCAGCATTTAAAGAATCAAAATATCGGCTCTTTGGGCTTTATGGGGCAAAAGAAAAAGTCAGGTTTGAGAAGCAAGCAAAATTTCATACCTAAGCACTGTTTGGTGCTCATTCAAATTCCCTCTGGCTTTTTTCCCCAAGTTCCTCTGAGGATCACTGTTCTTAGAGTTACTTAGGAAGCAGCTTCGGCTGTGTCCTCTTGAGCTGTTAATGGGTCTGACCTTTTCGGAAACACTAATGTCCCTTCATCCAGATGCATTAAATCTCCCCTGCTTGATTAAACTATTAGCAAATCATTATCTCACTGAAGGAGAAAATGTTCTTTCCCAGATGAGCTTGCCATGCATAAATTTCAGTGCCAATACTCCCCTCTATACCAAACCTTATGTTTGGCATAAATGTGCTGATTGCCAGCCATACTCTGTACCCTCACTAGGTCAGAGCACACAGCACTTTATCAGGCCTCAACTGAGACACAACATGATGAAAATCCATCCACTCCAGGCAACATCTCTGAAAAATGGGCGACGGAAACCACATCTTTCTGAAGTGACTGAAAAGAGCAGGGAGAGGCAGAGTAATGCCCCAAAGTCCTGCTTTCAGCACTGCTACACCAATGCCATTCCCAGACATCCCCAGGTGCTCACACTGCCCTCATTCCCAGTCTGCTCAAGCACACTGCGCACGGAGGAGCCTCCTGCGAGACCAGCAGCAGGCAAAATCCCATGGGAAGTCCTGTGTAGTTATTTCCTTTCCGGTGATTCATCTCGTTTATCCCAAACACTGACATCTGGAAAACATTCCCAATGCCAGGTATTTCCTCACCTTCCAGACACCTGTGCCAAACACATCTTTAGCACTGATAAATGTGTGTAGGAAGGAGGTGATCCCATGCTACCCATATTGGATGATGGCTGAGACTTTTCCTCACCCACCCACACAAAAATGTTCACTTTTCAATGAGTGATATAAATTAATAGATCCCCTGCACCGTTCCAAGAGAAACATCAGAGGTTCATCTGAGGCCTTAATCTTGCTGCATTTCAGTTGGATGGCATTCCTCACCTTGAAAATCACATTTCACTGTAATACTTCAGGCTACTATATAGGATTGAATCCATTGTTCTTTAATAATGTTAAGCAGAAAGACTTTTCCTTAAGTCTGGAAGATCTTTTCCTTCATGGAAAGCTAGATGTAAAGAAGATAACACATCCTTATCTTCTGAAAGTCCCTTTTTTCCCCTATATCTAAACCCTCTCTCTCCTTTACTGTAGATATTCTTTATTAAATAGACAAATTTTCCCAATCTCTTAAAAGAGTCTTCACCCTCCTGTGCACCTAGGATGGATCCTCATTCCTTTTGTACTTAGTATCTTCCTCTATAAGAAGGAGAGGAATTTGGAAAGGGTATGGTTTTTTAAATTAAAGTTACTAGTTTAAATATGTCAATATCTGGTAAACAAGAACACGCATGTTTTGGAATACATATTTTAAGAGTCAAAGACTTGAGTTGATTTGAGCTAGTTTGCTGCTGCAATGATCTTTTTGGCATCACATCTGCTCTTATTTGAGCCAGAGCAAACCTTCATCAGCTTGCTTTTCTTCCCTTTCATTTTCTGTGCTCCCATTGAGAGTTATTGCAAAGTGAGAAAGATATTTTTTACATTAACTGTTCCACTTCGACTAAGAACCAGTGAAAGATTTACAGGTTCCAAGATTCCCGCTCTACTATTGTGTCCTGTAAGCATGGAAACTGATAATACTATAGAAACCATGCCAGCCTTGGCTTTCACCATGACCTGCTTTCCACCAATTTAAAAGCAGTCAGTCCCATTATCTTACTTTTATAAGCACACTCGTCTGAGCAATATTGTCATCATACCCAGATTATTTAATTTTTTATTACTTCCAACCAACTTTAAACTCAAAACAACTCAACACTTGATTTCAGTTTCTGCCTAAAACCTCCCTCTCTGCCTTTTAAATTGTAACAAAAACATCATCTGACTGTGGCTCAGACAATAAAAGAACATCTCTCACTCTGCTGGGTTTATTTTCCTTTTTATCACCTACTTTCTGGAACAAAATATTTCTCCAGTGGGGAAACACTCTCTTCATCCCTTGCTTGTCTAATCCCAAACTGAAAAATGGAGCACCTGAGTTTGTGGAAAGCCCATCTTTCCTAAGGCGAGCTGGCTGTGGCAGCACCATGAAAACAAGCAAATGAGACTCAAAGAACTCACACTGCTTGTACTTAAAAACATTGCTTTCAAATACTTCTGTGGTCGGATCTCTAATTATTCCTACTTCAGTGGGAAATGAAACAGATAAAACTTCTCAGCATGAAGTGCAACAGTGAAAATGCTCTAGAAGAGCTGTGATCAAATTGTGAAACAACCTCAGAGTGAAGACATTCTAATTATATAAAACCATTAAAAAATTACCAGTTTTATAAAAGTTGGACCTCCTGCAATTTTGCCCAAAATAAAATGCTGTATCCCTGAACAAGAGCCCAAGCACTGCTGCAGAGCACTACTTCAGAAGGGTCTGGAAATGAAGATTGAACTCAAACCCGAATATTTTCAGAAAGCTGAGGATTTCTTTGACCTAGAACTTAACTGTACACACATTGCTCATCTAATTTTTTTTTTATTACTTTAAACTTCACTTACACACGAGAGAAGGAAATTGTAATTCACCCTCATAAATTATCTTCCACCTTCCCTCACATGAAACAGTGGGAAGTAATCACCCTACTTTGCTATCTTGATGTATCTTTAAAGGTAGTCATTAAGAGAAACGTACATCCAGCAGGTGAACAGAGATAACTGGTCATAAGTGATGACAGGCAAAAATACACAACTATCTGATCTGAAAAGGGGCCAAGTTGGAAGCCAGATGCACACTGAACTATCCACTTTCCTGGCTGTTTATTCAGCTCATGTCAGGATGATTCAACGCATCTTTACACGCAGCTCCCTATTCATACAGCATCTTCTAGTCACAAAACCAGGCATTTTCCATTTCTTTCTCTGAACAAAGGCTAGAACAGTGGAATGGGAACTTGCCATTCAGCAGCGGAAACTATTTGTAAAGCTGGGAAGCTGGAGACACTGGGAAGAAAAGGCTTTAATGAAACTGGCCACTGTGTGTGCCAACTGTCAAGACTTTATATATTCTATTCTATCCTGACTGAGGCTTTTTCTGTATTTACTCTTTACATCCCAGTTATTATAATACTTTGCATGATGCAAAAGAACAAAATTCGTGAGAAATGCCCTATTAGAAACAGGCAGCTTTTTTTTCCCCCTGCAACCAGACTGTAGCTGCACTCAACGACCCATTAACTTATTTTTGGTTCTGTACAAAGCCAGCACCAAGACATTTGTGACTCATTATGAACCAGGCACTGGAATTCACCACTAGCTTTTCAGCTGATCCAGATCCAAAGGAAATCCCCATATGCTTGGAATTTCTAAAATACAAGCATTGCAGTTGTTGCCTGGTAAGGCGACAGTTGCCATATGCAACAGAGGATATGTTTATATTTATGTTTTTGGAGGCTTGTAATTCAGCCAAAGGCAGATAAATTTTCCCAAGTTGTGTCACTGTCCCCCAAATATAAATATAAGACTGTTTCAGGTCACTGCTCCAAAACGTGGAAGCAGTAGAGCTGTAACAGTTTTCCAGATCAACATTTAAGCCTGGAATCCTTTTTATTGTTTTTTTTTCCATTGTGAGAGCCCATATTCTGGGCAAAAGGATGTGCTATACAAACCAGCTCTTCTCACTACATGGCTTTCATTCATTCATTCCCGGAGTGTAGTCTGCCCTGTGCTGTGGAGGAGGAAAACTCTCATAGGTTTGGCTTTGGTGTCTGCTGTGACACAGCTTCCCAAAATGACCCCACAGCACACACAGCAGTGCCCTCATCAGCCAGGGGTTATTAGTAGGCAGCACAGCATTTTACAACCTACCAGCATTTAAGTGACAGCTAAATGAGGAGAAGCCTTGCCTGGGAGCAGCGTGTTCAATGACCAGTCTGTTGAGAAGGGCCTTCAGCACTACAGCAATCACACAAATCCTCCACAACCACCCAAGACAAAAGTTTAGCTTATTTCCCTGTCCTTGTAAACAGCACACAGAGATGGGGAGCCAAGGCAAGCACATCACATTTTCCACTCTGCTATGGAAAAAGCAGAAGGTGGCTATGTAATAAGATGGTGTGATAATGCAGACACTAGGGCTGGCTACAGAAAGGTGGAAATTCTGGTATTTCATACCTTTCAAGAGCTTGACTTGGCAACCTTATTAACATTCTCTGAATTTTTGAATTAATATAATTACTCTCAATTAATTAAAATGAGGAAAGAAGGAAATATCCTTTCACGAGACACTGACATGAATAATATTCAGGGAGCAGAATGGTGACCACTAACGTACTGATACTTATTATAACTGCCAGGCAGCAGCATCTGAGAAAGTTTCTCCTTCTACCTAGGACAGGAAATAATTGTCTGACAACCATTGTCAGAAGCTAACTAATAGCAACAAGCTACAACAGTAAGTGCTGCTGTGAGGTCTTGATTATATGGAATAGGAAAACACAAACTTTAAAGTGATTCCGTGCCAATTCCCTAACTCCGTCTCTCCTCTCTCCACCTGAGGCTCTCAGCCACAACCCTACACTCAAAAGATTCCCAGAGATGTGAGGGAACTGTTTGGGAAGTCTGGGGGAACTTGCCTCCACCTCCTCCACTCCTGCCAGCACATCCTTAATGAGGCCCTCTGCAATTGTACAAAGGCTCACCCTGAAAGAGACCCTTCCCCTGGCAACCCTCCTCTGATGCTTTTTTGAAAGTTAAAAAGCCCCAGCCTGCAAAAACACAGGAATATCTGAAATATTCCCTTCCCTAATTCCGACCACCACTCTGAGAAGGCTCAAGAGATATCTGGATGATATTTGAGCTCAACTTTAAACACCACTTTGTGCACCAGCTCCAGGAAGTTTTACCTCTGCTCCCGAGTACTTCTGTGTGCACTCCACGAGCTCAGCCAAGCAGACTTCATCGCTGACTGGCATGGACTGGAAATGAAGCCTGAAGATTTCCCTGCGAGTGGCTGCATCTGGCAGTGGCACGTAGATAATTCTGTCTATTCGCCCCGGCCTCAGCAAAGCCTGCAACAAACGCATCACAGCAAAAGTCACAGCACATCAAGGAAGTAAAAAAAAACAGAACTCAACCACCACCAAATAACCAATAATTTCAGCAAAAGCAAGAACCTGCACAAGAAAAGACAGTAAGCTGCTTAGCTTGTGAAACACCAGTTTATGGAAAAAAGGAATCATAAAGAAACCATAGTAATTTTCCTAAAATAATACTTCTAGACTTGTTGCAAGGTGTGCTGGAATGTTAGGACTTGGCAGAAAGACAGGTGCCAATGGACACATCCCAAGTTCAGATCTTCCACCAAGACAAGCGGAGAAAAGAAGGGTTTTGTTGGAGTGAATCTTACATTCTGCATCCGTGTTGCTTTATCCCACATTATTAGAGTTGCACATGCTTACAGAAGAGCAGATTACTCTGACAGGTTTTTTATGCAAAATAAGGTAACAACAGAGAGAGGCCAGTGATGCTCAGCTTCATACACATGTGTTTGGCCTTGCACTTTGGCTGTTCAGGGTTACTCAGATTATAGTGGAGGTGGGAGGATGACAGAGCAGTGACAGACAACGTACGAGGGGACAGTGGCCACGAAGGGCAGAGTGGAGGGTTCAGACTGGATGGGAGGAAAAAACTTCTAGAAGAGAAGCACAGCCTTGGGGCAGGTCATCAGGAAGGCTGTGGAAACTCTGCCCTCAAGGGTTTTATGGCTCAGCAGAGGAAGCCAAGATCTCCCCAGTCCGGTCTGGTGAAAGCCCTGCGTGTGCAGGAGAGGGATCACTGGGCCTCTGGAAGCTCCCTTCAGCTTTCTGGACAGGGTCAAAAAGTAAACTTTATCTATATATAAAACAATTATATCCGATAGAGAGGAGAAGCCAAGCTCTTAAATTTATGAGAAGGGAGGAAGCTCATTTCCCTATGTTTATAAAAAATCTCCAAGATTTTTGAAAACCATCTACAGTAAAAAAAGTAAAAACCATCCCAGCCTTTTTTACTTGACATTTGGAAAAAAGAAAAGCGAAATACAATAATCCCATGCACAGTGAATGCACATAAATAGCATTTAAACTATTTTATAAAAACTGAACAATGTTTATAACATTCAGCATGTAACCTAAATTGTTTTTATGTTATGGTTCTCCCTTGGGTAGACTAGTTTGAGTTCCAGATGACTAGAGATATTGCATGGCTGTCCTGGGCTGTCAGCCAATAAGTCTTTTCCCAGCCTGATCATGTCAGTGAAAGTCATGCTGAAAAAACAGTAGGAAAGAGCTTTCCTTCCTGCACAGCATTGATCAAGTTAACACCCTTCCTAGAGTTTCTTTAAAAAGACTGTTGTGGTGCTTCAGAGTGGAAAAATGTATCCTGAATGTTAAGAGATGTCTTGTTATTTTTAAAACAGAACATGAAAACGCTCAGCAGAAAGCGCTGTGCTGTGGTGCTGCATGGAGCTGTGCAAGGATAGAGCAAGGCTGGGAAGACCACAGATCCATATCCAGCCCAGTAACCTCTCCCTGCAGTGGCCAGTGCTGGATCCCTACAAGAGTGCAAGAAACAAGCTGATATTTGCTCAGCAGACTGTGCTGTTTTTCACAGCACTCCTGATAAACCCACCAAAGAACTCAGCTCACTGATATCTCGACCACTGTGTAATCCAGCATCTAAATCGTGTGTGTGTCAGGATGTTGCCATTTTTTGCCAACATACTTGAAAAAGAAATTTGCATGTTTCAAGACTAGGCTTGGAGGGAGAGGAATTAGACTGCAATTGTGTTCTGCGTGCTCTTAAGGAAATGCCCATAGCTAATTCTATTATTTAGAAGAAAAAAGAAACGTTCACATGAGCACGGTGGTGCACCTCTTTCAAACCAAGGCAGGTTTCATCAGGACACCCAGGGAATTAGAGTGTTTTCTACAGCCAGCTGAGCTTCCCACTGATGAATGGCCAGAGCTGTGGTGCAGGTGGGACGGGGAAAATGCTCAGTGCCAATCAGCAGGGAGCAAGCACTCCATTGCCTGGCTCTCAGTTCCGAGACACAAAAAGCACAACTGCAGATGTAACACAGAGAACATACTTTTTTTTGATCAGTGACTAAAATCTGTGTTTCTTCCAGTTTGTCCCCAATGCTTTGTGTTTTACATATGGTGGTACTTGGAGGCCCAAGTTTTAAGCACGCTATCGTTACTTTCTTGCTACAATCAGGCCCAGGGACCTTATTCAAGGCAACCAGATGTGCTGGGAACTGTACAAAAAAAGCACAAGTCAGTCGCACCAGCACTCACTGGTTATATCAACACAGACAAAAAGGAGAGAAAATATTCTGTAACGTCAACTTGAGACGAGAGTCAGAATCCCTCCAGCCCCTGGAGACAAAAGCAGATTGAACTGAGAGCTGGTCTCTAAGAGCCCTCCTAACATGGTGACCCTGAGAAACCCTGGGCACAACCTGACTGCTCCTCGCTCTGCTGTCATCACCTTGGCCCTTTGGCAAGCAACCAGTCTCCCCCTCTCCATGCTCCTGAGGAGCTAAAATCAGCAGGAGAGGGTGAGGAAAGGGCCTGCCTTGACCCATCCTGTGTTACTGGAGGACAAAGGCCTGGTGAGGGGCCACGGGTGGGCTGCAGAGCTGCTCTGCTGCTGGCTGCTCGGAATGCAACCAGAAAGCGACAGCAAGTTGAGGCCTCTCTCATTTGCAGGACATCACACTGCCCTCTCAAGTGTTTGGTCTCTGCACACTTCTCATGGAGATGCTTCTCCTTTCTGGCCAAAATAATTCAGAACTCAGAACTGAGCTGCACGCAGAGGTCAGCAGTAAGGGAACAAGACACCCCTCATGATGTTTTTGCTCACTGGAGGGAAGTGAGCTCTCCCGGGTTGCTTAGGGAAGCCTGCTGAGGCACATGATGCGGACACCTGCAGCAGTGGCTTCACTTCAACCCCGAGGCCCAGGTCATGCTTACCAGCATGCTGGCAGCAGTGCTGAGTTGGATGCGTGCTTTTTCCTCAACACCACTTTTTGTACAGACCTAGAAGCTACTGCTTTTCTCAGTGGGATGTTGCATGATCCAGGCTTCACTACGGGTAGGGCTTTGGAGGTGGCTGCTCCAAGCACGCCATGACTTTCACAGGCTATTCCAGAAGATGGAGCTTCAATCTTGCAACGTGCATTTTGAAAATGGACAGGAGAGCAATAAGGACAAGAAGGTCACCTCTGGACCAGCCTCACTGCCCTGGGCTGGGTGCACTGAGATTAGGTGGTGACCCATTGGCAAGGCACAAGGATGGATCCACGCTGTGGAGCAGGAGGAGGAGGGATTCCACAGGAGCAGGCGGTGGCTTGGCTGAGCAGGAGCAGAGGCAGGAGGTGGAGGGTGAAGAGTTGAAGCGGGGCTGCAGGCCCAGGCAGATGCGGCTGCCGGGAGCGCGGGATGAACCGCTCGCGGCTGGGAGATGCAAACCCGATTTGGGGCGAGGAGCACACAGGAGGTGGGAAGTTGATGGGGCCAAAATTAATTGATGTGTGCACAGAGCTACATAACTCACTGGTGTCAAGATGCGAGGGTTGCATAATTTATGTCGGCCAGGAAGGGCACAAAATTAAGTAATTGGGGTTTTGGTAGAAACCAGAATAGTCCCAAACCAGAATACTTTGTACCACTGAGCAATTCTTCTGCAGGTTTATGTGATTTTTTTTGGTTGTTGTTACCACAACAGTTATGAAAGGGGTCTAAGTGCTCATGCATTGAAAGGTTATGAGTGGTACACAGATACAATGCTCCTCTGGGGAACACTAGGAAAGTGGGATAATTGTCATGTAATGCAGAGTACCATCAACAGCAAAACCACAGTTTTTTAAGGAGAAACTGTGCCCCTTTCAAAAAGAAACATTTCATTTTTTTTATAATTGAAATGGAGTATTTCCTCAAAACATATATTTGGAAAAGACAGCTAGGTCAAAAATGTGTATTTTGTGCACAGTTATGAAGATAATTATTTCAGGAAATAAAACTTAAACAGGTAAAGCTTGAAAACTATTTGTGGTTCCTGTTAATGGAACAGATTTAACCTTAGGGCTTTGCTAATTTCCCTCCTCCTCTTTCTCCTTTTTTTTTTTTTTTAAGCATCTACCTTCAGTTAGCTTTCTCAAAGGATACTTGGCCATTTCAAAAATCACATTGTCAAAGAATGCAGAACTACAATACTGGCAGAAGCATAACAAGCTGATGAGCTTTCCATGGGACAGGAAAAAAAAAGTTTTTCCCTGGATGTATCTCTGCAGCCATGCTTAATTCATCAAAAGCATTCTTAATCAGATCTTATAGTGAAAAGTCACACATGAACTGTGCAAGAGGGTAACCTAACATTAGAAAAAATAAATACAATTTAAAAACTCCCAAGCAGTAAGTGGCATATTGAGGTGAGTAAGAGAAAGCAAGTCAGTTCAGCAGGTAGAGAAGCTCATCTGGAGAATCAGAAGTATTGAGTGTTCTCTGCTGCGATCAATCTCCACAAGTAGGAACAGATTTTTATACTAAATTTGTTTCCTTTCAAAGAAATATACTGCTTTTAATGCAAAACCTAAAAAATGTGACTAAAAGTTTAATTTTGCCTTTGGAGTCTGTTAGGATTAGACCACTGATGAAAATGAGAGGACTGGGAATAGTTCCTTTGTAACTAAATCCTTCAAATTTAAATTATCAATTGCAATTTATGAACCCTGGTCATGGCTCCTACTTAGATGAACTCCTCAATACAAGAAATGCTCCATATCTTGTAACTTCATTGGGTAATGTAATTTTTTTTTTTTTTACTTTCACCATTACAGTATTTGAACACTTCTAAATAATTTTAAAGAAATAGAACCATAGAATCAGAGAATGGCCTAGGTTGGAAGGGACCTTAAAAATTATCCAGTTCTAACCCCACTGCCATGGGTAGGGACACTTTCCTCTAGACTAGGTTGCTCCAAGCACCATCCAGCCTGGCTTGGAACACTTCCAGGGATGGGGAATCCACAGCTTCCCTGGGCAGCCTGTGCCAGGGCCTCACCACCCATTCACAGCCTTTCTGTAGTCTGTGCAAGCAGTAGCTGTTTATGAGATGCTTTCCATGGTTTCACCCACATGTCAGGACAGATGTGTTGCAAGTGTGGGAAACATTAAGGCCTTCTTGTGCCATCATTTATGTCTGGCAGGAGTGAAGGCAGCTCCCATAAAGGTGCTTTCTCCTACGCTTTTGAGGCTCACCTCAGTGCCTGATGTTTTCCTTCTTGCTCTGTGCCAGAGCAGGTCCCGCTCCCAGCCCAACAGATCAGGAAGCGCCTGGCATTTTAGGATCTTTGAAAGTTTCAAGTACAGGAAGCTCATCCATCCTGTCTGCTAGAGAGATTAGTGGAGGCTTTTTTACAACCACGGGTTAATTACAGAAATTAGAAGGTGCTGAGGGGAAAAGACACATTGGAGCGTCACAATTAAGGACTTAAAAACCGCAGTCCAGTGGAGAGCTAAGTTTTATTCTTCCACAAGGTTTTTATTCCCACTCCATCTGTCACGAGCTGCTTCGGGAGGCAACCCCAAATTCCTTTGTTCCAGGTGACACACTTATTCACTGTGTCACAAGGCTGGAGTCTTGCAATTACAGGCTCCCGAGTCAAGCGATACTGCTTTGCTCCTGCCAAGAGCCCCTTTCCTCACACTCTTCCACCTCCCCACCTTCTTCCTTCTGTGCCAATGTCTGTCACCACTGTCAGCACATGCCAACATCTCTAACCAGCTCCCCTCTTTGATGACTTCTTTTGCTGGTCACCACCCTTGTACGTCTCCCAAGATCTGTGCAGATTACTCTCTGCTGTCGTTACACAACATCTACGACTCCTCTCAGGGTGGAGCACTTTGGTTCCATAACCCACGGTAGATCCACTACTTCATAAAATGCATTTGCTAACAGAGTTTTATCAAATATTATTAGAAACCAGCTCCTAGAAAATGCTGCGGTCCCCTATGCAAAGGCTTCACTTTCCACACAGATTTACAAAAGCCAGGCTGTACAACCCTTCCGTGGTGTCAGTCTTGCTCAAGACCCAGAGCGTTGTGCAAGTTGACAAGAAAGGACATGATAGTTTGACAGCAGGTGTTCGGCAGGAACGCGCTACCGAGCGGCAGCAGCACGGCGGGAACCCTCTGCTCAGGCATTCACCAGGAGCACGAATTAAAGACAGGGAGCAAACATGTGGTTTGATACAAACAGCAAACCAACTCCAACTGGGAGACAGCTGATACGATCCCAGTCCAAAGCAAGATGAAGCAATACGGAGAGTGAACCATCTCCAAAACAAGAATGTGATCTGTTCCTCAGATGCCCCTGCCTGTGTAACAGCTACTCCCTTTGCTTATCCTCCAGGTATACACCTTTAGTTCATCTTTTCCCTTCAACCACTAAGTCATACCTGTTTCCAGTTTGTCACATCAACAGTGGGAAACTTCTCCATGTAATTCAATGTATCTTCTGGAACTGCTCTCTTTGCTGGCTACCCACAGGAACAAACACCTTCAGCCAGCACTACAGATCAGTCTCTTAGCTATTACAGCAAAACAGTTTACCCTACAGTGTGCCAGTGTGCAGGAAAATAGCAAATTCATCTTTCCTTACAAAATGAAACCTGGGGAAAGAACTGCCTTGAATCAATAGAAACCACTGTCATCTCCTGCTGGAATGACATTCCCTGCTTCTGCATGTTTCACAGCAAACCAGTCATTTCCACTAAGGGTGGTGATTCAAAACAGATACTAGTTCTAACTTCAGTAACTACAAATAGGCAGTGCTTGAAGTGCTTCAAGAAAGCAAAAATTTCCAGAGTTGATGCGAAAGCATATCAAGCCTCAAAAACCTCTAAGGAAGGGCAGGCTTGGCTTTCCAACCCTGCACAAAGCTGGATGCCACAAAATATTCTCATCTTTTTAATCAGACTAACAGCAGAGCTCTGACCACTGCACATCATCATCCTGCCACTGGCAGAGTTTGATGTTTGATTAATACAGCCAATTCACAGGGAATCGTGGAGAAAGGAGACTTGAGGAGACTTGTTCTGTTGCAATGAGACCGTGCAAACACAACTGTGAGGAACAGTGTGCTCCTTGGCCCATGCAGACAATACCAGGGCACGTTTTTATGTAGTTTTATTCAGATAGGATTAAAATATCTCAAGAAACCGAGTTTCAACCACTTCTCTTGGCAGAAACATCTGCAGGCAGGTACTCCGCAGCTGCAGAACCAGTATCTCTGTGCTTTTTTTTCCCATCTGATATTTCAAACAGTTAAATTGGCTGGTTGGCACAAATCACTGCAGTGCTCATTGGGAGCCAAGCTTTGCCTGGGCCTCCATCTATGAAAGTCTAAACCTGTCAGAAACACGGCCCATTTTCAATGCAGTAAAAGCAGTGCAAACCCAAGCAACCATACTGATACAATTCCAGTTTTTGGCACCACAGAAATTCAGCTCCAAATTATGTGTGTTTAAACCCACTGAGGCACCGACAGGGAATCAGGCTCTCAATCCCCCCTGCTTTGTCAATATGGCCTCAGAAAAGCAATTTATTCTTCACAATCTGCCCCTACCTTCAGGACACTCAACCACACATTTTAAAGCCACAAACTTCCTTTGCAAAGGGAGTGTCAGACTCAAGGTCTTGCCCTCTCCCCATGTCCAGTCTGAGCAGTCTTACCACAATGGCACAGAGGATGTCCCAGTTTTTTGGCTGCTTTCCTGCAATTTTAGCAAGGAGCAGGAGCAATCAAGTCCTTTGCCACTTGCTGGGTCTCACAGTGAGGTTTTAATGAGGAGAAGACATGGATGGTGCCCCCTCCATGCAGCCTTTTCTCCCCCATTTCTAATAAAATGATTTTTAGTAAAGTTAAAATTAAGTGAAGAGGGAAAAAAAAAATCTATCATCAGCTAATAAACAACATAACACAACCTCTTCAGTGTATGTTTACATAAGAGAGTCCTCCATGCTCCTGTCTAAGAGGTGCAAAACCTCAGGAATGCCAGCTCTTTTTTTCCTTTCCTTCTTTCTTTTTTTTTCTTTTTTTTTTTGGGGGGGGGTGGGAGTTTAATAAAAGAACCCCTTTAGAAAAAGATAACAATTACATGTAATGGAACCTGGAACCAGACTCTTTTGGCAATTAATCACCCAGGAGCCGTTGCAATCCTGCAGGCTGTTTCTGACAGATTTTGAGAGCTTTACAGGAATCACTGGAATAAGATGTGCCTGGGCTGGCTTCTGACAGGGACCGATCATGTACAAAGTGTATTGTTGGTTTTGAGTTTTGTATTTTTTTTTAGTTTGTATATTCATACACACACATAAATATATATATATATACACACACACACACACACTCATACACACAGATGTGTGCACTCAGATCCACATTTCCATAGGAGTCTTTCTTTAGATACATGGAACAACTGCAGAACTCATTTGTTGGCCCAGAGGCAAAAAAAGAAAGGAAAAAAAAAGAAAAAAAGCCTTTTCTTCCTCTCAGCAAAGTAGAGCTATCCATCACTTAACAGAGATACTTCCTGTTTTCAAGCAGTTGGGAAGGCATGACTTCCAACCCAAATACTTGGCTTGGCAAACCATTCCTGTGTTGACAGATGCTTTTATAACCACTTCATTCCACCTGAAGTTTCAGTATAAAAGGAGGTGGTTTTCGTTGTTGGGTTTTTTACCTTTTTTTTTTTTCTGTGGGAGGAAAAAGGGAAAGCAGAAAGGAGAGGAAAGAGAAGGAAAAGGAAGGAAAATACCGCAATTATAACAGCTGGATGACAGAGGTTAGCATAGCACTGACAGATGTTACCATGTCACCTCGAAATGACATGTTAGAGAAAAAACAAACCACCGAACCTGTTCCTTGTAGGAAAGAGAATTTTGAACTCCTGCCAAAATAGCACAGTTCTCCTCAGAAGCTTTCGAACACGGCAACAATGATCTACCACATAATACATTATTTTCCATACATAAGCTTTACCTTTATATTACCAGTGCTCTGACTGATTAAATTACCAGTATGCAATGAGATGTTTTTCTGAGAGACAATTTAGCCTCAAATGACAAAAACTGACAGCAGGTCAGCTCCATCAGGACTTGCCTTGTAATAGCTTTTCATCTCCTACTTTCTGTTTTCCTAGGATTCATCCACAGGACATGATCTGAACACTTCTTGAGACCGAATACTTCAGTGTGTGACAAGGAGAAGTTAAAATGTGCTGCAGACAAGAAGATGTATTTCTAAAGCTGCATGATCCATTTTACATAACCTTTTGTAATACCAGTTTCTGTATTCCTTACACCTGGTTACTTCACTGACTATCCTACCACAAAAATCTTCATGACTTTTCCTGGCCTGTGACCAAACTTTAGAGACCTGTCTGTAACAAACTACAGATAAACAAACTGTAAAAGAAATATTCCTGGAACAAACCAGGTATGTGAAAGCAGCTGCTTCTAAAGAAAGAAATCAGCAGAGAGGTAGGCAACATCAAGGAAACAATTCAGAAACAGCTTCAAAAGGAAATCAATGACTTTCCGTCATTACTGCCAGCACTGTGGCTGAAAAAAAAATAAATTTCAGGTTTTCATTATTTGAGAGATCTTATTTTACTATTGTGGTTCTGGAAGACCATTTTAAGCAATAAAGTAGATACTGGTCACAATAACTGTAAGCTAAAGGAAAAGTCATTCAACTCAGAGAAAGAATAAAGCCACGATACAATAAATATCACTCATTTGTACTTGAAATTGGAAACCAAGGTGATTTTGCCTTTTAAAAACCCATCTTGAGGCTTATATTCTAAACAGACAGGGAGCAAAAAAAAAGCAAATCCTGGTTTAAAACCCCTCTCTTTGGGAGACACAGCCCTCCTGCCCATTCACAGCTAACATATATTGGGTACAATGCAGGTGCCAAGCCTATTTGAGACCGACTAAGGCAAATTTGGATCGCTCCCCAAGGCTGCCAGGTAGTTCCCAAGGGTGCTTTCTCCCTGCCAAGGGCATAGCTGGTGGCCAGGCAGGAGCCTGCTGAGCAGAACAAACAGCACAGGATGCCTCTGTTCATCGAATGCCAACCATGCTTTTGATACAGAACAACCAGAAAACACACTGTGAGTTTTAACTCACTACAGGGTAGTGGAAGAATCACAGAGTGGTTGGGTTGGAAAGGACCTTAAAGATCCTCTCATTCCAACTCCTCTGGTATGGGTACATGCCTGAACACCAATGAAGCCCTTTCCTCCTTTCAAAAGGTGCATTCTTAATCTGTGTTTAAGTTATAAATTGAGGAGGAAAAGAGAAGCAGGTGGGTAAGAAGCCTCTAACCAGCACCCACAAAGTGATGCTCATATAGCAAAGCACTATCTGACATAGAACATCTAGCAGTAGACATGCAACCTGAGTCTTTAAGCAGTTAAGGAACTTTCTTGGGTCCAGATGAGCAAAAAGACTTTGGGAACAGCCAGATGTGGTCACCAAGGCTGCAGCTGGTGCCACAGAGCAGGTGACACGGTTCCACAGACTGAGAAAGTCCGGGTAACGCTGAAGAACTGCACGCTTGACTCCAGAATCCCAGATAGAGGCATGCCAGGATATTAATGTAGTCAAGACACGGCTAATTAAGAACAGCAGTGCACTGGCTGGGTCAGAAGCCAAGACACTCTGCCTGGAGAAAAGGCCCCACAGACATGCCTCCTCTTATTATTGCAAGCAGACAATCACTGACTTCCTCCACCCGGATGCAGGAAGACAACCTGGTGGTTTTCTCCCTCATACCGGCAGAAACCACTTTGTGTGTTGATCTTAGAGACTTGTGGGTGGTGCAGAGTTTACATAAATTACAGAGCTCACTGCAGCTGCCAGTTGCAAGCGACAGAGAGAGATGGAACTCTGGGGTTAAAATATGTCCTTTCTGCTCATTAGGATTGCAGTGGTGCTGATAAAAGTCCTGAAATCATTCTGCAGGTCTGCCAACATTTATAGACCCTAACAGACGTGAAATATTAGATGAAAATCTTTGGTGCCACTGCACTCACATTTTTTCCCTACACTGCCAAGAGTTCCCTCAAACAAATGCGGGACTCTGCTGATTGTTGTCCATCTGGTTTTCTCCTTGACTGTCCCCCACTTTGTGAAGCGACCTGTGATGTTTCTGGTTCTAAGCACTTTCCAATGGAGGAATTATTTTGGTCAGCCCCTTTTACATGTTCTACAGTCAGCCTGAAGGCATTCCTGCCATGGCAGACAGTCTGGCATCAGATCGGGCTTCATTCTTACCACATATCCTAGATATTTCCATCTTCATTTCTGGATAATTTAGAAGATTAAGTCTTGTTCAACTCCCTGACGAATCTCAGTATTTGTTATAAATTCATTCCATTTAATACCTACTATTTCCCCAAGGCATTTAATTTCAAAAGCTTTTAGATGTCTGTCTGTACCTTTGGTAGATTTCCAGCTTTCACATCCAACTGTTAAGGTGGAAACAGAATTTCAGTGGAACACTCCTACATCAGTTTTAAACTGTAGATTATCAACACCTACATTGTCTTCATGCTGGCCAAAGGCAGCTGCTGCCTTGTTGAGGTATTGCACTATTTCCTCCTGGACATCCTGTTCATTCCCATCTTAGTGCCATGCAAAGCGAAGATGCCTGGTTTTGAATCATATTATCAGGGTTGAAAATTACTGCGGTTCTCACTAAGTCTACTCGGTTTTTAAACCACCTTCTCTTTTTTCTTTTCTTTCCTCCCTTTTCTTTTGCCCGTGAGTGTCTGCTGGAAAACAACCCAGCTGTGGTTTTTGTTAAGTAATATAACGCATGTTCCACCTGAGTTACCTTTTGTATCTCCCACTGTTTCCCATTTAAATGAACAGTGGCTCCAAACAGCAGGGGCGAAAGATTGCACCTCTACTTGTCTGCATAAATGAGTATTCATCCTGTCAAGGTGTACTTCAATCAACAAAGCTGCACCTTCACCGAAAACCTCAATGAACCAATCACTTCTCTTAACATACCCTGTCATTTCAAGATGCTCCAGTACCAGTCCTGATGGACAGACTCAAATATGTCTAAATCTGTGAGTACAATCTAGATTATAAAACCCTGGGGGAGGTATTTTCAAATAAGGGTTTAGTTGAGTTATGGCCAGGATTAAATTTGGTCAGCATATGACCTTCTGTTCTACTGAACTTCAACTCATCCCTTTATCCTGCCTGAAAGAGCACAGGAGAAGACTTTTCCACCGACAGAAAAAAGCACAGAATCATATTAATTACTACAGTAGTTCATGCCATCTTTAATTTCTGCTCTTCTTTTTTTTTTTTTTGCCTTTTTTTTTTTCTCTTTAATCACACTTTTCTAATGACTCCACAGTAAAAACTCAGTTACCTTTACCAATTTTTTTAAAATTTATTTTCTGGGTCCATATTCATTTACAGCTCTCCCTGTGCTTTGCTTTTCCCTCTATGCTGTGAGCTTTATGATGATCTACTTACATATGATTTATTTGCCAAGATTGACAGATCATTGCACTGCTTGGCTGTTTAATATTATCATTGCTTATTTCCTTCCCTTCTTGTTACAAATATTTAGTTTATTTCCTTAGTAGGTCTCCTGAGGTGTAAAACCATGCTGGTAAAGTGTTCTCTCACCTTTTTAACACTTGTTTATGCTCCTTTGATATATTCAGCAATGTATCTCATTTTAGACTGCATTTACTTGTAGTATAATTCACAGAAATTGGGTTTTCCCCCTGAAAGGGTATATTTGAACAGTTACTTTGCATAATTTCAACAACTTTTACATATATAAACCAACTATGATTTATTAATACTTGGCTGTCTGGAAAGCTGCATTTATGTGCCAGCTATGAAGCTGTTGGGCAGAAAGGCCCAAAAGAAACCACGTTGAGCTCCTGAGGTGAATTTTTTCCTTCAGACAAACTTTCTTGTGAAGTGTTGAAGGAGGTTTACTCTCCTTCAGTTTACAGGTGTCCAAATAGGTGTGAGCTTCCTAACTGAACAAGCCCATTCTCCTTATGGAAGGCAGATTTTGGAAACCATAAGCAATTTCAAAGCATAAATAAGTTCTTGCCATACCGAGCCGTACACTTTCTCAGCTAACAGAGTAAGAAGCTGCTGCTTGCCAGAGTCACAGAATCCCACCCTTCAGCACCGGGGAACTGCAATGTATTAGATAAAATACTCGATTGCCCCACCATTTAAAAGAAACTTTGTGTTTCTCCTACCAAACTCCAGTGGTGAGTTACTGCTCACTTGCCACGTGGAAACAGGAAATATCTTCAGTGTTCATGCTGAGGTCTTCCCAGAATTTAGCAGTGTTTGATCCTGAAAGCTTAAGTGACTTGCTTGGGAGTCACTTTGAACCACCAGCTTTATCTTGGGCTCTAATCACTGTTTAGAAGAAGATTCAAACCGTAGTCAATTTAACATAACTATCTGATTACTCCTCCTGGGTATCATTTAAGACAGACAATAGCCCAGTTCAGGATGCAGCTCAGGAATGGTGTGCCCAGAGCCTGATGTTGCCCAAGGGCAATGGGGCTTGTAAGGAGACACCCACCTCTATTTTCTATTGATCTGGAACTTCCCGAAGCATTTGCAAATTGCAGGAACCGCATTGAGACATTTAAAATTTAAATTGCTCTAACTTACTTCACAGGGCCGTCAGTACTCAAAGCTGCCCTCTAACCAAGGGGAAATACGAATTGCCCTTTGAATAGAGACAACTCTTGGGCTCTAGGGTTAGGATTTATCAAAGGAATTTAAGGAAAAAAAAACCCCTACTTCACGTAGCTACATTTCTAACACAAGAGCTTCACAACTACTAACATTTCCTCCCACGTATTATTTAGCTTTCAAAATTATATTCATTCTTCAAGTTTCTGAATTCATAAAGCCATGCTTTGGCTGAAGGCCAGAATATGCAGGAGGAAACAGAGAATTTCATTTTACTCAAGTTGCTCTGATGGAAAAATCAGAGTTTAAGATTCTTTCTGGGGATGCAAGGACATAATCTTTTAGTACCAATAGTATATGCATGCAAAAATTATTCTATGGAAAATCCGTGCCAGGAAATTCATCTCCTCTCATAATGAGCACCATCGAAATAGTCACAAAAGGTGCTAACAATGAATCAAACTCCATTTTAAACACAAAAGTGAAGACAATTAAAATATAAGTGAAAATAATTTGCTCCCTGGACAGAGTTAGGGATTATGACTGTCAGATTTTGATGACACTATGAATTTTCATCTGCTCAAGGCAAGTTAAAATTCAGTTGTTGATACACGACTCAAATCCCCCCTTTGCAAACACACTTTACATCTCTTTTTCACAGGCTAATGTTTCAGAAGCAACACTTGTATAACAGAGAACACAGTTTAAAAGCTCAGAAAGCCTCCATTCTTAAACTGTAACTTCAGAACTGCCAGCACTCAAAGGTAAGGGAATAAAAAAATTGCCAGACCACAATAATCTACACACAGATGGGCGTTGGGGTCTGTGCTGGAGACCCCCTCAGCAGCACAGTCAGCCTCCAACAGCAGCACTCAAAACCTCTGCAGGTTTTACACTCACTTCTGGTACGCCTGCATACAGCCCAACATGAGTGTTCCATAACTCACAGGGTTTCAAAATTACTGGAAGATTTATTAGCCAATGTGACAGCTTTTGGCCCCTCCGAGAGCACAAACATCCACAGACAAAAACTTCAGGGGGGTTGAGGGGGTGGAAATGAATATCCCAGTTACCATCGCTTTTTCATCCCACTCTGCTCATAGGAAAAATCCTCCCAGTCCTTGAACATAATGCAGAGTTGCACAGTCCTTGATATTGTCTTTCCTTACGTCAATGCAGTCCTAGGATGGACAAAAGCCTGTTTGGCCACAGCTGTGCACAACTGCAGGGCTCTGCCAGGCGAACATCGCTGGTCCTCTGCCTGCCAAAAATGCCAATCAATGACAAGGACACACGTTAGCTGCAGAAGTTCAGGGAGCTCTACACGTTCTCTCAAGCACCAGGCTTCACCTGTCTATAAATTGCTGGGATTTCATCATGAAGTGTCCATCTCCCCCTCCTGCTCAGGAGGAGCTCCTCTCGGCTCTGTATCCACAAAACAGCTCAGCCAGGCTGACAGAAACAAGCCACATCCCTGCCTGCCCTGTCCGTGCCAACGGGACAGAAAAGTGACTGGAGGAGAGCGAAGATAATTGAAAAAAATTCCCATCGCCTTTACAACAATCACTGCAAAACTGCACTGAATTTATCAACATGAAGGACGATTTCTCACTTGTTTTTGAATCACAACTTGACAAACCTGGAATAATATAAAAAGAAGTCTTCTAAATTTCAATTCATTACTGGGTACTAATGGATGCTACTGTCTGTCACTAGCTGATGTTACTACTCATATTGCTGAAATGAAACCTGAAGCACTGCAAGCTATATCAGAGACAGTTCCTTTAACTTCCTGTTTGTATTTTCTTATTTCCTGCTGGTTTTTTCTCCAAGTTTTCTTTCTTATTAATTTCAATGAAGCAGCTGTAAGAGGTAACAATTACAGCAAAAATGTTTAATTACCCAGCTAGCTTTTAAACAGTACCTGTAGGCACATACACTCCTTACGAGAAGTTACTTAAAAGTAAACCCACAGGAATTATTGTTAAATAATGGCATGATTATCAAAGAAAATTATTCTCTGTGAGTCATTTTACATTAATTACAATGTATTATTTGCAGGGCAACGTACATGCAGTTCGTTCTGCAGTGCTCCTAGGGGAGTTTAATGAGGAGTTGGTCCCATCAGGAACCAGAGGCAGGAACTGGACTGACAAGGTCCTCGCACAGAATCTCTGCCTGCAAATCCACCCCACCAACACCAGAGTCTGCAGCAAACTTGGCAGGAATGGACTGGAGCAATAAAACTAAAGAAAAACAGTTACAAGAGGCTACAAACAGCTGTAAAATATTTAGAGAAAACCATGGAATTGAAGACCTGACCAGATTTCCAAATCCTGTTTTCTAACACTCTTAAAATACTCACTCCACTTTTAAAAAATCTCTCCAAACGAGTCTGAATTAACAGTGTGCTCTAAAAACCTGAGAATTAATAATTCAGAAAAAAGCTATTCAAATACCATTTATAACTGATGAGAGAATATCACTCAGGCAATATTTATAAATGTATGAAGCAGAAAAGCAGCTGTTAATCTCTACAATTTTTGTTCTTCTAACAGGAAACTGGATCATGCATGGGGTTGGTTTTTTTTTTTTTTTGGAATACAAAATCTCTTCTACAGCAGTATCATTTTAATGAGATTTAATAATACACATCGTTTACATATCACACATACTGTGTTCTTATGCATCAAGCTCAGCTGGAGTGCTCACAGTCAGTTCTATGAATTAGACTAGCAATATCTTTTTTGAGAGCTTGCTTTGGATTATATTCACAGTATCCTTCCATTACCTTTCCAAATTCTTCACTGATGAATCCAGCAAAGGGAGAATCACTGCAACAATGCACACTTACATTTATTAAGACATTAGAGCCCCAGCCTGCTGCTGTAAACCAGTGCAGCTCCTCTGTCGTCTCCTGGCACTCTGCTAATATTCACAGCAGCAGAGGCTGATCCCAGAAATTAAACAGTGGCCAGTGGCTTTCTCATCGTATGAATCAGCAAGTTTATATAACCTCAAAATCCTAAAACTTGGGTGGTTGAATTTTACTCATTATGCCATCATTGAGTCCTCCTGGCCAGCAGGGAATTCCAGAATTCGAAAATTATCTCTAACCCACACTGATCAACACCCAAGGATTACAGATGGCTCTACTCTGCTTCAGGGAATTAAAGCCCATGTAAAGAGCTTCCTTACCAAGGAACTGCAGCTAAAAACTAAACCAGCACTAATTATTTCTAGCACAGAGGAAAAGTGCCTGGAGCTGGAGCCAGACCACAGAGGAAGGAATGAGAGGAAAGTGGGAAAAACAGAGGAGAAAGAAGACAATAGAAAATGTCAGAAAGAAGAAAGAGAGAGTATTTTCCATTAAGACAAGTGAAAGATGTCAATACGATTCACAGACAAAAGCAGTTCTTGGAAGGATCTGCCCCAGTCAGCACTGCAGCTTGATGGTGAATGGGAATAAACACGGGCAGCTAGAGCTGCAAGGATTTTGCATCCCTCCATTTTCTGCAAAAAACTTTAGGCTAAAAACTTTTGGGTCAGAAAAGCAAGTTAAAGACTCAGAAATGGTCATATGGTGTCTCCCTGGAGCTCTGCCTGGATACCATAAACTTTGGTGGAAACATGTTCTGCAAGCACAAGAGCATTTCCAAACCAAAGTATGTCCTCTCATGAACCAGGTGTCTCTTGTAAAAACCCCAACTGGTTACCAAAGAAAACAATAATTTCTGTTAAAAGAAACCAATCAGAAATATTGATTATTCATAGAAAAAAATGATTTTTTTTTTTTAAACTAAGCAGCATCTTAAAACAGCTATCTTTTTCTCTCCAGGTCAAACAATTTTCGAAATTATTCTTGATAATTTTTTGAGCATGAAAACTATTTGCTAATATTTTACTGAAAATTAATCTGAAAGACTGAAGACAGTAACAATGCCTATTCTTTAAATTCCTCTGATAAGCACATCCTAGAGCTCCTCCAGGGAATATCCCCAACCTTCCCTACTGCCTGAACATGTCACCCTGAAGTCTCCACTATCATCCACACACAGCGTACAGTGACGGGTTATCCCTGTATGGTTTGACAGAGCAGTAGAAGCAGCACTTGGGAGGGCAGCCAAATACCTGAGGCTAAATTCCTGGCACATTAAAAGACTATTTACTATTGCCCATAAGTCTATTTCATATATAAAAATACAAAAGGAGCTCCATGTGGAATTAGCTGTATTGTTCATTTCTGTGGTTTTCCCTCTGCCTTTTTTTTTTTTTTTTCTGTACATGAAAGAGCTAGGTCAATATTTTCCAGAATTACCCAACTTGCTTTATTCAATGAGAAAGGAAAACCATTCCTACTACGAAGTTTGTTTGGGTGAAAACAACATTATTTATGGGAATTTTTCCCATCTGACATTTTAGAAAAGGAAGCATAGCAGAAAACCCTTCTACCATATGGAATAATACAGTTTTTTATGTGAAATATCAGTACAGACATCTACCACTGGAACTAATAAAGCAGTAGCAGTCTGTTAGGTGGGCCACTCAGCAGAAGATGATGAAGATTATACCATGCCTTTGGGTTTCACAGCTCTGTTTTGATTTCATAAGTGTGCAGACTAATCTAGATTCTCTGTGACATTTAAAGTACCCCTTACAAGATCCATCTGCTTGATTTTCCCAGTTTTGACTTCTACATCAGTTCTCTCCAATTTGTTTAGCCACCTGATACCCAGCTACAGGGATGTTGTCACTCTCCACTCTTCTCCTTCTCCTCTAGGTGCCCCACTCTCATCTTTCAGCCCTCTGAGTGATAGGGGTGAGAAAACCAAAGTGTCAGCCATGCCAGAATGGATCACACCCAATGACAACTGTTTAATTTAGCTGTCATGTGTAGAAATCAAAGTTTACTAGAAGTAAAATCTGCCCAAATCTGGACCAATCTTTCATAAAAGTAAGAAAAGGTACACACATAAAAGGTTGAAGTCTCTCCTCTAGTGCGCGAGGGGTGAGAGAGTTTCTAAACCAAACCCCAGTAAAAAAACCCAACGGTATCAGGTTTGGGCAAAACCAATGACTGTGGTAAGAGAAAATCTCCTCTTAGTTTTTCTTGAGAAAAACAGAAGTGGTTTTAGTTGACATAAAGAAATATTGAAGCAGGCAACGGTCCCAATGGTCAAAGAATCATCATGTATAAAGATTCCTATAACTGATCCATTTGACAAAGAGTTGGACAACTTTAAGTACAGACAGCACTACCTAGATCACCTATAATAATTCTAAAAAGCATCTAGGACCTCAGCTTCACTGAGGCAGGCTGTGTGCATGTGCCATCCTACCTTGTCAGCAAAGACAATAATTTCAGAATCAGCTGACTGGCTTCTTTTAAGGTATATTTAATTTATTTTCCTAGCAAACTGACATTCTGGCTGATAGCTCCGGAAGTGTGTTCACATTCCACTAACTCTACTTAAAATATTTAAGAGGTCATAGTCAGTGAGGGAAAAGGTAACAGATACAGGTAAGTGTAGTGAGTCACATACTCACCCCAAAGAGAAGTATTGCTTACCTTTGATGAGGTAAGTAAATAATTAGCTATACTTAGGGCACTTCTCTTCCAGTCTCAGAACAACGTTACACAGGCAAAAGCTTCTGAAGCCTTTAAAAAGGGCAACACTCAAAATTCATAATCTCCCAGTGCAGGCAAAATGTTGTGCCTGCCAAACAGAGCATCTAGACACTTGATCTTGACATATTAAACTGATTAATGATGGTAATGGTTTTCCTTGATAGACTGCCACAGAAATGAAATCGATAACTTTGCTACACCCAAAAAATATTTCTCAGGAATGTACTCACTTTGATGAAAGACTTCCACAAAATGTTTAGAGTCTTTGTCTCTCTGTTGGTGAGAAGAAATGGCATAATCATGTGAGACCAGGGCCTAAAGAAACTTCTCTTTAGAATATTCCAGTGTTTCCTTTTCTTCTTTTATCTTGTTTAAGAGGAGGGTAAGTCAGACTTGTGTCATGACCATGAATATTTTAAGTGTCTGATAATGAACCTCGGTGAATTGGGGTTCCACACAGATACTTGTCTTGAAGTTAATCACTGCACACACCATTGATAGTTCAAGCTGTAATTCTTTCTTTTTTTCATTAAAGGAGATACCTAAATAAAATTATTTATGCCTTTAAACTTGTAACTGACTACAAAAGTGCAAAAGACTATAAAGGAAATAACAGAATTACAGTTTGAGTTGGAAGTGACCTAAAAGACCATTTAGGTCCAACCCCCCTGCCATGGGCAGGGACACCTTCCTCAGACCAGGTTGCTCCAATCCCGATCTGACCTGGCCTTGAGCACTTCCAGGGATGGAGCATCCACCAGTTCCCTGGCCAACCTGTTCCAACCTCACCGTAAATAAAAAACCAGTTTGGTTAGCTTAGATGAATCCTTTTTTTGCTCTTCACTGCTGGAATATTTATTTTTACCCTCATCAACACCATTACAAACCGAAGGTAAATATGTAAGAAAACCCAAAACCATTTAGCATTATGCACTTTTACACCAATAAAATTAACTTATTTGTGTATCCCTTAACGCTTATTCTACAAAATTATTTTGGCCTCTGGATATTGAATTATAATATATAATAAACAGCATAACCAAGAACAAACACTATTTAAAAGACCTGGCTAGTGGCAAAATGCTAATGTAACAACAGATATTAAGCAGGTGCAATATTTTAAATTATTTCGTATGTTCCAGAAGTCCAGAAGTACAATGAATACAACTTTATTTTGTGTAGTTATAAGATCAATGTATACAATTAAGCTGTCATAAGGGGTTTTTTTCATTTTATTCAAATTACTATGTCCAGTCCTCTGGAATGACCATTCTTCTTCGCTTAAAGGTCATTCTCTATAATGGCTTATTTAAGGAAATTCTACTGAAATGAACACTCCATGTAAGGTTACAGAAAGTCTAAAACTCTGTGAAAACAAAGGGTGCTTTGAGGATGGGAAAAAATTTGCATCAAGAAAAAAACACTGAAAGATTCAGAATAAACCCAAGTTACTGAGCACAGATATTTGCTGGTAGGGCTTTACCAACTCTGTGCCACTTCTTAACCTTTTGCCTTGGGTGGCTCCTGGCTCTCTAGGAGTTACTGAAAGAACTTTTCAGCCCCTATCAACATTTGGTACTGCAGACCCTAAAGCTGCTAAAGAATTTGTACTGATACTTGTTCTGCCTGTTACTGACTGAGTTTTTGTGTAAAACTCTGGCTTTCACACAGCTTCTCTAACCTCAAGTAGCATCTCACCAGTCTGCAAAATTTTGGTGTAGGCAAAGAAAATTGTTTTATATATACTCGAATCATTAAATGATTAAAAAAAACCAAACCCACCCCACCAAACTAATTAACATCGGAGCACGATTTAAGACCAAGAGAGAAACTTCAAAAGACATTACAGCATTGTTTGATGCTCCTCTCTTGGCAATAAGCCTCCCCCAGTTTCACAAACAGAAGGAAAACAAATGTTTCCAGTTACACGTAGGCTCTCACACTCGTGCCTAAGCGAGGCCAGAGCTCTCCCTGCTAACTATGTTGGGGTACCTTAGCTGTCAACTGGCTCCAAATATTTCTCAGAAATACGAGGTTCCTCCTGCAGCAGGGCCTAGATAATGAGGGACAATTATGAGATGAAAACACGCTGACTTCCAAAGGAGAATAAATGGATATGAATACAGTGCAATAAAGTATGAAGGATTTTATTGCCAAGGAGGCAATCACATAGCATAAAATTAAGGTATTACATAAAATTAAGGGATAGTTGAAAATCTGAGCTTCATTCAGAGGAAGGAAAATCAAGGATTACCTCCCATCATTCATATAAGGGAAAACCACCAATGAAATGAGAGCCAGCCCTGCAGAGCATCCCATCCCTCTTACAGCCCACTCCCAGCACAGTCACATCCAGGAGGAAGGCAGGGAGCTGTAGGAATGCAGGAGCAGGGCCCTTTTTGTGCTGTTGCCTCTGAGATAATGAGAAAGAGTTGATATCACATGAAGGAGAAGCAGCATGACCGTCCTGACAAAATTATTCCAACAAACAGGTAGAGATCTCAACAAAACATTTTATGCTTCATTGCATCAAGTCAAAGTCTCACACACATCAAATGTTTTGAAACTATTTTTTAAAGAATCATCTTTTAAAATGATTTCTGGCTATAAAAGTGTGCATAAATGAAGTGAAAAAATAAGCAGCTAAGGCAATATAGATAATTGCAAAAAAACTCAGATGAAAATACATCTCCATGGCAGAAGAAATGCATGCAGAAAAAAATTCTGCAACATTTTCTTCTCCTCTGAAACTGGGAAAAAAAAAAAAAAAAGAGAGAAATAAAGTACTTTTGGCCAATTACCAACGATGTCCCCTCACATCACCTGACACAACACAGCAGTTCCTTCTCCTCTTTTTGTACCTATGATGAACTTAGTAATCACCTCTCTCTGTGTACAAGGGAACATCTTAAGGGGCCTAGAAGCCACAAAATTTTGGCAAAACAGAGTTGGCTCTGTTTTAAATATTATGTAGATTATAGAGGACAGAACAAGTTCTACTTTGTAAATACAATTAACAACTGTTACATCTTTACCTTTACACTCAGGTTTTTCATTTTAACAGTTTCATCTCCGAGCCATAAAAGTGTATCCTCATTTTATTTGTCAGACACAAAAACCCACACTCTTTTCCTCAAAATGTTTGGATTCCCAGCGGGCAAGACACACACTTGTTATTCTGGTTTCCAAAATAAATCAGCAGACAGAGGTCAGGGAAGCTACTGCCTGCTCTTAACTAAGGAGATGGAACTGTTTTTCTGTACAGTCCATGTTTAAAAGCCAGTGAATAACCACCTTTAAAATAAAGAACTTAAAACACTTTCCTTAAGCACTTTGGTTAACCAAGGCCTAAGACTTTAGACTGCAACTTTGAAAACCTTTCGCTGGGGATTAGGATTTTTCCTTTCCTTTCTTTCTCTCATGGAATTTTGTCCCATTTGTTGCTAAGAGACAATAACGACTGGTCCCTAAGAGAGAAATGGCCAACATGGGCGAAGGGTGCAACTGGTTACTCTCTTACCTGGGGAGGTTTTCTCTTTGGAAGAGCAAAGATACCAGGAGATTTTGGCTGGGGGGGTGAAGGGCTGGGCTCAGCTCCTCTCCTTCTCTCTCTGTTGGCATTGGAGGGGAGACAGGCTGCGGTCTCTGTGGGAAGAATTCACTACGACTGCGGGGTTCTGTCTCCTGCTGTCCTCTCCTACCATGAGTGGAGTTTTGCTCGTTAGCACAGCTGCTGAACTGGGACCTTATTAACACCCAATCTGACTGGAAAGGACCCTCACCACCTATTGGGGTGCCTCAGGGGAAAAACCCAGGACCCTGACTCCCTCCCCTTCCCGGAGGGCGTGTCTTCCCAGCTGCGTGCGGCAGCTGCTGCGGAGGAGCTCGGCTGTCACTGCCCAGCTCTGCTGCTCTCTGCCACTGCCTTGGGCTTTTTCGCTGCACTCTAACCCAGCACCCCGTGTCCACCCAACCCCCGTGGCTCCTGCTACAGCTGTGGAGTTTCCTGTCACATTTTGTTTGTCACCCCGGGGGGTGCGCCCGCCTCTGCCGTCCCAGCCGCTGCTGCGAGGCTCCTGCCGCAGCCCATTCCGCCATCCATCCGGCCTGCCCGCCACCGCCGCCGTGTGAGGGAGAGGCGGCCGAGCTCGCGCCACNTCCTTCTCTCTCTGTTGGCATTGGAGGGGAGACAGGCTGCGGTCTCTGTGGGAAGAATTCACTACGACTGCGGGGTTCTGTCTCCTGCTGTCCTCTCCTACCATGAGTGGAGTTTTGCTCGTTAGCACAGCTGCTGAACTGGGACCTTATTAACACCCAATCTGACTGGAAAGGACCCTCACCACCTATTGGGGTGCCTCAGGGGAAAAACCCAGGACCCTGACTCCCTCCCCTTCCCGGAGGGCGTGTCTTCCCAGCTGCGTGCGGCAGCTGCTGCGGAGGAGCTCGGCTGTCACTGCCCAGCTCTGCTGCTCTCTGCCACTGCCTTGGGCTTTTTCGCTGCACTCTAACCCAGCACCCCGTGTCCACCCAACCCCCGTGGCTCCTGCTACAGCTGTGGAGTTTCCTGTCACATTTTGTTTGTCACCCCGGGGGGTGCGCCCGCCTCTGCCGTCCCAGCCGCTGCTGCGAGGCTCCTGCCGCAGCCCATTCCGCCATCCATCCGGCCTGCCCGCCACCGCCGCCGTGTGAGGGAGAGGCGGCCGAGCTCGCGCCACAGCGCCCCCTGCCGGCGGGGGATCACCGCAGCCGCCCTGCCCGGCCGGGAGCCACCAGCGCCCCTGGCGGACGTGAGCGGAACTGCACCCAAGGGGAAAGGGCCTGGGCCGAGAGGGGCTGGCACTGGGCTCCTGGTTCTGTTTGTTGTTTGTTTGCCTTGTAAAGAACTGTTATTCCTTTTCCCATATCTTTGCCTGAAAGCCCCTTCATTTCAGTATAATAATTCAGAGGGAAGGGGTCCTATTCTCCATTCCAAGGGTGGTTCCTGCCTTCCTTGGAAGTCACCTGTCTTCCAAACCAAGACACNCTGACTCCCTCCCCTTCCCGGAGGGCGTGTCTTCCCAGCTGCGTGCGGCAGCTGCTGCGGAGGAGCTCGGCTGTCACTGCCCAGCTCTGCTGCTCTCTGCCACTGCCTTGGGCTTTTTCGCTGCACTCTAACCCAGCACCCCGTGTCCACCCAACCCCCGTGGCTCCTGCTACAGCTGTGGAGTTTCCTGTCACATTTTGTTTGTCACCCCGGGGGGTGCGCCCGCCTCTGCCGTCCCAGCCGCTGCTGCGAGGCTCCTGCCGCAGCCCATTCCGCCATCCATCCGGCCTGCCCGCCACCGCCGCCGTGTGAGGGAGAGGCGGCCGAGCTCGCGCCACAGCGCCCCCTGCCGGCGCGGGGGAATCACCGCACCCGCCCTGCCCGGCCGGGAGCCACCAGCGCCCCTGGCGGCCGTGAGCGGAACTGCACCCAAGGGGAAAGGGCCTGGGCCGAGAGGGGCTGGCACTGGGCTCCTGGTTCTGTTTGTTGTTTGTTTGCCTTGTAAAGAACTGTTATTCCTTTTCCCATATCTTTGCCTGAAAGCCCCTTCATTTCAGTATAATAATTCAGAGGGAAGGGGTCCTATTCTCCATTCCAAGGGTGGTTCCTGCCTTCCTTGGAAGTCACCTGTCTTCCAAACCAAGACACCTTTTCCTCACAAAACAAAACAAAACAAAACAAAACAAAACAAAAGACTTAAAAAAGACATTTCAGAGAAGGTGAGACTGCAACAGGCAATGCCAGAAGAAAAAGGCTCTCAAATGGATCTGAACCAGAGGTGGAACCAATTGTTTCAAATTAAGTAACGGGCCTGTTTTGCCACTAATCAAAGTAACAGTTAATTACTGATAACTTCAGAGCATTAATCAGTTGCTTGAAAAAATGTTCTCCAATCAAAATCAAGTACAATTGCTTCTAGATCTTTCCATGCCCTTGCATGTCTTTTTGGAGAAAGGAGGAAAAGTATAAGCAGCTTTCTAAGGATCCTGTAGATGTTGGTGCCTTTACTTGCTTTCTAATTTAAAAAAATTCTGTTGACATATTAAAATAACAACTTGTTAATCATTTAAATTCAAGTGAATATTGGATGTGACATGCAGGAAATGTTCTACATAGCCTTGTCAAAGAAAATGAACTTCTCACCTGGAGGGAGGCAAAGGCAGGGGGGGGAAATGTGACAACCAATAGTATTTTCTGCTATTTTATATCTGTTTTCTCTAAAGCATTCCACCAGAAAGCCAGCAGGGATCTTTGGAATCATGACCACAGTTTGCTTAACTAGAATAAATCATAAAACACGAATAGTTAAGTCAGATAGGGAAGGTGTATTTGAATTCCATATTGCATTGCAATAAGATTTTTCAAGGTGCTTTAGAAGTGTGAGTCCCAAATATGTGATTCTTTCATATTTCCAGTGACAAGTCAGGCCCTCCACTCCGAAAAAGATTGAGCAAAGTACTTTTGAGAGTTTCACCTACAGTGAGATCACATCATACTGAATTAATAATATAATATTATATAAAATATCTTTATTACCTAGAGAAATGACTACAGCTCAGGCAATTTTCTGGGACACCTTCAGCACAGCTGCTAATAAAGTTTCATCAGCTGGAGGGCAAGGGGGAAGAGACAAAAAGAAGAGTCCTTTCAGGAAAAGCAATTTTCGAAAAATTGTTTGGGAAATAACTCACTCTTGAATACCTGCAATCCAGGATGTGCCACACATGATCTTGTGCTTAAAGTGCAATTGAACTCCAAAGAGGAGATGGACAGAGGCTGGAGAGATTTATGTGGCTACAGACTTGTTGATTTTACTGTTGGGTGCTGTGCAGCTCTGATTTAAGATGTGCTGAGCAGGCCTTTATATAAAATAATAATAATAAATTAGTGATACACATGTAGATTTATGTGTCAGGAGTCCAGAGTGCAGAATGCACGCTAAATGAGTTTCAGAAATCTGTATAAATAAATATAACGGAAATCACACCGTGGATGTCCCTGTCTTGTGTCTCTCAATAGGATCTAAATTAGATATGGTCTGTTTTCAACATGTATATAAATATGCTCACAGAAACACACTAATTATCAGCCTGCAAAATCAGCCTGCGTTTTGAGAGCCAATTAAGATCCCTGTGGGTTCATTTTTTGTCAGAAAAGTCAGCAGAGGCAACTCAAAACATACACAGGAAGTCTATCTGCTGCCTAAGATGAGATTTGTACAATTACTTTTCTGACCGTAACTACGCTTACTTCATTTCTTTTTGCTAACTTTACATTTCCCATATATGATTCATGGTGTTATGCCAAGGTCACCCAGGTCCCTGGTATTAAAAGGTTATACAAACACATCCCTGGAGGAACTAAAATGAATCAGATACGCAGCGGACAGATTGCAGGCCTGGACTTGGAGACGGCGGGAGTGTGAAAGCCAGACCCTTGACAAAAAAAAAAGTAATAATTTCATTTTCATTTGCAACTTCACACAAAACACACAGAAATGCATCATTACTGAGAAGGCAAATCAGCAGAAAATGTTTTCTCTGGGGGAGAAGCAGGAAGGCAAAAAGGTAAACCCCCCAATATTTGCACTTCTAGAAACCACCTGAGGACCTCTCAGTGCTCTGCTTTCTCATGCTGCCCCCAAACCCAGCACCTACTCAGATCCCTGCCTTCAATTCAGCACTGACAAGGGCTCAAGGCTGCAGCCTTTCTCAACCTGCTGATTTGCAGCTGATTTTTATAGAATCATAGAAATGCCTTGAGTTGGAAGGGACCTTAAAGATCACCTAGTTCCAACCCCTGCCATGGGGAGGGATGACATTCACTAGACCAGGTTGCCCAGAGCCTCATGCAGCCTGGCCTTGGACAATTCCAGGGATGGGGCATCCACAGCTTCTCTGATTTTCTGTCAGGCAAGCTTCCCCACAAGTGAAACAAAATGAGAACATGTAAAAGTTGCAGACAGGACTGTGCAAGAGTCAAACAAATTGTTCCCTTTTCTATGGTATTTCTGTTAACTCTACTGCACTTAGCTACAGTCACCAACATTATGCATAAAAATACTGGAAGAAGGATGGCATGAAGCAGTATCAGATGATAAGACTAATCATTTATGACTCTACATCTTCAAAACACCATAATATTAACATATTAATGTTAACATATTAATATTAACATAAGTTCACCTCTGTGAAACAAGGCACATCAGAGTTTTACAGGTGTGCAAATTGCAGAGAGCAGACTTTGAGTGGTTTATCAGAAGCATCGCAGCAATTTTGTGTTCAAATTAGAACTAGCATACAGTTTTTCACTTCTAGTCTTGTATTTGTGTAGCTTTTTAATCCTCCTAGGTGTCAAGCAATTCCTGAGTTCTTACAAACTTGTATAACACTGCCACAGAGCCATCATAAGCAACTCCAGCTCCATGATAAAGACAGGTAGTTTGGAGTTCAGCAGTAGACTGGACCAAAGAAATCCCAACAATAATTTTCCTGGTTTTGTTGGTTCATGCAATGGCAAGGTTCTGAGCACAACTCTTTGAACTCTATTAACCTGCATTTCTTCCTGCCCTAGTACAGTCCTGCTGTGAATTCTAAAAATCTCTCTCCCTCAATCCTGCTTCACTTTGAATGCCTGTTCTTTCTATTACTCATCAAGTAAGATTTAAAACATAAATGGAACAAGGTGGCAGAAACTTGCTTCCAGCTCTAAATTCCTGACAGTACAACCCAAAGTCTGTAATTTATAGTTGAAAAAAGAAACAAAAAGGCAATGACTTCTTGTTATTGTTACCTTTACTTGAGAGGTTACAGCCAAAAACTGTCCAAATTCCAGACAGTGCAGGAACAGTCACACCTTCTCCTGCCAACTTACAGCATGTTAGGACAGGAATAACTTTTGTAAGAGGACAACATGGCTGAAGCTTTTTCAGAGCAACAATTTTCTAAACAGTGACTTAAGAAACACTTTCTGTATTCACTGACACACTGATAACCAAACACATGGAATGGGACCTGCATGTTCCCAATAAACCAACACCTATTTCCTCTGCTCCTGTTCTTGTGCTATGGATCATCTGGGCTGGAAGTCTCAAGATCTGGCCGATGCCCTGCACTGCAAGTTCACCTTCCCTTTAGTTTTTCCACAATCCTAAGTCAGCTTTGTTTCTCCCACTTTAGTACAAAGAACTCCCAAAATCCTGTTTTACCAACTTTTCATTCGGTGCTCCTCCTTGCCTCTTCTTCCTTCCCACATATAACCTGGAAATTTTCTTCTGAGAGAAAATATAAAAATATAATACTTTCATCTTTCCATCTTCCATCAACATTTATATCTCCAAGTCTTTCCTCTTGTATTTCTGTCCTAGCTGCAGGTCCCCTTTGCTCATCCAGCCTCTTCCTTCTCCTTTCAGGCCTCTTCTTGTCCTTCTGAATTCATCCAACTCATCTGCTCAGGTCCTTCAAATCCACATCCATCTTTCCCGCTATTCTCTGACCTCTTATTCCATGAAACACACCCTTGGTTCCTACCATCCTAAAAATCCCACTCTTCACTCCCTCCAGCGCAATCCCAACCCTCTTCCCATATCTGCATGACATCCCGATCTTCCTGTCCTCATTGACATTTTCCACCAGTCTCTTTCACACAACCCATCTGAAATTATGTTCCTCACCAATATTCAAACTATTTTTCCCCATTTTCCCGTGATGTCATCTGACATCCAGATAGGTATGCCTATTTGTCTTCCCAAAACATGGATGGAGATTCTTTACCTATTAATACTGGTAAAACAAACTAATTTTATTCTAAAACAGGGTTATTGAGAATAAAGTCCATAGTACTGAGAATATTCTCGATGAAGTTAGAGGGAAATTAAAAACTTTTGGTTTTAAGGGCAGGCTTATCACTAAGAATTCTCAACATTACAAGCCGTGGTTGTGCTTTTCCATCTACCAGAAAAAACTGGACCTTGTGGAAATAACTGCACAGGACCCAAGAAAAGTACAATGATGCCTCACTTCATACCAAGGACTCCTAAAGCAAGAGGTACTGCATTACTGCATCCAGTACTAAATCCCTGTCACCTCCAGGGTGGAACCTACATCAACACAATTCTTTTGCACAGATAATATAAATGAATGTTTTCCAGTGAAAGAAGTCACCTTCCAAGACCGGTCCAGGTGAGACTGTCTGGGGTCTACATCATTGGACTTCACACACCTTTAGGCACAGACCTGTTTCTCAAATCAGCCCAAGAGGGGACATCAGCTTCTGCCATGGACCCACTGGGCACCTTCCACTGCTCTCCTCTGATTTGTGCTGTACTTTAAAGAGAAGCTTTGAAGCCCTTCCGTCCCTGACAGATGAACACAGAGCATCGCGTGTACAAAGCTGCGCCGGACCCAGCCACAGGCACGGCCGCGGAAAAGCCTCCGGCTGTCTCCTGCCAGTGCCATCAGGTGAAGCCGCCACTCGGCGCCCTGAATAAACAGAGCGGGACAAGGGAGGGAATTCCTGACATTTCCGGGTCTGAAGGGAGATCTCCGGAGCCTCGGCTCCTTTCCAGGTCAGACTGGCTGCCGCCACCAACGCTGATGGCATGAGGGAGAGCAGTGATGCTGTCCTTAGGGTGAGTGAGGGCCAGGGAGACAGACAGGAACAAGGGAAAATATCTTTCCAACACCTCACAGACTTCTGAGTTAGAGAAGCCTGTCAGCCCAGCCTCCCCCTTCCTTTTCTCCCTTTTTTTTTTTTTTTGGTTGTTATTTTATTGACAGGATTAAGATTCTTATCTTGGTAAGCTATTTTCTTAAAGCTGAAAAATCAAGTCATGGAACCTGGGAAGGAGAAATGAACTGCAAAGCTCATGGTTGTCTTCACGCCCAGGATGCCAGTGCAGGGATGCTCTCTTTTGGCTGGTGAGGTGGGTAATCTCCTCCTCTGCAGGCAATTATCAGTTTGGATTAAGTCATTCAGAAAAACTAATGAATGAACAGAAGATCCTATTCCACCCAAATCCAATTTCTCTACCCAAAACCTGCACATTTTACAGGGCAGACAGACCGAAATGGAGGAAAATGAAACAGTTTAGGGTTGTCAGGAACTGCCCCCCCACCCTATCACATAATTAATTTTAATAGCACTTTCAGATGAAGACAATGGTATCCAAAGGCTTTTCAATGTTCCTAGGAACCTTCAAACTGTACTGCCCCCATTTTTCTGCCTCTGAGCCTTAGCATGAAGGTGGAGAAGAATAATTCCATGAAAATATTAGCACTTCTCATATGCAGAGATACATCTCCCTAGTCCTGGAGTCCTAGACTTCCAATACAGCTTACTCAGCAGATGCAAAGTTTCATCAAGCTATAGAGGATTAAATGGAGATAATTTCACCTTTCCAAAGTGCCCTTTTCTCCCTATTTCATCTGTGATGCCTCTCAGACTGCTCCTTACCCTGGAGACCTGAGCACAAACTGTGATTGGGACACCAGGCACATCATGCCCTGGGCTCTCTCCCTGCTCACAAAATATTGTTTAGCAGGAATCTTTGGCCAACTTAAGGTTCTTAAAGAACCAATTATAACCTCTCATCTTCCAGGGAGAGGTTGCCAAACTCAAAATGCACGAAGCATCAAAAACCACTTTCAATATACTGAACTACTGAAGTGTTCAGATGTCATTAATAAACAGCCTGTTTATTAATAAGCAAGCAAGCAAGACAGCTGTCAGACTGCAGAGCTTGTCACAGGCATCAAGGCTGTCTCTCAGTGCTTAACTCATTAACTCCTTGAACTGCAGTTTCAGCTGAGTACTTACCTTAAATTCAGATTCTGTTTACAGCAGCCTAATTGTTACAGCTTTAACTAATGGTCAAGATAGAAACTGTGGGCACATCTTTGTATAATAATGACTTTTTTTTTTTTGTCATATTACAGGTGTGGAACCAATTCTTTGGTTTGGTTTTGTGCTGTTTTTAACATACCATCACTCATCTATGGTTTTCCCCTCAGAGCTGTCTTGACTTGACAGCAGAAGTAACACTGCCATTTTTTTCAACAACAACAAAAAAATGTAGTCTCCCATACTCTTTCTCTGACCCAGTGAACCTCTTCTGTAACTTTACACCAGAGAACAGCCCTGCTCTGTGTTTCAATCTTATTAAATGCTTTTAAGATTTTAATCATTCATTCATTGGCTGCTAAGTGAATATTATATCCCTTTCCTGTAGGCAATCAGATACCGTAATGCTTTAATGTTAAAACTTGTTGCTGCTGCAAACAAAAAGGTAACAAATAGTTTCTTATTCAGTGCTGAATCAGTACCCTGAACACCACCTCACTAGCTGCAAATACCCTGAGGGCACCTTTATTAATAGAGCTGATCCCACAATATTTGAAAACAAAATAGCCAAAGACAATGTTCGTAATGAAAAAACAAGCAGAGTTGTAAAACAATGACTTAGGGTTGTGACTTTGCATTTTTATGGGCAAATGCTAAAACTGTATCAGTGCTGTCCAATGATATTTTTAAGTCTTAGTGAAAAGCTTCCACTGGGTCTTTCTATGTTTGTTTTGGAGTTCTCTCAGTCAATAAACCATTTGGTTGTGTGTATTTCGTCAGTTACTCTAATACACAGGAGACAAAAAGCAGGGACATTCCTGATAAAGGTTCTGGTGCTCTGTACCTTCAAGGAGGAGCAAATTGGGAATTTAAGTAATTCCATGTTCTTTCTTAGGCATCTACTTTTTGCTGGCTGCTAGAGACTAGAAATTGGACTAGATGAATCCTTAGTCTGGCTACTCTGCTGTTCCTGAGTTTATTTAAAATAATCTCATAAATTGCTAGAGCACCTGTGCCTGACACAAAGTTTTTCACGTCATAGTTATCCAGCAAAGCTTTCTTTTATGAAAAATGTCAAAATTATTTCTCTTTATTCAGGCTAAAATGCTTGGTCTGAACTAACCTATAGTTTCACACAGCAATCAAATGACAGAAATTCTTTTTCAAGCCTCTGTTTTTTTTCTCCTTTCCTGGAGTTTTTTTCAAACTCCAAGGATCTGATATCAAGCATAATAAAGTCAACAAAAATCTTTCCAATACCTTCATCAGATTCTGGGTCATGACCAAAGCTGACTTCCTCCCTTCCCCTGTTCCTTCCATAACAGTGACAGGCCAAACAGACAGAAAAACAACCTGTTGACAGGTAACACTAATTTAAAGTCATGTGAAAGGTAGAAGCATCACACACAGCTCTGCTGTAAACTGAGCTCAGTGCTGTTTGCAACTTATATAACTTCATGTCTCAGGTTTCTCCACAATGATAACAACAACTTTTTTCTTTAAAGACCATGTATTCCTCCAAATTAGTATGTCCTTTAAATCACTGGGTATCTCCCAGTCTGTCATCAAATAATAAAAACCACAATAGATGTATAAAAAGTCAGAAATGAATCCTTTAATGGGCTTTTACCTAGATGGTTCTGTCAGTTTTGCAGCTCAGATCGTTCACCAAAAGTGATGAGGCACGTGACAATTTTGGAGTTATAATATCTTAAAAACTGCTGTTTGAAAAAAACCTTCTTGCTACAAAAACACCTGAGTTTAGAGAACATGGAGGCTGGGAACAGGGAACAATTCTTGCCCTACCAGCAATTCTAATGAAGGTTTTTCTTCCAATACATCCCCAAGCCTGTCAATTCCCGCACCATTCAATATTCCATGATAACAAACAAAATAATGCATTGGCTGATTGTAAAGTCTCAAGTATTTCTTGGCTATACTGAATACCCCCAACTGCCATTCCTAAATTCCAGTATGCACTACTGAATTATAAAGGAGGTACTGCTATTTACCATTTTATACTCAAAAATAATGCCCTTCATAACAAATGTACCTTTTTTTTCTGGCAGTGGAGCCCCTTTATCCTTCAATAAGCTGTTAAATGATTACGACCAGAAAGGCAACCATAACTTCTGGAGGGACACAGTTTCACTTACAAATAAAACCAGACATCATCAGGCTTCTTCCTTACAGCATTATATTATTTGATTTTTGTGTGTGTGTATATGATACATAGTTTTGCTACCAGGAGAGCTGTATATACATGGAAATCACTAAGATCAGTCTGCTTAACAGGAAAAATTGGCAGGGAGGGTAAAGAAGAAAGCTGAAATACCTGTAAACTCAAATGTAAACAACTTCATATCACTGAGAGTCACAAGGCTTTTCTTTTACACCAGGATGTTGTATCAATGTATTAATTTGCATTAATGATCAGAGAACCTTGCACAGGTTCATGAGCTACACAATGAAACAAGCTATTGGAACTACATGCTGAAAAACCCAAAGTCAAAAGGCCAGCAACATGGAACTAAATCTCACCTCTCAAAAAAACCCAGGAAAATAAGACATTTTTTCAAGGCCACTTGCCATAAAAAATTTTTCATTTGCTTTCACTGAGAAAGTTTGACTAAACATTCTCAGCATAGTGTTTGCCTTTCTGACATCACTGACAGTAATATCTTGAACTTAAACATCCAAATGTACATTTTGATTAATCAGGAATCATATAAAAATCAAAATGAAAATAAATTTGGTGAGATACTAAGATGGGAGCTCTCACCAATAACTACACCCAGCCCACATGATACACCAGTGCAAAATTCCAGGTTTATTATTTATAACTGAAACTCACCTTGAAACAATGCAAGGGAAAGATGCAAACCTAACCTGAAAAACAGATTTTTACTGAAGCACACACTCCACTTCTCTTAACAAGCTGCTTTTGCAGGACATCCTTCTATAAAAACTACACCAAACAATTGCAGCAAAAGGGGGCTCAGGAGACTTTTGTGGCTTAATTTTCTACCTGTAATTGTCATACTGCCAAAGTAATGGGAAAGGTATGAGCAATTCCTGAAACAGTTGTGTTTTAATTCTGATGCCAAGTCTTTTGGTTATGAAGAATTTTTTCTGACTGAGTTGAAAGTCTATCGCAAGTACACAGAAAGTCCTAGGGCAAGAACGAAGGTGCAGGGCAGAAGCTAGTTTATTCAGGCTTGTCAAGTTAAATCTTGTAAAATATGTACACATTTAATTGTTTTCATCATTTATATATGTTCCAAGCATGGAGGGGGCCTCCTGAATCTTTTAAGTAGAAGGCAAGCACCAGTTCTGGAAGTCCTGTTTGATCAGGGAAGAAATCACTCATTTTTGAAGCTTTAAAAGATTGGGTTGGCTTGGGGTTTTTTTGGTCACATTAAACACAGACAATTTGGAACCATTTCATTTATTTCAAGTAAAAATATCTCAAGAGCAGCCTGACCTTTGCAAGCAACCCTAACAGTGGGTTAGACACATTATAAAGGATTAAACAAAGCAATAAAGTAATGAGGAAGAAAATGAGGGGCAATGAGTGTGTGGGAGACCCTGTAATTGAGAAAGCATTATAAAATGAGGTACCACTTGCAGTAAAACACTTAATGAAATCACAGCACAAGCCTGGCTTCTCTCTCTTCTTGTCACTTAGTTCTCTGAATGACTGGATGTACTGCCTCTTCTAAAAAAAATAGTGAAATAATACAAAAGGGACACCTGGAAAAACACGGATGTGGTCTTTTTAGCTCCAGCCTGCCTTCCTGACCCCCCCACGTACACTCACCACTGCCCAGGCTCCTCCCTATCTCCTTTCTTTCCTCAAAAGCAGCTTCCCTCAGCTGCAGGAATGCCAAGCCATTCTTTCAGGTAGCTTAGCCCCACTACTTCTTTCGCATGTCAGGATGTGCCATTCAACAGAGCTTTGTAGGTACATGTTGGGAGGGTTTTTTTTCAGGATCAGTACCAGGAGTGCACACAAATGGTTTAAGAACAAATCAGGGATATCTCTGTACCAGTTTACCAGGTCCCCTCAGATGATCTTATCACAAGTGTTGACCAATTTTAATACTGTAAAAATAAGTGGAAAAAAAATACACAACACATCCAGCATGACCCTTCTACCTGTCCTTCTACCAGTTTTTTCCATGGTATAGAAGATTGACTGTTTTTACATTACCCAAAGTTCTGCAGCAGCCCCACTGACATGAGAATGCATTTTAGGACTTCTATTAGGGATGAAAAGGATGGCCTGACTGAGAATTATTCTGGGACAAGAGAAGCTTCTGTACAATCTTCTGCTCTAACAAAAAATATTACAGATGTTTTGGGGAGGTCTGATTTGGTGATGATTGTGAAGCAGCAATTAGGAAAGCATCAAAACTTTGCAGGATATTCTCCGAGTACACTGGGAATCGTAACAGCTTACTAAAGATGCTCCTGGGACAGGTGTTTGAAACAAACTGTTCAAAACAATTCTGTGGTTTTTTTTAAGAATTCCAAGGAGAGCTGAAGGCCTCTGAGTCTTTTCCCAAAAGCACAACTCATAGGATTATTAGCATGTCATGTTACCCAATAATAAACATCACATGGCGAGCACCAACAGCAGCAGCACTCTCCTGTTAATTGCTCACCTCGCAAAGAAGAGGATGGGTCTGTTTTCTTTTCCCATTTTAACAAAAGAATACTAAAAGGGGATCCTTGTATCATGTCCCTCTTCCAAAATTCAAACTAGTTGCCAAAAATAAAATCTGCATGTCATTAGTGGGAAAAACACTTCCTGGGGGAGAAAGGTAGTGGGCATGGAGTTTCCGCTGTCTGCCACACAGAATATTTAGGAAACAAACCTTCTTTTCCCTAGAATGGCAAAACGAGTTAGGTGAGCAAAAGATGAAATGATCCACAAGCTTGGGCTGTATTCCAAACCCCCTATATACGAAACCCAACCATCAGCTGGATCATCCCGCCTGTTTTCTGAAGAATATAATAGATGGAAATCTGCTCCTTAAACTGTTTTTCATACAACAGGAAACCGACAAAACAGCATCGCAACAGCAGCGCTCACAGGGGCTACAGAAAGTCCTGATCCTGGGATAAGAGCCCTTTCTTGCTGAATGGTTTTCCCTTTAACAAGTATTGGAAGTATCTACAAATTAAAGAGAAAGACTTATCATTACAACCTGCTACACAAGGCTTTTAAACTGGTCTAAACACACACAGACAACGTATACACAGGCACCTCTGTGCAGGAGCACACACACACATAAGGCTTAAAAGTTTTAGGATGTTCTAAAATATGTTTTTAAGAAAAGTAGTTGCTGCCATTTATGATGGAGAAACATAAACTATTCCTGTATGTTCTCTTCTCCATTATTTAAAAGTAATTTAAGAAAAGTTAGATACATAACATTAAAAATAAAAATATTTTTCCTCAGAAATTTCATTACAATGGCATCAGGTGATCAAAATATGTCTATCACTGAAAAACACAGATCCACTTGCCCTGAAATAAAAACTGTGCAGTGGACAAAGATCAATGAACTTATCAAACACAATCTGCTAACTTCTTAGCCTCAACATTTAAGCTACCAACACTATTACCCTCTTGAACAAACACAGCTTTTGGAAAGGTTAAACCTGTGAGGTCCTCATCGGAAAGTCCCTGAGTAAATTATAACATGTGATGATGACATTCCTGTGTCTTTTGGAAGCAGCAAGGGGAAGTAAGGGTAGGTCATTATAAGCCACTTGCCTTTACAGCCGGCTGTAAAAGACAATGAGGACAGGAAGCTTCCCACCGAGATCAAGGTGCACAATCCCCAGCTAAAAATAAACAAGCCCCGAGAGTCACATCTGCTGGAAAATATCATTGGAGCCTGAATTCCCAGGTGCCGAAGCAACGGGAAGAGAATGCCTTGGTACAGCAGGCTCCCAAAGGATCACAAAATAATTACAGGGATTGGCAACGATTACTGTTCGTGCTAAGGCTGTAGATAAAAATATCAGAGCGCGCTAACTTATTAAACCATGGGAAAAAAGGAAATTAAAATAAAAATCAGATTAAAATAATTTAAATTTACTTCAAATTTACCCTTGCAATCCTTTAGCTCCCAGACACAAGTCCTGGAATCATTCTATCACAAAACCTTCCTATCAGAAACAACTAGACCAGTAGAAAAAAAAAAAAACCAACAGATTTCCACCCTTTCTCACCAGGCCTCACCCATTAGACATCACCACCTCCTGCACATGTTCCCCACTCCCAGAGACTCCCAGGCCAATCCCAATTGCTCTGGGGATCAACAGCCATGTCTGTGCCAAGAGATATGTACTCTTTGCACAGGGAATTGGGTTGCTGGAGCTGCTGAGACCTCTTCCCACTAAACCAGGCACAGGCAAATACCCAGGATATGTGTGGGCAGCTCTAGCACAGCTGATCAGCAGTGGGAAAAAAAATGGACAACCTCATTCCTTAAGGACAGGGAAGTTCTCTATGCTGGCACAGCCATTTTTTGGTTGAGGAATGGAAGAGAGTTTTCTGCCTTCAATATTTTTTTTTTTCTCCCACAGGCAGGCTCCAGCAATGTGAACAATGCGATGACAACTTGAGTCATGTAATTCTTTCCTATTCTGATTTTTTGGCAGCTCCATGTGCACAGAAAGGCCTGGTGAGAGACCACAGTCTAGAGACTGCAGTGGGAATAATCGAAACCCAAAAAGCTCCAAAACCTAATGCTGATACCATTAATGAGTAAATTTATTGAACCTGAGGCAGTTTCATTTAATTCATAGGTAGCCTAGAAAACTTTTAAAAAGTGGATTGGAAACCATTTCTGGCTGTCAGTATTACGAAAAACTACGCACAGGAACATACCCTTCAACCTGATATAAAGATTACCTAAACAAAAACAAGACCTGGGACTAAAGCACAAAATAAAAAATATTCCAGTTGTGGAAGAGCAGGAGGAGCATCTTGTTTCAGGCGTTTGTGATGTTTCAATCCCTTACATTTCTTACTGCATGAAGCCTTCTTCTCTAAAGAAGAGCTTTTTATACTCCCAGTGCTTCTTCCCTATATGCTTGGTGGCTTCAACATTTCTTTTATTTTTTAAAACAGCTTTTAAAAACCACTCTGGTTTTTGGTGCCACTCGAGGACGGCTACAACTGGTATGGAAGAACTACTTTAATGACTGGTGGTAACCACACAGTTGCTATATAATAATAGAATTGCATAATTACACAGATAAGCTCTTCTTTAAAACAGTACCCACATTCTAAGAATCAGCAGGAAGGGGTGAAAAATAGAACCAGGGAGGAAAAATAATTAGCCTTCTTGTTTTTCCTCTTTCCAGTCAGTAACTATTTTTGCAGGACTCATTTCTGTAAAGTGTTAATGGGTAATACATGTCCCTCTCCTGCAGACTCCGCTGCACTCTGTAACCCGAGAGCTATCACACACTCATTCTCTTGGACACATTTTCCACATTATTTGAATATATCCTTCCCTTAAAACTACTTTGGCATGACATTAAGGAAGTTGTGGCTCAGGTGGTAAATCCAGGACCATCTTGAAAGGCAAGCTGGTGAATTAAGCTATATTCAAATTAAACGGGAAACCACGGGTTGTTAAGATTTTATAAAAATACCCCTAAGAACAAAAGGCATTTAAAATTTTTGTTGACTGCCTAATAGCAGGAGTTAATTCTGGTTCCAAAGCATTCCTATTACAATAGAAACAGCCCTCACATATTCCCATCTGAGACACAGTTCAAGCTGGAGCAGCTCTAAAGCCCAAACCACCTCAATCCAGACCACTAAAAATGAAGTATTCCAGGTATTGACCCAAAATGAAGCTCACCAGCTGAATCCTTCCATGGGTTTGCTTTTCCCCCCAGTAACTTTACTTTTGCAGGATTCAAATCTGCTGCATATAAATGCAGAGAGCATCACTTCATTGCTTCCAGCACAGCACAGGAATGCTTGGATCATCATAACCTGAACCCCAGGTGAGGGAAAAACAGAGGGGCGGTTTTGTGGCCTCCACAAACCAAGATTATTACCCAGAAAAGAAGAAGTCCGTTGTGTGAAAATGCAAATAACAGAAAAACAGGTGAAGTTCTTTTTCTAACACTTAAGATTTTTGCAGCAAAAATCTCTACAGAACAACTTTATGCATGAAAACTCGCATCCTGGAGGTTTTACAGAAAAACCGTCAGAATTTATTAAAACGGTAATTCATTCCAGTATTTTCATGCAAATCAGCTTGGTTGTCTTTGCAGCCCAGTTATCTTCTCAGCTGCTTTCCCCCCTTCTTTTTTCCTCCTGATTTTAAAACATATTAATATTAATACATATTAATTAAAATTAATACAGATTAACACAAAACATGGGCCAGATGCAGGAAGAAACTTCCCTAAGCCAGAACGACTTGGAGGACAGGCCCTTGAGCCGGATTGCTGCAGTGATGGAGATGAGACGTACAGCTTTGGGGGAAACATCTAATTTCACGTTTTAAACACCTGCAAAAAAAAAATATCTCACTGTGATCAGAGGAATCAGGGGACTGGGATTTATGAGTAAGACTGTCAAGATTATAAGAAACAGAATACAGTGTTTCCAGCTCCCTTGCCAAATATGTATTATGAGTTCAGTTCATTTTACATAGATTCAAAGCAAGCAACAAAAAAGGGAAAAAAAGAGAAATAAATAAAAAAAAAATGTTCTTTCAGTCTACAGAAACATCAGGGATTAAATGGCAATAGCAAATCTCTCAGTACTTCCTGCCACCATGCCAAATAAAGCCTGCTTCCAAGCCAAACATCTGCTTTGTCTGTCCCAAACAGGAACTCATGAGAAGGAAATGTAGCACCCTGTACACTGTGGTCAAAAGACAACATTTTAAAAATTCTACTCTATTCAAAGATTTACCTGTAAAATCTCTGAAAGAGTAAGTATTAAAAAAAAAAAAAAAATATTCTGCTATTTGCACTCTGTTCCTCAAGGGCTTCATGACTGAGACATCATTCATCAATCACACAAATGTGGCATTGGCAAGAATATTCGCCCTGCTAATGCCTTTTACAGAAGTCCCAGTCCCACATACATTAATTGTGAAGGAATAAACCAGACTGACATTTATTATGTGCACATGTATAGAGCACCCTCTCTCTCTTTTGCTCTCTAAAATAGGAGATTATACAAAAATCAGGTGTTTCAATGATATTAACACTACTTTGGGAGTTCAGTTTTCTCTGTATCCAATGCTATCAAACCTTCACAAAAGCTACAGAGGTTTCCACAGCGGTCGTTATTTTCCTGCACGTGGCTCCAGCTAACAAATAATATTATCATAAACTGAAGTACCTACTGAAAATTGAGGTGGAAAATTAAAATATACAAACATTTTTCTAGCTGATGGCATCAGAGCCTGTGGATGTCTCAGGTAGTGGAAGCCTCCTGGGAACTGCATTCAAAACTCCATGCTGAAGGCTGATGGCACATTTTGCTGATACAGAATAAGGCACCAATCTCTATTTTTTCAGTTCCAGGTAAAAAACTGCACTCCTCCCTTTTAGAAAAAAAAACCTGATTGAATTGGATGGCAAAACAGGTGCAGGCAAATTTTAATCTGGTGTGTATTTTGAGCAGTGAGATACAAGTGAAATTGTTCCTGTGCATTTTACAGGGCTAAAAACATTTCAGATCTATTTCCCCTCAAACAATTACATATTTTTTGTAACAATATGCAAGTTTCTCTTTAGGTCAGATGAACTGCACCACCTTACACCATTTGAAAATCTTGGTGAAACATTCCCCAGCACCCATGGAACAATTCGTGTCTGCAGTTAATTAATCCGCAGCCCACCCCTCTGAGAAACTCAGGTCAGCTCTCTCCTTTTACAGGCAGCCTAAACTACAGAGCCAGGAAGGGGTAAAACCCAGATTAACACTTCTTGTTCCTTAATCCTGTGATGAGTCTTACAGATCACAGAGCACTTAAGAGCCTCGGAGAGGAAGGACACAGGAACTCTACTGCTGTTCAGAAGAGAATTAACATTTAGGACAGTGGTATTTGGCTAGGGACTTCAAACAGAATTCCAAATGGTGGTGAAAACACTGCCATGGCATGAACATTCAAATAAGGGAGGGAAAGGACACAACATTGAGATAATCCACACGTGCACACAACCACACACACAAACCCCTCAACAATAAATAAATCCAGAGTATTATCAGCAAGTGAACAAAAAAGCTCAGTAAATTTGGCATCTATTATGACTGCAAGATCTCTTTTAAAAGCAGATAGTGAGTTTTCAACCACAGAGGCAAGGCACCAGAAGTTCAGGCCACATTATCAGGTATGGATATGTCTGTAATTCAGTTTCTTTCAGTTTGAATAAATCAGCAATCAAAAAAGAAACTCTGAATTTTTAAAAGAGATACAAAACTCAGATTTTCTTTTTTTTTTTATCTCCTAGAAAATACTATTGGCTTTGTTATTTAGATCCTAGAGAAGTAAACAGCAAAAATAGACTCTAATAGGGAAAGGGTTTCCAATAAACCATAATATTTACTTAGTGTGCATTACTTAAAGAGAGTATTCTGTTAGGACTTGCTGGAGTTTTCAGGTTTTTTATCTTGTAAATCTGTTGTATCAGTTTCAAGCCAAAGTCATGTTTCCACATGAAATACTGATACTCACGTTTTACACTAGTGGGCATAGTGCATTTCAACAAGCTACAACTTGCTGTCACATGGAGCTCACATTGTGGGGAAATGTTACATTCTTAGGTCAACATTTGAAAGAAAAACAGCCACTGAGGATCTCTGTGCAAAACAGGATCAGCAGATGGTCACCTTCTCTAAAAACATAGCACCATACTTGTTAATCTTTACAGAGACTGAGAATTCAAGGATAAATGGGAGATATTCCTTCTTAACAAGGAACTACTCTGTGTGAATCTATAGGCTGTTGGTGGAAGTTCTTTGCTCTTTATCTAGATAATAAAGAAACAGGTAGGAAATAGAAGCTGAGATTTGTACAAGAACTGTTAAACGATGAAACACAGAGAAAAAAAATTAAATCCTTCAGGCCATCAGTCCTGTTTCCTCAAATTTGCTGCTACCATGGACATCGGAACATGGGGGACTTAGCTCCAAGTCAGACCACCTGGAAGGCTGCTGAAAAGCCAGGAAAGCCTGGGAACTTTTGTATTTCAGTGAAATGAAAGCCCTTTTCCCATCCAGCCACCCTTAATTGCTCAGTGTATTTCCTGGTGATCGCAAAGGAAATGAGTTGTTGCTCAATTCACTAGAGCCCTGTTCTATAGCTGACTTTAAAAAAAAAATCAACAGGGAGGGGGAAAAAGCATAAAAGAGTCGTTTAAGCAAAATTGGTTCCTGGACTTGAAGAAACTTGGATGTAATTCTTAGTTCACTCTGAGTTTCCCATACGGTTTAGCCTGTGCTGCCACAGCTGCTCACTGCTTCACCTGTTTCTTAGATGTATAAACACCATCCATGACTGTATGAACGTGAGCTCCTGAGATATTTTAGTGGAGAGAATCATCTGTATCTTTAGGTACCACTCACAGGCTTTCCACTAATGGTTTGCATTTTTTCTGCTACTCGCATTTATTTTTTCACAAAGGTATATTCCAGAATACAGCCCCACAGTTAAGATTGCAAGTATAACAAAAAACAAAACACCTGCAATCTCTTTAAAACCTGCAGGAGAAGTGCACAACACCAACCTGGCATGTGCTGGAATTAAATCAGGGATGTATTTTGTATTAGAACCCCAATAAAATTTCCAAGGCCCAAGGGAACAGTAGACCTCAAGAAAAACCAAGCAGCTAATAACTTACTCTCTGATGTGAGAGCAATTTTTATCAACTTACCTTGCCATCAGTCAGTTCCCATCTTTTATGGGACCTTTTTTATCACAGCTCATTTTTAACCTGGTCTTTGCAATATTTCCCAAGAGTGGTCCCTTGTAAATTGAAAGAAAAAGAAAGAAACCAAAAAAAACCCCAACACAAACAAAAACCTTGACCAAATTGGAGATTAAGGAGACACCATTTATCAGTTCACTGCAAGTGAGAACTAAGTTTGCAAATGTGAATAATTAGGAAATTTGTACATCTAAAATGAAATCAATTTCTGTGCACCTTTTCACATGGTATATATAGAAAGACTTATTTTTAGATGTGCTAAACTCATAGAGGACTCCACTACTATAAACCAAATAAAGAATTTTAAATGGTACATGGCTACTCCTCTGAAGTACCTTCATATGATGGCAAGTAGGAAGAATCTATTATTTTCTAATTAATGTAACTAAGTTAATTTATTGAATCTATTTGTAGGAGATTCAACAACTTCAAAACAACTTCTGAGGAGGAAATCTTTCTAAAGGCCCTTGGCACCATTCACTTGATAATTCCTCAAGTGTTTGAGTAAAGTATCAACCACAAAACTGTTAACTCAAAATCTGGCCTGTTGGTGAGGAAGTAATGAGAGGAAGAGAAAGGGAAAGAGGGAGACAATGGAAGAACATTAGGGAATGAGGAGATGCAGTAACTTAGAAAATATATTAGAGTAAAATATTCATAAAAGGGAAAAAAATAATAGAAAATGTGAATGTGTTTAGTTAAAGCTAACGAGTAACTTAAACCATGTCACCAACCACTTCCCATCCTCTACAGCAACAACAGTAAATTCTGATGTTTATTTCTGGAGGAAGGATTTTCTCCAACTGTTATAAAAACCTGCATCAAATTCAATTTGAGGAACATGACTCTTTTGCAGTTGGACTATCAAGAATGCCATCCACTGACTCCATACACAAGCAGAGCATGGGTGACACTGAAGTACAATAAATAGTTAAGTATTACGGTTAGCTTCCTCCCTCCCCTGGAGTGGACAATTTCACTCTCTCAGTTAACTACCCAGGGCTGAGGGAAAGGGCAGCTCCACATCCTGCACTGTTTAATGACAAGTAATATACATGCAATCCAGCATCCTGGAGTGAATAACAGACACCCTTGCATGGCTGTCTAGAAGTTTTGGATCTGTCTCATTGTCTAAAGGAGAAAGGAAACAGTTTTCCTTTATTTGCATCTGTTATTTTTCAGTTAACTGATTGATGAAATCGGAATTAGACATATTAACAATGCCTTTCAATTGGTTGGAAAGATTTCCAGCAGAAAACTCTGATTTCATTTGGGCTGCCTCTGTGGTCTGTGTACTGCTGTCAGGAGCAAGAAGAGAGATTTTGAAGCCACTCTACAGCTAAGAATAGACCTGTCCTGTGTGATCCTCTAGTTATAGTAATTTCTGAAATACAAATAGAGCTAATCCAGCAAAATATCAACAGCTACTTCCATGCATCCTTCTCTCATGCAGAGTTAGGGCTACGTCAATTAGTTCAAATATTTTTAGTACACGTAGAATATTTCATATTAACTTTAGTCATCTAATACTGACTATGAACTAAAGATACCACTACTGGATTCAACCTCTGGGCCAGTTGCCTATATAATAAATTAAAAGTTCCAACACAAGGGACGGGCACATGAAGTTATTCACTCTCTCCAATTCCTCTGCTCATATACAGACTCAAGGAATTTACCGGACAACCAGAAAAAAACCCAACCAAACTGCGACTAAGGCATGTGGAGCAGGGAAGGAGGAATGGTTATTTTACACTTCAGCCACCTTCTAGTCTTCAGTTTCTTACAGATAAGCCCACCAGGGCTGGACAAGCATCCCTCCCTTAGAACCACAAAGTATATGCTCCTACACTTGGCTACCTGCAGTATTACCATAAGGGTAGTCCAAGCTTATCCCACCTGTTTATCAGTATTAATTTTGTCATGCCAAAATGAGGATAGCTGTTTTCTTGGGGCAAGAAGCTTGCCTATGCTTGTACTGATAAGAATCTAGCTTCGTTTTAGGCTTTAACAAAACAGGGAAAAAAAACAGTGACAACACAAAAATACACATTGAAAACCTAAATGCCATTTGTTTACAAGGACTGAAGAGTGGTTTTTTTCCCTATGGTAGCAGACAGACAATAACAAGAAAAAGACATATTTGTAAAGATTTAGTTAGTATTTCAGAATAATTAAGATTAATGGAAAGCTTCCAAAGTAGCTCACTAATGTATCATGCACAGCCTATTAAGGTTGACACAGCCAGCTTTTTCTCATGGCCTCGACTGCAGTGACTATTTAATGTATCTGCTGTGTGCTGTCCCCTAGGACCACGAAATGGACTTTATAAACTGTTAGGACAAACACTGACGTGCATCTAAACTCTGTTTATCGCTGAAGCCAGGCCAAACAGTGCTAATTGGAGGTTTTCTGCTAAACAATGTTTACGCGCTAATTAGTCCACTTCCTAAACTGAATGTTCCAAGAAAAAACTAAGAAAATATTGGCAAGCCGCCACTGGGTTGCAGTCTCATCAAGAAGTTACTTCACAGACAAACAAGGACAGGTAATGGTAAATTGGAAAGGTAAATTCAAAGGGATGAACCAATGTATGTGGTTAAACACCATAAAAAAAGACTCCACTGTCTGAGAGAGAAGGCTGTTCTATGCTTTAATTTAGATGGAACCAAAACATTCAAACGTGAAAAAAATACAGTGTTGTAAACGAGACAGAATGGCAGCAGTGAGAGTGGCTCCAAAAAATAACATGCTGTACTTTGATTGCAAACGCATCTTACTACTATTATTTTTAATTTGGACTGCTAACAAAAATCTGAAGAGGATCTGTCGGCCACATGATTCAGAAAGCCAAGTCATTCAGATCTTTGAAGCCAGTAAACTGAACCATTCAAGAGACAAACAAAATCCGGTGGTGGTTTACAGACCAACAGCAAGTCAATTTTGCAGGGGAGTGGGGAGAAGAGCCTAAAAAATGGTTGAAACTCCAATAAGGGCAAATGTTCATGTCCCTGAGGTAGCTCCTGGGCAAGGAGAGGACAGGAGGTGAAGAAGAGAAGCCATTGAGAGGGAGACAAATCTAGAAGAGCAGAGTAAAGAGGGAGAAGGAAAATGGTCTCAAGGAGAACATCCCCCTTTCCTTTCCAGGATGGTTTTGGTTATGAGACAGCGGGCTCTAGAATATACAGGGTTTTACTCAATATGATCAATATTACTCAATATTATCAAGTAACTTTTTTATTAGGTATAATAGAGTAATTTAAAAAGAGAGTAAAAACATAGCGATACCATGGTTTTCAGTACTTTTTTTTTTTCTTTAAAATGTCAGTTTTCTTGCACAAAACCCCAGGGAACATTGTTGTAATGCACCAGTCTCAATCCCAAGAAAGTTCTTCAGAGCACAGGCAGCAGTGCAAGGCCTAGTACAAAAGGATCTGGATCTCTAGATTATCAGTATCTCTGGTAATCAGAAATGCCTTTTGCTATGTTTAACGAAAGGAGGAAAAACTTTTGACCTGGAATTTCAAGCTAACTTAGCAATTTTTGTCTTCTGACCCCATAGTCTCTGACCTGCGTTTCATTTCACTCTGATGCCGAAGGACTTCCTCACGCGGCTGCAGCCCAGTGCCAGACATCCAGTCTGATTCGGGCCGGATCTTCAGAAGCCTTATCTCCAGCCAGCAACTTCCTCTGCAACTACAAAGGAGGCCTGGGCCATGGCTGACTCCCTGCTGTACCTCCACAAGGAACTGAGAGGAGCAAAATCCATGAGCATGCCTAACCTGTGCCAGATGGCTCAGGAGTGCCACAGCTTCCTCCACCTGTGGGGCGACTTCTTGCCCACACACCTGGGGCTAAAAGGGGCTCCCTCCTGCTATCCATGACTTCAGAGCCTGTGGCCATGCCTAGGGAACACACACCAGAGTCCCAAGAGGGTCCTTTCTCCTTCCTACACACAACTTCAAAGGCTTTCCCCTTCTACTGCCAGGTACTGTGTGAATTTCTGATAAGAGCAGCTGGCTCTGAACTGTCCCTCTCCTAAGGAGCGAGGTGCAGGGAAGAGGAAAGGGAAAAGACACATGTCCCTCGAGGAGCTGTGAGGGGTAAGCACCCATGTAACAGGAGATAAAGCACCCTGCAGTGAGATAAAACTCCCTCCAGGATATGAAAAAGTGCAGGGTGGCAAAGGATAAGCGCAGTAGACAGGAGTGAGACAGAAATAAGGTCCATTAGCCAGCACCTGATTGTTTCTAGGATGCATGTGGGAGCTGTGTTTGGTTTCCCTATTTAAATTTCCAAGTGGCTGTATGCCTAACTTGGCTAAAGAGGCTCACTGAACAGTTAGATATGGCTTCAAAATATCCCTCCTGTAGTGAACCTTTTTATACCACTCCAGAAAAATGGGTGGTTTCTCCTCCTCACAGTTTGATCTTTTCTAAACCACAGGATCTTCACATGATCTTTCCTAAATCACACATTCCTACTTCTGGAGCTGCCTACTTTTTTAGTTCAGTGGTTTCTCAGTTATGAAAAACTAAGGGCACAGTATTCCTTAGAGGTTATAACCATAAAAAAGCAATCACTCCCAACAATTCAGCACTGTGAAAAGAAAGCAAACACCTCATCGGCTATTAAAACTGAAAAGACCAGTAATTTAATTTATTTATTAACTGCTTTTTGTATCAACCCACACTTTCCCTTTAATTCAATCCTTAATCTCCGGTCTCATTAAAGGAATAAATAGACTTTCTAACAATGGGGAAACCCAAGTAGAACCCAAGGCTACTTGGTTAATTCACAAACACATCATGCTGCTGGGAGAGGAAAACACAGTGTCTGCAGCTTTGTTTATGCTCCTGGATGCCAGAGGATAGACTCAAAAGGTACATGGAATCAACAACCTGCAGAGTGTAATAGAGAATAAAGGACAGTGCTCCATACATGGTGTACAGATTACAAATGGAATCAGCTTCAGAAGATTCCCTAAAACATGAAAACCTGGAAAAAAAATCACACCCTCAATATAACTGAATTTGTCACACAGGTTTTCAGAATGCTCCCATGATTGACAATTTAGGTCTATTCTGCCAATTCTTTATAAAGCAGGGATATTGTTTTGCCTGTATGTGAGTTTGGAAAAATAATTTAAAATTTGAGCTGTTACTGTTAAAAATCCAGTATTCCTAAAAAGCTAGTACTTGTGTACAAATTAGAATGTCAACTATGAAGCAGTAGTACTCTGAAGTACTACTTCTAAGTAGTAAATGCTCAAAAAGGGAACAGTAAATTCTCCATTAGCATAATTTTGGGAGGAAAAAAAAAAAGTAAGAAAGATTTATCAATAAAATACAGCACCTTTTTAACACTCAGGGTATGATTTTCAGAATTCCACTGAATTCCACAGAACTACTTTTGGAAAAGCCACACTGCTCGCAGAGAATAACAGCAATTAAAACGGAGCAGTAAAGCTGTCAGCAGCTTCCTTCTTATTCAGGCCACTGTGATTTCTGTCCTTAAGAACACGTCTGCACTGATGAGCAAAACAAAAAAAGCAAGTTGGGAATGACTGTACGTGCTAAATAACCCCGAGCTCTGGAAGTGAGGCAGCACAGATCTCGTCTTACCCCACCTGAGAGCAAACACTCCCTTCCAGCAGAGCCTGTGACTGGGACAGGTGAACAGCCTGCTGCAGATTTTGGGTGTGACACCTCTTTGTGATACCGAAGGGGTAATGAATGGCAGGTACTGAAAAACACTCACAATGAAGCATCCCTCAACTCTGAACTTAGCCTCAGGCGTGGCAGTGAGTGTTTTGAGCTTTAAATAGAAAATTACGAGAATACAGACTGCTTTAAGTCTCTCTCTCCTCTCAGGTTTGTCTGCAGAGACATTAATGGCTATGCTAATCCTGTTGGCACACTTGTATTCCAGGATTAATGCTCCTTACCCTCTTCTGCTTGTATTTTGTACACAGGAAAAAGGGGCATCTTCATCCTGGAATACAAGTGTCCTCATAAGGAGTTACACTGATACAGCCACGACAGGATCAAAGAACTTCCTTGGAGGATACAGCCTTTATCTCCACACATTTGTTCTTTTCCTGTTAACTTGCAATGAAAAGGAAAGCCAAGACCAGCAGTTCTCCTGTGTGCTACTTTGGGAACCGCTGGACAGCTCAGGGACTATTCCATCTATCATGAACATTTTCTTTCTCATTAGATAACACAACTTTTGATGATCAAGCATGTAGCTTCTGGGCCAAATTCACCCACAGTTTTCAGTGCAGACCCAGTAAATCCAAAACATCTGGGTGCATAAAACAAAGACATGAAATTAGCCTTCTGAGTCTGAGAAATACTTATGTTTATCTCCTCATGCTTATGGATCCAAACACTTAATATAAAATTTTGTAACAACCACAACTTATTTTACAAATTCAGATTGTGGGAAAGAGTTGATTTTTTCCCCCATTACATTAAAAAAACAAAAAAATCACAAAAAAACCCCCACCCAATAAAACCAACCAAAAATGTATCTCTTACCTGCAGTGGGGAAACAGCTACTGTTTCATTCCACTGAAAGAGAAGTTTGATTCTACCATAAACTGACAAGACATAGATTATTTCTCACCACTGCAGCTCTAATGCTGTATATGTCATATCCATCAGATTCCTGCTGCAGCATCTGTCAGGAACTAGGACATTTACTAACACAGAACAGGAGTTGCTTAGCTGGGCCTTAAGTTAATAGAAGTACTGAATTGTAAACAGGCAGTGCTTTAGGACAAAACATGTCAAAAGAGCAGAATTTAAACAATGACATGTAAGGAAAAATGAAAAACCAATCACTTGCAATTAGACTCAAAACGTGTTTAGTCCCCGCTGCCCCCCACCATCAGCTACAATAAACATGAGGCATAAAACCAAATGCAGGAAGTCACATTTAATAGAAGGGGAAGCCTCATTTGATGCAACGGGTACAAGCAAAATAAGGGAGAAAAATGTTCCATGACCTAAATAACAGGTTATTTTCTCAACTGCCAATGGAATTTAAAAGGGTTTAAACGTTAGTTATTTCCATAGGAAACTTGCTCATGGTTTCAAGCTGCCTGCGATTTCAAAGGAGCTGAGAGCTTGTTTATGTAGCTGTGGTCGCAGGTTTACATGAAAACTCTTATGTTTGTGTTCCCTGACACTCACTGGTACAGGATGATACTAAAGAACAATTAATAAGCTTTGTCTAAACTCACACTTTCTTCAACCATCCAGCCCACATTTCAACCTTTTTATTTCTACGAGCAACAATAGCAGTCAGCTGGGATCCAATTTTCTTTCTTGCTTTTTTTTAATTAAGTACATCAAATGCTGCACAATCAAGCAGAAAAATAACAGGGCTTTAAATAAAAATTATTATTATATTTAATACTCTGACTTGTAAGCACAGAAGTAAAAACAAAGAAGCATTCGCAAACTGAAAATGCTCCTTCCATTCACATGACTTACTGAGTAGATTAGATTAGAAAAATAAATGCTTGCTTTAATATTATTATGTCATGACAATATCCAGAAATGCTTCCTCTGTTAGCAAAAATAATGAGTGTAACTAAAAGAAATACAGCTCAATATCGATAGAAGCAATATTGCCGTGAAGAAAAGAAAAATCACATTCTGAGAAGATGCACTCTCAAGTACATCTGCAAACAGCCACAAATGTCCACATCAACAAAAAAAATTATTTCAGAAGTCACCCTAACAAATTAATAGCCATCATTTCTGCCATGGAATACATCCATAATATTCCTACCAGGTTTTCAAATAGCCAAATATTTTTAAGTATGAGAAATTCTGAAAAAGTTACAGTCGCAGTAAGTAAGAAGTAATGCAGTAAGAAATGGGCTGCTTTACAAAGTGATTTTCATACTGCAGTTTATTTTTGAAGCAAGGATCTAGCCGTCATTTAAAAGTGATAAAATTAAATCTGTCATTTTATTCTTCTCCAAGTACATTTATCCTATGGACCAGGAGGGTATCCATGTAACCAATAATGTAATTTTCCTGATATTCACTTTTTCTTATATCTTTTTTCTCCTCTCACTGAGAGTCTGTGCCTGCTCTCTGTGCAGGGGTAGCTGTATTTTCCTCTCCTGACAAATACATTAGTTCCATTAACACTTGCAGAGAAAGCACAACAGCCTTCTGTGTACCTTTATAATACGCATTGTCCACAAGCACTTGTGGAATTAAACAGTGAACTGTTTAATTCCACAAGTATACCCTCAGGTATACCTCAGGGCTGTCTCCGATTGGAAGGAGCCACTGGATTCAGAATGTTTTTGCAAACAGGTCAATCAGGAAGGTTAAGAGAGCAGACAAAAAAACCCCAGATAGCTGAGAATAACCCTGCAGCCCTGCTGCCAACTTGCAGGAAACTCACACTATATTTTATTGGATGTCATTACTTAAATCTCTTGATGCTCTCATGCCAAAATGGGCAACTTCATTGCTATGGCAACCAAAGCAACGCTGCTGCCCACTTGTGCCATCACAAGTCCTGTTCCTTGTCTCCCTTTGTTGTAGCTTTAATTCACTGGGTATTGCAGGGAGGGGGAAGGAGAAGCGGGGTGGCATCACTGCTTTTGTTACTGAAGAAACCACTTGTCCATTTCAGAAAAGGATCTGAACGGTCAAAAGACAGTGATAAAGTGAATTCAAACCACAACGACTTTGTTTTAGTAAGCACTAGGGAGAAATAAGGAAGAAGTCAAAGAATGGAAATTATAAGAAGGATAAGAAAAAAGACTCGCCAGAAGAGTTTCAGAAAACAGAAAGGTTTGCTATATAATAACACAGCAACCATCAGTTCAAAGCAAGAAATACCAGGAAAGGGAAATCTGGGAAAGAAGTGCAGGGGTGAGGAATGGACAAGAGTCAGTAAAGAAAGAAATTAACTGAAGAAAACCTTGGGAGTGCGCAAAAGGAATCAGAGGAAAATAAAACTTAGAAAAATACCTAAAAGTCTTTACATTTGGAACAAGATACTAAAAAACAAAACCAATACCAAGCAAATACAACAGGAAACACACATATACCCAACATTTATCAGTCTTCAACTTTCTGAATTTTCTTTTGCCAGATCTGAGGCGACTGACACATGTTGGTCTCTTTTCACCAGGAAATCACGTCCATGTCAGCACACCATGTCCAAGGTTAACAGAGCCAACACCATCTCCACATGAATTACCCAGGGTCCACACTGGCAATAGCTCCAGTTAAGGTTTTACCCCTTGCTCATTGGGCATAACAATTCTTTCCTGCAGTGAGTTCTATGGTATTTAATAGACCAGAAGTTCAGCTACAGCCCTCCTAAAATTCAGAAGTCAGTCAACCAGCAGACATACAAATTTATCAGAAGTTTCATTAGTTTCACAGCTTTGTGGAAGCTCCTGTTTTAGCTCAGGGAGGAAAGGATGCTGATGTGAAAAAGCTGATTCTGTTGCCATGGATAATTTTCAAGACATTTTTTAAATTTATGATGCATTTTCACTTTTTGAGAATAACACTTTTGACTCAGTACATCTCTTGTCACTAATCAATTTGTAAAACCTGAGATAGTAAATGACTACTGGAAAAGGGACAGAATCAGAGAAACCACTTACAAAAGAAAAGAATTGAAAAGGAAAATACAATATAATTGGGAATTTCCTTACCAAGGTGATTGATTTTGCCAGAAGTGACAAAATGACAGGTAGCTGACATGAACAGGAAGGGTGGGACACACTAAGATGGAGAAATACAGCACCAGGGAAAAGACAAGAGAAGAAGAACAAAAAGAGAGGGAGGAAAAGCAGGCAAAATTTGAAAGCATGAAGTCAACAAAATGAAGAAAGGTCAAGCTGGGAGCAATGAGAAATTCAGCCTTGAATAGGCCAGTGTTCACAAAAGGAGCAAGTCAGAAAAAAAAAGCATCATTAGTGGTGGAAAAGGGCAAGTTGTGGTTCAGAGAAAAACAATTGAGAAAGATTTGGAGGCAGAGGAGGGGAAACCCACACAGAGTTTGGTAAAGACTGACTCAAGTGAATGAACTGAGAGAGTGAACAGGAGACGCCATCCAGAGAACAGTAAGATGGCTCCAAAAGGAAAAAAAGACAGCTTCCAGAGGCACTGGAATCTAGCTGGTTTTGACCTTGGAAATGGAGAATTTGTTTGGCATATTTGAGAAGAGTCTCAGATAACTTAAGGCATTAGAGTACAACTTGACCTCCTTTAACGGGACGTAATGACATTGTCCAATTTTTTTTTCAAACTTACAAGAAGACAAAGTGTGAAGAAAGACTGTGAAATAAATTAGTTTTGAAATAAAAAAAAAATTTATGAACTTTGTATCATCACCATTATTGTTGGCACCCCTAGTGTTTCTAAAAGGATTCTGCCACTCCGCTGCTTTTTGCTTTGCAAGCAAACGTAACGATACAGACCATAAACAGAAAAACAAACAGATTTTGAGTATGTGGGGAAAAGGTGAGCACAATGACAATTATACAATGTAATTACAGTTACACATACATAAAAATGCAGTCTCTGAATTTCAGCATGGAAATTCATCATTTTGTCTGAGAAATGAAAGAACATGTCCTTCCACCACTGCAGTGAGCATCTGATAGGATGGTTCTGAAAGGACAGTGCAATACCAACACCAATTCTTCATAACCTCAGATTGCTACAGTCATCCAAAATGCAGTTTGTAACTCTCTTTCCAACAGGATACAGGAAAAGCACTATCTTTTATGAATCAGCTGACAAAGGGAAAAAAAAGAAGGTTCCTGGCAAACACACCGCTCTCCAGATCATGGCAACCCATGCCTGAAACTTCTTCCATTTCTTTCATGTATTTCTCTACAAGCCTGGCCTCTGTTACAGAGCCAGACCACGATGACCATAACAACGTGATTACAACACAGGAATAAGAGTAATTAATCTGTTCCCATAAATTGCCCCAGTCTTCTACTCTGCATTTGGTGCTATAACAATTCTTTGGCTTATCACTGGAACTGGTATCTTCTGGAAGAAAACAAATTAATAAGACTAGTTCACAGCAGTCCTTAAATCATGAGCAATATTTTAGGAAGTGAAACTGCTCTTAAGCACTACTGAATCTTCTGAGTGTGTAACCTTATTCCTGTTTCACAGAAACCTGATGAACTACAGAAACAGGCTCTGGAGACAGATGACAAGACTGAGAAAACGTGTTATTCCCCAGGAAAAAATGCTTAGTTAGCTGTAAAAGAGGCAATTTTAAAATTCTAACCCAATTGGTTCAAATATAATCTTTTACTCTACTTCAGAAGCATTTATTGATGTGCATTGAATACACATATTTAAGATAACCAAAAAGAAAAAAGCATATAGCAAAATAACACATGAGTAAAAGGTGGAGTACTTGAGGAGATTCTTAAGCAAGAGCTGCAACAAGAAGTTTGCAGCTAAGATCTAATTAATATTTCTGCTTTTTTTTTTGCTTGTGAACTTCAACATGGCACCAAAGTGTGTTTGAATTACAACCTGCTGCCCTTTAGGTGGGCTTTCATCCTGGTGAGCTGCACGGCAGACACAAAGCCCTTCTGAGGATTTCACTTCACTATGAATTAGTGTGTAACATTGAGAACGCCTTTCATCATCGGCTTGTATTGCCTTCAGGTGCATATAAATTCCTCTCAGTCTTTATGTAGCACTTGTCTATCAGACCATGTCATCAATTTTACTGCAGGCAAGAGGCAGACACACCTCTTCCTGAGACACAGACAACACAACAATTACCACAGCCACTCTTGCATTATCATTTCATATCAGCTCATTGCCAACTGCTAATCACCCACGACTCGGTATGGAAAACACGTCGCACTTTCCAGGCTCTCTTCACCTCACTGGAGCTGAGAGCTGCAAGGTTAAGATGGTCTCATCATCGACTATGCCAAGCTTCCATGAAAAAAACCCAGGCATTGCATGCTATCTGAATAGAAATGAATAGCTAACAAATACTTATAAAAAACAATAAGGACTTTCAATGTTTTTAACCAAGTCTGTGCTGCACTTGTGTGTAATGTAAGTTATTTTGTTAGAGAAGAGGTGAGGTGGAATTATGTCTTTTCTTCTGATTTTAAAATAAAAATATGTGAGCATACCTACCCCTCCAGGAACCAGGCAGCTCAAGAGGTGAGGTAGGGAGGGCCTAATGTTGAGGGTTAGCAACATATTCTTACCTGTGGTTAAGAGAAATCTAAAGTTGCAACCTTCCCTCACAGCTGTTTGGTTTAATGTGCTGGTGCTGAGCTAACATGAGTGGTTGTTCATTCACACCGCCCCTGCCATCAACCCACTGTGAGATTCCTCACTGAGACACAACAGTCAAAGGAAAGAAACCAAACAAAGCATTGTCTACCTGAAGATTAAAATCCTTCAACTAAATTCACATTTCAGGGCTTAGTTCTGACCCCACTTAAAACCTGCACTTTGAAACAATGAGTAAAATGAGTTCAGGTAAATCACCTTCATGGCTCAAGTTATGTTGTTTGGGCACAGGAGAACCACTCACTTGTAATTCAATTACTCCTTCTCGGCAGCAGCTCCTGTCTCAGGGGTAGGAAAGTCACGCAACCTGGGAACTCTGCAGCTTGTGACTGCTGACCCACACTTTGAACACACCGCTGTAGCCACGAGATGCAGCTAATCTGTGCTGCCAAGCACCCTTTTTTTAATGGTATCACAAAGTATTTCAAGGAACTGAGTTCAATGCAGTCTCTCACGTCTTAGGAGTGACTGTGTCCCCCGCAGAGATGGAGCATCCTGCTGCTTTCCCACTTCCTGAAGAGCACACCCCAGCAGCTATTCCTCTCTGGGTTCCCACTGCACGAGGGAACAAATGCACACCATCGAATTATTGTTACGAAATAGTTCAGTCTTCAAACTGCAAAATCTCATCCAAATGTGTATTTTGCTTGTCACTCCTTTTATTCCATTTTCATAGGAAGGAAGTAATAATAAACAAATTGCTGCACAAAAGAACAGGAGCTGTGGCAGGGAGTTTCAAAGCTATTGACAAAAACCAGTCTATTCACTGCAAGCGTCCTACTTTTACAATCTCTCTGATCAGGATGCAGAGGACTAATTCAATGGTTCCTGATGGAAAAATACCTAGTGGGCGTGTTCCATTTCCGGAGACAATGGCTTGCCATGCAGAGCTTTTCTCTTCCTCCATCCCTCTACTCCCCTGCCTTTATTTTTCTTTTGGTTTTTTTTAAAGATCTGAGGATTCTGTTCTGAAATACCACAGTGATACTTCACTTCCACAAAACCTACTTACAAAAAAAAAAAAAGAAAAGAAAGAAGAAGAAGAGAAAGAAAAAAGGTGTGGGAGGGGGAGAAGCTTTTCAGGAAGGCTGGGACCTTACTAAGTACTATTTAGTCAGGGCAGGCTGCTTCCCACGGACAAGTCCACATTACATGGACTACATATGGTAGTGGATGCCAGAAAGAATCATGTTAATCAATTCAAAGAGAATTGGATCTAACACAGGACTACAAGTATTTCAGATTTCATTCTGGAGTAGCAGGCTAAACACAGCAGACCGTGCAATAAATGCTGCTGAGTCCACAGCCATTCACATGCCAACTGAGGGCTGATTCCCTGGCATTAGCAAGTCCATTTGCTCCCTGCTCTTCCAGCTATGACAAAGCTTTTATACATGAGCCACCAGGCACATAAAACGAACATGTGAAAACTCATAGGAGAGATCACATCTTCCAGTGTTTGCATCTCACAATAGCACTGACCACAATCATAGTTTCAGTACCATTCGAAGGCCTCTGACAAAGCAAAATTTCCATGTTTTATGCAAAGCTATTCCAGTCATGGATTAGAATCTCATTAAAACAACACCCTCATTGTCCTCTTTAACAGCATTGTTTGTAAGGAATGGAAGAACTATCCAATGCAGTTTATTTATCAATATTTCTCTTTGGCTCCCAAAGGCATGTGCCTGCTCTCCCTTTGCAACTGAACTTAATTGACAAAGTAGTCTGAGATTTAAGGCATATTCCAGGTCTGAGCCCAAATTAGAACACCTCTCTCACATTTCTGAAACCTGTTTAGTTAATTTGCTTGTTTTGGTTTGTGTTTGGGGTCGGGTTTTTTTTCGGTTTTTTCTCTCTTCTTCCCCTTCTATGGCATTTTAATGCTCTTCCAATTAAAGTATGTTTCTAGCCACAGTATGTCCTTTTCTTCACTCTCCAGGACACAGACTCAGAAAGGTGTTCCCAAGCCCTTTCAGAGTGACAAGTGTTCTGCACCTGGTGAGCCTCACCTCTCTGGAGAGGTGTCTGCAACCACAGCATCTACATATTCAACCATGGGGACGGGCAGGCAGAAAAGGCTGAAAAGTTGAGTGTGACTACAACAGAAAAGAAAGAATTCTACCAGTACAAAGGCCATGGCAGTCCCATTATCCTGGCAATCTTCCTAGCATGTCAGAGTTAGAAACACTGAAGACATAAAAAGGCATTTTCTAAATTGTTGTGCATAATTTTGAGATTGTCATCTTTCCCATTATCCTCATAGATCAGCAGTGAGAATCTAACACAGAGGAGTGGTGGTCATGCAGGTATTTCCATAGCATTACTTGTGGGATTTTAGACAAGTTTATGTGGGTGGAAACCTGTTTTGGCTATATAGTATTCATCAGAGCAAACTTGGGAACAGACCCATTTCAGGAAATGGGCCTGAAAAATGGCCCTTATTCAACCACATATGCAGTAATTCTAAAGAGGGAAAAACCTGTCTTTCTATTTAAGATTATAGTAATTAGAGCTAGCAAGATTTAATTTATGTTTTTGAGTGACCTGTAACAGAGAGGAAAAATATGTCACGTGGCAAAATTATATTATCTATCAGTGGAGATATCAGCATTAGGTGTGACACAGAATAGGCTACCAGCCATTTTGAATTTTACCTTTCCCCCAGTTTTGAAACCTGTGGGGACACCCCAATGCATCACACCACCATCAACTCTTCACAGTAGCTAAACCAGACCTGTGACTTCACTACCAGAAGAAAAATTAATTTACTTCATGCCACACTATTTTCAGATTGATTTTTACATCCACTTTTCTGGGAAATCTGAAGTTCAGAGCTCTTACTATCCCATCTCTACCCTCCAAACATGCACATGCATACACATCATCAGAGGACTTTTTCCACTTTTGCAGCTTTTCTTTGTTTCAACAACAATCCGGATGGAGAAATAACAAAGCTCACTCCTCCCTCCCAAAATGATCTGCTTTTAATCACAAGTAACATTTAAAACTTTAAAACAGACATTAGAAAGGAGAGGCTGCCCCTTTATAATTACGGAGCTTGATAATTACCTGGTGACTTGTAACAGACCCGTTCTCAATGCATCTTCCTTCCTCTCTCTCTTGATAATGTAATCTAATCTCTTGGCTATGCTTTCATCTGGCATCCAATGCTGCACATTGTTTATCAAACAACAATCTTTTCTTAGGTAATGACAGAACAAAGGCAAGGAAGAGCAACTATGGTAATACTTCAGCACTTACCACTTCAAAAGTAACTGCATCAGTATAATTGACATTGCCTGTGTGCTTTTTCTCTTCTTTTCCATCCAGTATTATCTCCTCTGTGCAAGACCATGACCCACACTCACCCTCTCACTAGACACTCTCTATATTGACACCTTACAGAAGCTATTGTGCAACATGTCAACAGAACAGAAGTCAAAACTAAAAACACATACAGAAAGCTGAGATACCCCAAATATGTCTTTGTATTTGAAAACACAGGCATTTTCCATGACAAGAAAATCATGTGCCTCAAGTTCCTTTCCTATCACAGTGTCTTAGCAGTAACATGCAACAACTATTTAAACACAGATCTTAGCCTCTCAATATCACATTCAGAAATCCTGATGAGACTCTAAACACAAATTTCTCAAATTTCTTTCATACCTCAATGTTGATGAGAGGTCAGGCTGCAGAAGCTTTTGCTTTGGATTTTCCAGGGCCAATGATCCTGTTTCCTAGAGATGCCTGTACTTCATAATCCCTGTGTGCCTTAAATTCAGCAGTTCCTCACATTCACAAATCAAAACAGGATGATCCCTGCAACATCCCACCTGTGTTAGGTTCAAGACAACAACTGTGATGTAGTAAAGAATGAGGGCTCCAAAGCCCCAATATTTTGACAGTTTACAACTACAAGGACAACCAAGGGCAGCACAGTAGTAAAAATAAACCTGCCATCAGCAATTAGCAGTTTGGTATCAAAATCAGGCAGAAACAGCTGGGTCCATCTGTAGAAATGGTATCTGGAGATCTAAAATAGCACTAATCACTGAATTCCCAGCCTGATCACTCTCACCAGGTGTCTTTTACCCCAGAAAAATGTAAAACAATTATAAAATAGATCCAAGTAAAGGAAGAGGTAGATGACTATAAGGTATGCAGATATTTAGTACAATATTAAACTAAGCTTTAAGATTTTTATACCAAAAGAAGCTGACTACAAGCATTATTATATAAAAGAAAGCCCTCAAGTACCACTCTCAAGAGTCACACCCTTGTATTTATGACCTATTATCAAAGCATAATGGCTTTATGGTGCATGACACTGGCGCAAATTAATACTAAGATAATGATAATGCACTTCCCCTGCTCACTTTCCCTGTGATTTGAACAGGTTCAGGGAGAAATTCCATCTTCCCTAAGCATAATTTGAAGCACACAGTTCTGGTGATGCTCTCTGAAGACACAGCGCAACCACCTACTTAAATAGGCATGAACCAATGAAGGACTGAGGTTAACAAGTCAGAAACCACAGAAAAGTGTGGTTGTGTGGGTGTGAGGATGCTGTCAAGCTGTGATGCTGTTACAGTCTCTGACTGAAAACACTGATCTGTAACAGGCAAATCTGCTCAAGACCAGAGCTAAAGGTAGGGTAAATGGGGTAACAGCATGGCAAGTCAAACATGGGGTTGGTATATTCTTCCATAATGCATTAGAAAATGCTCACAAGTTTTTTCATGCTTACTTTGTAAGGTGAAAAAACAAATTAAAAAGCTGTGACAAAGGTAATTATTATCCTTCATCACAGCATGATTTCAGAGGCCTTTATAATAATGGTGTTTGCAGACATGCACACGGTTACATGGAAGTTTATGAGGACAAGCCAAAAAGAGTCAGGTCAAAGCTTTGCTGACAGAACAGAAAACTATTTTGATTGTCCAGCAGAAGGAAAGGCCCCAGGATCCAACAAAATTAATACCTGAATAACTCACAGAACTCCCCCCGTGTGCAGGGGAAGTTGTTATGACACAGAACAGGTGTGGAGCTTCGGCTCAACAGCCACGCACGACTTCCCATTACAGACCTATTGCTTCTGGAACCACTTACACTGTCCTCTGCCATGAGGGTCAGGCTGGAGGTGAGGGGAGCTGTGCCACATCCCATCAATCCAGTACACAAAACCTGCCTCTTTGCATTTGCTACGGGAAGAGATCCTACACGTGCTGTCCTTCCCATGCTTTCCTGCTCTGGCCTCTTCTGCTTAAGGGAAAAAGGGAAAAAATGGTCCCTCTGAGAAGCTTTTAAATAAACAGGATAGATCCGACCCCAAGGATGCTAATCATTTAATTTCTTCCCAATCACCTGCATAACAGCAGTGAATAATTAGATGGATTAGGCTCTTCCTAATGGTATTTATTTTTAAGCAGTTACTACCCAGTCCAGATGGCAACAACAGGGCTGTAATTTGGCCTTAACATCTTTGAAGCTGAACCTTGCAGTAACATCCTCTCACAGCAATTCCACTTGTATCCCCTCTGGCAAAATAGTGGGTCATGAGGAGAAACCCAGGATAATTCAAACCCAATTAATTCATGTACCAGTTCGATAAATGCAGCCCTCAGACGAAATACATTTCTCCACACCCCATGGGGAGCAGCTCTGCTATTTTTGCCACTGTACTGTTTAGCAAAGGGAGAACAGCTCGCAGCAATCACTGCCATACAGTGTACACTGCCTGGTGTGGCTCATTCAGATCCAGTTTATCCCCAGGCAACCCCATGCCAGGTCAGACAAACACATGGATTGTCCTGCTTTGAAGTCAGCTGGTTCTCCAACTGAACTCTAGCTTCTCACACTACTGCAGATAACAAAATAGTTTATACAAGAAGTGCTGCCAAACCATCTGTCAATCATAAATGCCACAATTATTACTACGTACCCACCCCTTGTCCAGTGCACGCTGGTTACTACCAATAGAAAGCTCAATTTTGGAGCAGTTGCAAGTGTTAAAGTAATTCTGCACCTGTTTTTGCAGCTAAATCCATGGCATTTTAGTAGCTCCAGCTTCAGGTCAGTCTTGGGCAGAGCTGACAGTGTGGGAAGGCAGCAGACACTCTGCAAGGGTTCTGCAACTGCACAGGCAAAGGGGAAGGAGGAGAGGGACCAGGAGCATATCTTCAGCTCCCTTCTATAATTCCATAATTTAAAAAGTCTCTTAGGGATGAAACAATTTCCACAAACATCACCTATCCAGAAAATCACCACTATTCCTTGCAACCTACACCACTGCCAATAATTCTTGGTAAGCACAAAGGTTAACAAATCTGCAATATTATTGGATAGCTCTTGTAAAAAATACAAACCAGAAGTGAATCACAGCTTTATCAGCCACTGATTACCCCAGTCTATAAGAAAACTGCATTAATTAACATTCCCATAGCTATTTCCCACCTTTCTTACCTTCTGTAACGAAATCTTAGCACAATTACTACCTCTACTTTATTATAAAAGAGGCACACTATGATTTTACAATAAGAGAATGTTTATCAGTTAAAGTGTGTGGTTTTAAAAAATTTAAAATGCAGTTATTTTCTCAGTTTTCTAAGAAAGTAGTGTAATAGCTGAATAAGGAAAGGTTACTTTAACCTCCAAAGGCTATTGTTCCTTTTTTTCTCCCAAAATTTGTCTGGAGCCAGACAACACAAGGCTGCTGTGCCCTGGGCTAGAATGGAAGGGGGAGGAATGATAGGAGGGGGGGTGCCTGTTTACAATTACTCCATTCCTGTTTTTAATGAATCTTTCTGAATGACCACTAAGTACTGGTTTTGTTCTTTGGAACAAGGGAGCTATTACTGGAGGACTAAAAAAAGGAAGGAAAAGGGAAAGCAAACGGAAAACTGCCAAACTCCAGGGCGTTTCAAACACTTGAGCTGCATGTCCCCGAGGTAATGTGCTCCACAGGCACAAGGCTGTCCCCACACATTTGCAGCCTCTTTTCTTCCTCTCCCTTGACATGCTAAAATGAAACAGCGGAGATAAGGGGAGACAGGAGATAGTCAGAGCTAAAGTAAGAATCAACAGATAGCTACTAAAATATGAAGAACTACATTATTCAAGTTCGAGTAACTAGAACTTAATCACTGTCTACATTTGGCTGCTATTGCCACTGGCAAGCCAGAATTCCAGAACTACATAAGGGGATGGGGTCACTCTTGCACCATCATCTGCCTTCCCTGCACACCATCTGATAGCTGCCCTCCTCAAGAATCTGCCAGTCCAGACAACTGCCAATAAGCCAAAAAAAGAAATTCACCAAGAAACCTGGCTTTCTGAGGTTTTTCCTAGACTGGTAAGGTTGCAAAGCATCAGACCTTCTTCAAGTGTAGGCTGGATGGGACTCTGAGCAACCTGGTCTCGTGGATGGTGTCCCTGCCTTGGAACTAACTGATCTTTAAGGTCCCTTCCAACCCAAACCAGGCCGTGATTCTACGATTATTTTAGATATTATTAATTATGTATTTTAGATTTACTTCTTACCATATCCTAATTAAACACTGTCATTTCTTGCACGCACAAGGAGGAGCCAATCCCATGATTAATCAAAAAGTACCACAAGGACAGTCAATACATTTTCATTCAACAAAGCTTTTTCAAAAAATTACACAGCACAGACATGTAAAAATGGCACTACATGAGGGGGTTTTGTGTGGTGTGGTTTCAATACTGCATTGACACGGATTTAGAGAAAGCTCCTTACAGCCACAGTTTGAGTAATGCAGCTACATCAAACTTATGCCAGAGAAACCATCACATACCTCAGTAAATTACCAAGTTTTTCTACATGCATTACTGAACCTGACATCAATCCACTTTATTGAAAATGTTGCTTAGAAGAAAATAGTTTCCATCTACTCATCAGAAAAAAAAATGTGCAGCCCTCTCTGACTTGCTAAATGGCAGTCCATTTATAAAGCTGGCTGGGGGTGGACAGTTTCAATTAGTTAACTGTTCATCATCTATGACATTTGTTTATTTACAAAAGGTACTGGTCTGCTACTGTGTGTGAAACCATCCAAGTTGCACAGGGATGTTAGAAAATCATGGCTGTGATCTCACCTGTCTGCAGTACTGTTCCTTACTGCACTATTTTAGTATCTTCAAAAGCTGTCAAATTGATCTGGGCATGTAAAAATGTAAGCTGTACATGCCTATACTCCGTAGAGGTATTTGCACCTACAAGTGCGTGTTAATAGTCACCTGCTGCATACAGGGCAAAGAGGGCAACAGCTCTGCATTGCTTTTCTGCTTGCCTATTCACATTGTATAGAAGGAGGTTTTATTTTTGTTCCAGTTAATTGACAGCATGGTGAGAAAGCAACCAAATAAAATTCCAGTTACCTTCAGAGTAAAGTGTTGGATTTTTAAAAATGCAACTATAATATTAATTCTACTTCTGTGATAAGTAGCAGTGCAAGAGAAAGGTTTCCTTGAACAAAATTCACTGGCATGCACACATGGGATTCCTACCCTGTAAAAGTTAAATAATATATATTATTTCGCATATTGATTAATCCCATGTGTTTTTGCTACAGCTCACCACGAAGGATTTGGCAATATTTCCACAGCCAGCATGATAAAATCGATAATAAAAATAAAATAACAATAAAAAAGCTTGCAACAACATATTCTCTCATAAAGAACTGTATAAAGCAGAAAACTGCTCTAAACTAGAAAATGAGCAACCATTATTATACAAAAATTACCTATTTTAACGTGTCATTTCACACATACCTTTGTCAGAGAAGAAATATTACTTGTGTACTTTCCATACTTTAAGCTGAGCATGTACTTACAGACTTGGAACCACCATGACTCATCTGATGACAAGAAGTTACATTATTTATACTTTTATATACGGCAACCACATTTTATCTTTCAGGTTCCCTGCCACGGTGGTTGGAACACACATTTTCCTTGAGAGGCAGCATGAGACTCAAATCCAGATGGGCAAATTACCACACATTTGCTGCAGCAAATAAAGAACGTGCTGTGCAAAGGAAGAGTTACCACAACTTTGCTGCTGTTTCTGTGTCAAAACCTTCAGCCTCCACTTAGTGAGGACCCTCCAAACGCCAGGAAGCAGAGAGCGACTAAAATAATCAATTTTAAGGACTTAGATTCATTTTAAGACACAGACATGACAAAACACATTTATATAATAGTTCTTCTTAAAATCTGGATAATTTAATTACCTGAACAAACAGAAAATCCATTGTGCAATCTGGATAAGATGCTTACCTCAGTGACACTGCATGGCAGTGATTGCTATGAGCTATTTTTCTCTTTGATAGCTTTTTGAAGGTGGTTCTTTCATTAGCCACTTATCCCCATCAGTCACCAGGTAGCCGCTTATCCACTCAATGTAATTATCTCCTTCAACTTACAAGGAATACGAATAGATATTTTTATTCCATCTTCGTTCCCCATTCACTTTTGCCTTCTTTTTAATCAGCCAAGTTTAAAACTGTAATGATAAAAGCCATGTTCCCTTATCTGACAGTGGCTGAACTCCCTGAAGGACTGATGCTGATCTCTGAGACTCCTCCACAGCACTGTGTGGGCACTGGCCACGTTGTTCCATCCCAGAGCAAAACACCAAACTAATTTTATGTCATCCCCATACTGCTCAGCATATATCTTAAAACGCTTTGTTTGGGTTTTGATTGTTGCTGTACTCCGAGCAGATATTTTCACTGGCACTGGGCCATCCATAAGTAATCCCTCAAACACATACTCTGCGCTTGGGAAATCTCCGGCAGGACCCTGTAACACACACACACGAAGGAGAACAAAATCAAGCTGCAGCTGCCCATGCAGGTCTGGTTAACTCCCAGCACCTGCCTTTACAACCTTTTATCAGATTCTGTGTAGGTTTTATTTCTGAAGCTTAAAGGAAGAGCTATCTGCAAGGAAAACCAGAGAGTCTATCCCGTGGGCACACTGCTGACAGAAGGGCAACTTGGGGTCCTCACCTCTTGGGGCTGGCAGGGACAGGTTTTTTCCTGTACAGTGCCCAATGTGGTGCTGGTCTATCACCACGGCTCCCAGGAGCCTTCCTGCATTTACTAACATAAATAGCCAATCCACAGCCCAGACACTTTCCATCTGGATGATGAGAACAATTTGTGGTAGCAGGAGGATGTTATTCTGTGCATGGACCAGCCACCCGAAAACCCCACCACAGATACGTAGCCTGTGGATTGCACTACTATTTGCAAGGCAGTAGAGAAATTATTTCTTTTAAGACTTGGCTTCTTTTTCTGCCCCTAAGGAGGAATGTGGTGCAGTGGTTACCAGCATCACAACCAAACACAGACTTTTCTCTAAGTCTGGGTGACTAAATGGTTGCTATTTAAGAGCTCTGGTGCAGCTACAATTAGACCTCTGCTTCTCCACAAGCATCTAATATGACCACAAGCAACATCTCAATAATGTCATTTGCAAACAGGGTGAGCATTCCCTGCTTGCCTTCTGTCTGCAGAACTGTGCCATGACAACCATAAAATCCAGAGAACTAACATCCACTCAAGAAACTAAGATTTTTTTCTGGATACTTTTGCCCTTTTCTTTGCCACAAAGGACAGTGAGGGGACCTCAGAATTCCCAGCTCTTTCCTCTCCCCAAGCCCAAAGTCCAGCTTCATGCTTTGCAGACAAGACATCATGGAGGATGAGGCTGCCGCTACACAGAAAGCAGTATGCTGTCCAGACTACCCAAAACACAGAGAAGATGCTTGCAGAACTTTGTGATAAGCTGATTAAATTTGCTGAGCAAATATATTTTCCATGGCCAAATCTAGGTGAATCCTTCCAGGGAAAGCAATCCTCCTGTTTGGATCATCACCAATGCTCCAAAGATAAAGAGCCTGGAGTTTTTCAGAGACTTGATTTAATCTAGACAGATTATTCCTTTTTGGTTTTTTTTTTAATTCTCAGAATCATCTGCAACATAGTCATGAAAACTTCAAGAAACAAGTCAGCGCAGAAGTAAGAGCAAGCCCAGAATGCTTCAGTCAGAGTGGTTCATGTTGGACATTATTTCTTTAGGGGTATATAGGTTTTGATACCACAGCAGTCAAAGAATTGGAAAGAATTGCGGCTATTTTTTTTTTTTTGGCCTTGCTTGGCTCACATCATTTGGAGAAAAGGTACAGCTACATCAGCAGAAAGTCTCCATCAGAGCCTTCTGCCAACTTAGCCAGAGAAATGCAGCTCTTGGACATTCAGCTACACCAGCACTGTCACAAATGTGTGAACCTTGTCAGCAGACCAGACACGAGCAGGGCTTCAGGCAGGCAAATCAAAACTGGTGCATAGGGGAGAGGTGTTGCCAAGTTACTTTAAGTTAAATTTCTGTGAATTCAGGTTTATGTGTAATTTGATTGAATTTCTTTTCAGTTCAAGGCCTGCACATACAGCAATTGCCAGCTGACACTTCTCTGGGAAGCATATCTTGTATGGAGATTAAAGAGAAGGCAGGAAACAAGGGTATCTTAAAAGGAAATTCCCCACATTTTTTTTCCCCTCTCAGACTATAAAACAGGACGAAGATGATTTCAGGATTAAACACACAATATCTTTGGGGTGTCACTTACAAACCAGATGAAAATTGAAGTGAAACTAAGAGCACAACAACACAAGACTGGTTTTTTTTCTACAGTATTTTCATCATAGCTTTTAACTGGCAAATATACAAAGCTACAGCTAGCAGCTTAAATTTGAAGAAGAAAAAAAATACTCCTATTTCTTACTTTTTCTACATATTTTGGAATGTAAGAAACCACTTCACACATCCTGGAGAGCAGTGGCGTGCCTACATAACATGGTATAAACTAATTAACAGGTAAAGAAAAAAGAACCAGTTGATTCAGCCCAGTGTAAATTTTGTGCACTTTAAACAAATAAATAATAAATAGAAATATTATCAGAGGGCTTTCAACCCCTTAATAGAGGCTAAGTGTTTTTTAATAATTTCAACTTTTATATAAAAAAAAGTCACTATTACCATTATCTCTAATCTTTTTCTCCTTCTCTAGAGACTCAAAATAAATTTCATAACTAACCAGATGGTCAGTAAGCATTAGCAAATGACTTTTGATAATAAAACCTAATTAGTTCTGACCCGATCTCCATCATGTATTATCAGCTCTGGCCATCGTAGGAACTCTGCAGTCCCACACCCACTACAGACAAAACTTGGACACAAAGTCTGGTGGAAACCTTCACTCCCTGGGCTCCCCACGGCCCCCTGATTTTTTGCAAGTGACTTTAAATGGGACTAGGAGACATATAAGGAAATTTGTACTTGCATTAATAGCTCGTTTGTTATTAAGTTTTCACTTCCTTTTAACATTAACACATTCTGCAGATTTGCTATTCCACGTGACAGTATTTCAGGCTTCCTGACAAAGCACTCCAGGTGCAGAGAAGATTCCTTGCTGAAGCCACAATTTTCCCTTTATGCTTTACTAGAGCCAATTCAAGCCAGAATAACATAAAGCAAAGAAACAAAACCATTGCAGAGCTGTCATTTAAAAACACAGATTTTTAAAAGGCTTTAGGGGTATCATTTATGAAACACAGAGATTTCCTTCTTTAGCAGTGTTCCAACACATTACTCTTTCGTGCTTACTCGTAAGACATGAATATACTTGCCTCAAATGTCAGTGAGGTATTTATACAAAGGCAACTCTTCAGAAACCTATTATTGTGAATACAAAACAGGAAGTACAGTAATTCCACCAGCATATGTTAAATAATGCTCCGTATAAACTGTGCTCTTCAATTAATAGGCACTGTTAATCCCTTCAGGGGGAAGGGAGATGTGAAGTGTGAACTGAAAATACTGACTCATGATAAAACCTTTGAGTATTTTTCCCGCAAGTTTTTTGTTTTGTTGGTTTGTTTTCGATTAGGGGATTTTTTCCTCCTCCCCTCCTAATGGCAGACAGGAGAAAACAGAAGATGGAATTTGCAATATAAATGAAAAAAAAAAAAAAAAAAGCAGTGGTTGAAGTTCAATGACATTGTAAAGTGAAAAACATGAAAATATAATAAAATAACAGTACAATAAATGCATAATGATACCTCAAACCCTACAACTCCTTTCAGTTCTCATGCTTTCAATAACTAAGCCTTGGGATAACTGTGTTACATGGAAGGTGCAGCTCTAGGAAACTACTCCATCAACAACTTAAATACAGCTGTACTGGTTTACAAGTGTCACAACTGTTTAGAACAGGATGTAAATAAAAAGACCATATAATACTGAATAGTCTTCAGCCACTTAGCTGATATCCTACCAAAAATAATTAAAATACAAGCAAAAAGTGTAAAAAGAATTATTTTCTTTATAAGCATTAACCATCATGAATTAAAAAAACATATGGTTTTTATTTAAAAAAAAGAAAAAACCAAAACTGATTCATTAAAACCACATTACTCCCTAGTGAGACAGACAATCCAGGTATAAAATCAAAGCTCTTTACTCACATGTTGAATAAGAAAATATTTTTAAATAGACAGATCTCTAGCACTCTAGTGAGACAACCTAATCAGCAGTTTGGTCTTTTCAAAAACATTCACAGATGCTGTAAAAAAAAATAATTTAAGAGCTTCCCAAGTCGAAAGACCCGAAACAAACACCCTATGCAAATCCCAGACACACAGAAATCAAAGCTCCTCTTTTTCTAAGGTCTGACAACAAACCTGTATCTCTTTACAAATGTGTAAGAACATCTCTTCTGACACAACTCTGCCACGGAACCTCTCTTCCCACTTTCTCCTACAGGCACAGTATTTGGAAATCTCCACGCAAGCTAAGAGATGGAACTTTGGTTTGACTGCCATCTGCTGATCCCAGGTTTTGGGAACCTGAAGAGCAATTTAAAAACGCGTGCACAAAACTTTCAAAATAATCAGTGTTTCTTCTTCCAGTTCTTGGTAACAAAGAAATTACATAGCTAGAGATAACAGGTGTCTTTGTTTAAAGAAATAAAATTAGACCAAGTGTCCAGATATTTATCATCCTTTAGCTAATATTCAGATAAGCAAAACCAGAAGATTTAATAATTTCATGTGCATTAATAAGATGAATAAGACTGTTGAAACAAAAGCATATAATGCCCAGGATCACTGTGATAGTAAGAAACAGAGAATCAGGTGCAACAGCTAATCCTTAGAGAAAAGGGAATCACAGTTGAAGCAACCATTAAAAAAACCAAGGAAAACATAGAATAATAATAGACTACCTTTATATTCTTCCACAAGGGAGAACACCCCAACAACCCATTCTACCACAAAAATATTCGATATTCTCAAAAGTCTTTGTTTCATCGTACCCCAATGAAACATACACACACACACCAAAGAAAGCAAGCAAATTCACCTTCAGGATCCTGACATTTGTTGTTTTATTTCCTTCAAGAAAGCAAATACTTGGTGAGGGGCTGAATGGGCTGGTGATGCTGAAATGATGGAATCGAGATGTGAACACGATTACACCAACAACCCCTTTGGAAGAGACCACACTGTGGACTTGAAGTGGGTTTTTTTTCTAAGCCAGAATATTTTTTATCAGTACAAGCCAACATTTAGACACATCACTGCTGCTCAAAGCTGAAATTGAAGGAGCAAGAGATTTATTCTAGTGTTCCATACAAGAATAGTTCTCCTGGCAAGACCAGCTTTATCTGGTGTATCTACAAAAGATGACTGTGCACCCTGTGCATGTGCAGAAAGTTATCAGCCCAGGGCATCAGGACCATCTGGCTGAGAAAGCACCAGGTTCATTTTCACTCTCTCCCTCATCATCGGTGAGGTGGGAGAACTCTCAGACCCCACGTTTTTTCTCAATTTTTTCCTTTGGCAAAGCTTAGTTCTATCACTCTATTATTATATGGGAAAAGTAGAAAAACAAGTGATTATATTAATATAATTACTATTTAGATGTATTGTATAAAAATATTTACATAAGCAGACAATGTTAAAACTCAAAGCATTCAGAATTGCCAAAACAAGCATTGTTTCAGCCCAGTTTATATACATGGTGTATTTCTGCCTAATCAGATACTGACTTTAGCCACCTTTTTCTAGTTCCTAAAATTCCAATTCTGCAAACATTCAAATACACACTGAGCTTTACAGTAAAGCATATACATAAATTATTCCAGTGTTGGAATCAAATGCAATCCTCAGCTTATGGGAACAGAAAACAGTTTGGGGGTGGACTGAAGGAGTTCCAGGTTAAGATCTTTTCTATTGGTATTTTTATGAGAATAAGATCCACAGGAATAAAATGTAAACCCAAGGAAATCCTACCACAGAAGAAAAACAAAACAAACTAGGCTGCCATTTGAATAATGAGTTTGGATTTCCCTGTGAGCCCAAAACTTCAGGTGGCATGCCAGGTACACAAATTCTGGAGATTTTGAATCAAACCACAACTTCTCTTCTCTTAGAACAGTACTAATTAAAATCATTTATTTCAAAGTGTATTCACTGTCTCAGAAAGTTAATGGTTCCAATTAATATTTTTCCTTTTCCAAGAGCCTACATTATTTGTGTTCTGTCACAGCATTGCTGGCAGATGACGTCAAAATATGCCTTTGTTGTGGAAATGTGTCTGCTTAAACAGTTTCTTTATTTGTGATGTGGCATCTCCTGTGAAACATACTCTGTTTTCACATGAAAAACAAAGGCAGGACAGAGTCCTATTATCTACAAAGCCAGTAATGGTCTTGTACAAGTCTTGCACATGATCTAGAGCCTTCAGTGGTGGCTTCTCTCCTTTCCCTGCTCTGTCCACTGGAAAGACAAGTAACTGAAAATGAAAAAGTAACCCAAAAAAGAGGGAACACAAGACTTTCCCTTCAGCCATAATTCTGAAATCCCTTCACATGCAGTGGGGTTGCACAGAGGGAAGAGTTTTGAGCTCTGTGAATGTTAATCAGCAATTTCTGGAGAAGCAGTGACAGAACTGCACCTAATGCCTCAATTACAGTGCCTACAGCAATTACACCTCTTTCACTTTGTTTCCATCACTCTTGTTCACGATGCACAGAGGAGACAGAGTCTTCAATAAGGATGTGTCAGTCTTCTATAGGTAGAGTACACTGCCAGAACTGCAGCAAAGAGCACAACCTATTTCCACGTCACTCTGATTCTTTGCATCTTCCATCCCTTGATGACACTTCTTCTGGAGAGCAGGCAGGCAGTTGAAGCAACGTCATAAAATCCCTCCCTGCTCCTACATAGAACCAAACCATCATTTAAGACTAATATCCTCTGAAGCCAGTCTTGCTGGGTGAAGAACAAGGCTTGCACTGCAGCTCCCCTGGGAAATGTATTGTTTCTAAGTACAGGTGGGGAAGCTCAGAGGGGCACAAGGAATAGGAATCAATGGGGAAATCTAGGATGAAGTCAAGTTACATTTCCTCACATCCACTCAAATGGAACTGTTAGTGCATGAAGACAACAGAGAAGCTCAGATATCAGAGCAAACTAGTACTTAAGCACTAAAACAGGTATTTAAAGACTTTAACACACTTCACCATTAAATGCATGAAAGAACAGTGTTTCAATTTTATATATAAAAAAAGAGAATTTTGTGAGCTAGCAGAGGGTATTTACATTCCTTAATAAAACTAAAATAAATGGCTATTTTATAGGTGCAGGAACATGTTCCAAGGTGTGTGTTTGCCAATTACACACACCCCACATGCTGACTGATGAACACACACACCCTGGCGTGTGTTCCTGCTTACATAGCTCACGCGCCTCCCTGTTAAGTAATGGAATAAGACTTGCCTTGCAAACTGGCTAACGCCGCCTCTCCTCGCTCAGTGACTTCTGCAGAAAGCATTCACTGCTAAGAAAAACAACTCCTGAAGCAGAGCTAAGGCCTTTGCAGTCTGAAGAAGACTCCCTCTTGTCTGCAAGAACCAACGCTGTGATCCCTCCATTTTCTGTGCCGCTCTCAGGAGTGTTTTCCCTCAGACTGGGCTGGCACTCAGCACTTTTCTTGTGCATTGCTGCCCATTGTAAAGACACAGCCCTCCTTACAGATTGCTTTTTTTCCTACCACCTAGTAAATCTCAATGACTGCCTGTTTCACTGTTTTCCTCTTTATAAACAGATAGGCAAGCTTAGGCTCCCCACACAACAACAAGGTACATTGTGATATGCAGACAAACTTCTTTTAGAATGATCATTCTCTTTAAGATGTTTTTTTTTCTTCTTTGCTTCTACTTGCTTATTTTGACTAAATCTAGCATAAAACTAGTGTAAAATAGTTCTAACAAAACGTGATTCTTATAGAACAATAGATTTTTCAGCCTGCTTCAAATCAACCTGCAGGTTTTTCTTTTAATTTTATTTTTTTCTTCTCAGTCATAGGACTTAACTCCATGGGGATATCAACACCAAGACCTGCAGCTCACCTATCATGGTCATTTCTAACAAGACATACCAAAAACAGTGCCATGTTTCTTATTCTTCTCCCTTTCCTTTTCAGAACCAATGCACTATAGTGCAAAGGAATACAATTTCCCTCAAGCTCATTATATTGTGTGATACTTTATCTCTCATTCCTCTGTTTTTTTCAGTAAGAGTCCAACTGTGCTTGTCAGGATCTGTCTGTAGATAACAGCATGTACTGGCAGGGGAGAGGCCTTTCCTGTTACCTCTCTATTGCGACACAATACAGACCCCTTCATCTCATCTATTTTTCCTGTATAAAATTTACACCTCCTTTATGAGGTTTAATACCAAAGAAATTATGTCATATAGGAGCCATAATTTCTAATGATAGAGTTATTCAAAGAAACAGGGATGAAGACTGATGGTAAAGAACTGTCCAAGACTCTCAGGAGACTTAGCAATTGGATAATGTTCAATGTAAGTAAAGGCAAAGCACCGAACATGGGAAATTTAATATTCTTTTCATAAATAAACGGATGTGCCATGAGATGAATCATTACCACTTCTAGTCTTAATAGACAGTGGTGAAAACTCTAGTTTGGTTCTTGGCAGCAGTCAAAAAAGCTATTCTAGTGTTAAAAATTCAGAACTTCTAATAAAAGGGTAAAGATCAAACTAGAAAACATCATTATGCACCCACACCAACCCATGGTGCACCCACACCTTGGATGCTGCATGCAGTCTTGGTCCCCTTCTTTCCAAAAGGATGTAATAGGTCTGGAAGGGGTTCAGAGGAGGGCAGCAAGGATGATCAAAGGGATAAACTAATTTCTGTTTAGGAGTAGCTGACTCTCCTTTCATTCTGCACAGAACAGTATCACACGATCAACAACTAAAAAAAAAAGGGCAGTTCCCAAAATGATCTTTTCCAACACCTAAATGGGAACAGTACTTCAAGAAGATGCTGTAGACAGCAATCAGAGTATTGTTGTAAAGTGTGTTCAAAGCACATATACCTGGTATATGCTTCTCTGTAGAACAAAGCTTCATTTGCCATGGACGGAATATACAACACTTAAAGCAAAGGAAGAAGTGACTACATCCTCTTTAAATAGATTCCTCAACTAGTTAAGAATATTTAACAGACATAACCCCCAAAAGAAGCAGTCACTTCAGATTTCCAGAACTGCTCAGTCCTGCCTGGCACCACTCAATCAAAATACCCATTTAACTTTCAGACCCTTTGCTCACAATCAGCTTGTCACTTACATGTTTTTCTAGGTTATTCCAAAAGGCATCACAAAGTCTCCTGACTCTGAGCCAACTCTTACAGTTACCTATACATCAAATCGTACATAGCCTCAAACAAACCCCAAAATTTTGTTATTATGCATATCCAATCCAAGTCTGAGGTATCCAGCGATCTAAGCAGTCATCTACCAAGTTTGTACTGTTCACAGGAGATGTTAACATCTCACATGGACAAAGAGAGAGCCCTAGCTTTGCACTTTGGTGCACATCAATCCTTCTACACATCTTATGAAATGATACATTATTAATCAGTCACCTCCAGATTGCTCCCTTTCCTCTTACGCTACATTATTACAGCACCGCATTTAGCTTTACGTCAGGAATTTAACTAAGATCCTATAGAAAGAACCTGTCTTTCCTGAACCTATTGTCTTTCAGTGTTGTATGTACTGCACATGAATGGTATTTCCATTTATGCCTAAAAATATGTACATCGCATGTGCAAGACATCCAGCTTTCATCAGTGATGGGGCAAATAGAATTTAAAGCTGGATCTCCTTTAACACAGTAAAATTTTTCTAAAAATCAGCTACTGGAATTTCTGCCTGAGATCTCCTATTTTTCTTTCTCCCCCCAGAAATTTCACAAAGAAATGGTTCTAACCAACTGAAAGGACTAATGATGGCATCTAATATCCATAAAGAACCTTGAGTAAAAGATTACTAACATCCTTACTGAGAAACAAGTGCACAGCAGCCAATCCCTAAATTCAGCAGCTCTTTAGAGTCCTTTACTGATGTAAAGAGCTTGACTGTATTCCAGCTTGCTCATTATAAAGCTCTGAGGTTCAGAGGTTTCCTAAACCTAAAATGAGAAGTGAAAAAAGTCACAATCTTTAAGTGTGCAACCAAAGAGTGACACTGTGCACTGGCCACCTCATCCTCCCAAGCTGCCCTTGGTTCTGACTGACACTAAACCAGTGACCTGTACAAACCTGGGCCTTCCATTCCACCACAACTTCCCTTTTTACTGGAACAGCTCCCTATCCTATTAGGGAAGCGATAACTATCAACAGTTAATATAGAAGTCACTCAACATTTTATATTATAAAGTAATCCATTTAGTAGCTTATGCTATTCCGAGCTTTGACCTCCTTGTCCTTTCCAAGCTGGCTGGCTGCCTTAGACTGATTTGTTTTGTAACGCTCCAGTCAAAACATTTCAGCTATTGCATGAGAAGGAGACCAGGAAAAATGTCACTTTATTTACAGTTCTTAAAAATTAATAAAAATAAAACTCTTTTTACCCTAACCTTTGGACAGAGGTCTTGAGACCTGACCACATTAGGAGGACTTGAAACATGTCAATTTGAAAAAGCTTTGTGAGGCTTCTTGACATTTTGTAGATACATTTTCCAAATTTTGCCCACTCAAAGACTGATCCTACCAAACTACAAGGAGTCTGCACGCCATGCTGGACCTAGGCTCCCAAATGACAGCAGGGAAGCGACCTCTCACCTTATTGGAGTTGTCTGAATACAGTCAAGCAGAAGAAGACACAGAAAGAAAAGCCTCCTCATATGAAGAGTGAACACATTGAAAACCAAGAGTATGGACACGGGCAAAAGCACGCAGAAAATAGCCTGGGTAACAGGCAACAGTCACATTCTTGCACAGTAGACCCCACAAAATAAACAGCAAAGGAGTTGAATGTTGTCAATTTATCACCTATTTCAACTGAACAAGTTTTGTGGCAGACCCAGAGGGTCCTGTACTGCTGATAACCACGAAGATCTCAGTATGACACAAAATTATGTAACCTGATTATTCCCCCCAGAAACTAGTGATGGTTCATCTGATTTTAAACAGTGTTAATCAGAGCCCACAAAAGCAAGGAAATGTGAGTATTAAGGTAATTAAAGTAGAGGCAATCATAATGACTTGCAAAAATAATTTTCTAAATGAATGCAATTTAATTAATCACACACAATGCACACATCTTTAATTAACGTAAATAAAGACTGCATTATGATGCACACACAGAAGATGAATGAATTAAGACTGTACACACAATCTTGCCATGCCAGTTCCTAACTCGTGAGTGCTCGACAAACACAACATCCTCTATAATGCTATTTTAATATAGCATACACACAAAGCTGGACAAACACTGTGCATTTTGCATCCACTAAGAGGAAAGCTGGGCAGAAGACCAAGTGCAAAGCAAGCCCTAAATGTGTCCGTGGCTGCAGCCCAAGCACCATAACTGCAGCCCCTCCTCAAGCTTCTGCAGCTTTCCGTATTACACTCACATCCCTTCCAGCATCACTCCCACAAATATTTAAAACCCAAGGTTGTTTGGAATGTCTCTCCTCTAACTGTTATCACTACCCTAATGAAGCTAATTAAATATAACTAAGACTCATGCCATCCAGCACGCAGACTATGGAATATGCCTTGCTGCACTTTGCTTCTCTGGCATAAATCCCAGTTATTCCCAGTTACAAGCCACCACAGCCCTGACAGCTCCTAAGGATGCTCCCCTGGGAACAGAGCCAAGCCACCCATCTCCGGGGAGATGCTCAGCTGTACCCAACCCCTGCACAACCCAAACACTGACACAAAGTGGGAAGAGTGAATTAAAAGGATTTAAAAGGAAGGGGTTACCATCACATACACTGTTTTCAAGTAACTCAAGCAGGAAGTGAAAACCCAGACCTTTATAAGCACACACACAAGTTTTTGCAGATAAGTTTCTGTACAGGTACGTGACAATTAGTCATAAAATTAGTGTTACTTCTCTAGATAAAGTTGTTTGCTTTGTCACTAAACCTCCATGAAGAATAGACTTGACCTAACCCAACACTTAGGAATTTATACCCAGTCTACATGTACTGCTTACATGTGCCTAATTTTTAGAGGCATTATTCATTTTAACCCTAGATGTTCGGATGTTATCTTAGAAATACAGCAGCATTTCCGTGTCGCTGTTAAAAAAAAAACCCACACACAAAAGTAACAAAACAAAAAACAACCACAAACCTCCAAAACCACACCTGGTATCACAGTTACAGACTCATTGAAGCAGGATGGCATTTACACAACAGACATGAAACTGAGAGCCTTTCCAAGTTCCCACTTTGTCCAGAGGCTTGCTAGCACCCTGTGTACCTTAGCTGGACTCTGTGACCTCCAGGCAGGAGGTCTGAGTAAGAACAAACTTTGGCTCACGGCCTTTACCTTTCCGTCTGTGTACTTTTCCAAATGAAATAAATACACATTGATCCCTTCAAGTAAATTTTGTGGCATATGCTGCAGGGAAGTTTATGAAAGTATAAGTGATGCTAAAACACACGACTGAGCCAACACAAGGAATGCTTTCCGCTATAAACAACACGAGAAGGTGTATTGACTTTTCTGTTCTATTTGAAGTAAAACTATTATATTTTTACATATATTGTTTAAATGTATGTTTTCACAGACAAAATAAAGCCAACTTGTCCTAGCCCTATAGTATATCTGCTAAAGGAGAAAATATGCGGCCCAGCAAGTTTTCCCTCCAACCTTTCTTTTCAGGCAAGTAATAAATCTTGAGTGAAAAAGTCACTGTGCTCTTCAGCTGTCACCACTAAGATTTTGTTTTTTAAAACCATAGCAGCCTTAAGGCTGATTTACTACTCAGCCCTCCACACTCTGACAATCGAATAGTTGGAAACAAAAATCACTTCTGCACACCTGGAAATATTTTATTTGCTGTGCTCATGAGAAAACAAAGTTTTCATCTGTGAGGAAGGAGGCGGGGGGGTGGGGGGAAGAGAAAGGAGAGAGGGAGATTCAGGTGAATCTTAAAACCTAGTTCTTGTCTTAAAGAAATATGAATATATATACATAAGAACCCCAAAACTATCTCTGCATACTAAGAGTGGTCAGGATCTTTAGAAACCATGGATTCACTATGTAATCCAGCCTCCAAGTCTGGAGGTCTCAGCCTCTTCAAAGTCTCAACCAGTAAACAGCGCTGCTCATCAACTGTGTCTATTCAGCCATTTCAGTCTGGCAGGTGAAAAGAACATGTGAAAACTTTTCAATAATTTCATTTTACTCTTTGCTGCTGTTGTTTTTTTTTTTAAATAAACATAATAAGCTTCTAATGACCCTGAAGTGTAAAGATCTGATGTTAATAAAGGTAAAGTTGAATCTCTGAGAAACTTTCCAGAGCACCTCTTTGTCCCAGAGTTGCAGGTTTAAGAAAATTAAGAGGAAAAACTCAAACACATACCAGAGAAAACCAATTGATGGAAAATGTGATGGTGCCAAAATTGTGAAAGTATTTTACAATATCAGATCCTCTGTTCAATGTCATGTAGTTTGATATCATTTTTCCCTAAAGCTTTATTTTCTGAAAATTTATTATATGCTCCAGAACAATCTTGTCTTCAAAAGAAATCCCACATCTTCTGTTATTTCAAAGAGCCATACTTGCACCTGGGCAAGATGATGTAAGTGCTCTAGGTGCTGGCTGACTGAAAAGGAGACCCACAAAATCTCACTCTCTGTTTTTAATCCCAGGGCTTTACAAGAATATGAGGAGTGTCCTTTCACAAGCAGAGAGGCATTTCAGCATTTAAAGTAAAAAAAGTAAAAATGAATGGTTCGGCAGTGTGGAGAGCTGTGGCAATTGCATTCCCATACTTCAATTCCTACTCTGAAATACTGCATCACAAGAATACAACAGGTGGGAAAGTTAAGTGTTTCTGCACCATTTCCTTCTAAAAAGCATCCAGTCTTGGGTCCCCTGTCCTCCCAATCTGGATGAAATCTGCACTGCTGAGAAATGGCAGTGAGAAGCTTATCCCCCTTTCCTTACTCTGCTTATCCCCTACCAATGCAAGACACATGATGGATTATGTGGCTTCTAACTCTACAGTCCTACACGACATTTGGGAAAACTGAAATCCTACCAAGTCAGAGTCGTATCACAGGAGTAACCTTTAGTGAGATGTATCTGGCCGAAACAGAAATCACAAATAGGCAAATATGTAAAGAGAAGAATATATTACGTGGTATTGAGGTAAGATTGTGCCACTGCATCTGACTGCATCACTTGCTTTGTAACAGCACATAGGCATTGCCAGACAATAATGAATAAATGTGCAAGATTCTTTCCGATTCCTTTTAACTTGTAAAATTGCAAACTTAAATATTTGAATTTCTTCCATAAGCCTTCAGAAAGACTGAACTTTGATGTTTTTAAAGAGGAAAGATTATTCACTTTTGCTGCAGGCAAGAAATTATAATTTCTTTACTGATTCTGCCAAATGGTTCTATCACGCATTTTTTATTTTCATCAAAACAAGCCACTTTAAATTAAGATTGTCCCATAACTACATAGTAATCAACATTTGAGGGGCAGATCAATTTGATAAAACCTCTGCTTGATTTCTCTGCCCAGAAAACTCCTTCAAATCCAACTGAACCATGGGGGAAGGGAGTTTTATTCCCTTTCCTCATGCTTGGCAGTTGCTAGGAAGAATATCAGCTGCAGTTCTGTTTTATTTTGTTCATGCAACCAGAACAGAAAACTCAGTGTTATCCACATGACTCTTAAACTAAATAAGCTGAATTCAAAGCCAGTGGTTAATACAATGAAGTCAACAAAGCTTATGTAAGGAGCAGCAAAACTTGCAGGTGATGGAAGAGGAAAAAAGAAAGAAGGAAGACTAGGGAGCAGGAAGTTTTTAAAAACCAAAATAAACATGCAAAAGGAGGCAGGAAAAATCCCCTGCACCGGCACAATACGCAAAATACATGTTTTTATAGCAACAAGCAGGATGCTTGGAAATGGGGAGCTGAGCACTGCCCTCCTGTGCTAACAAAGCATTTGTAAAGGTTCAGCTCTTCAGTATTCTGGTACCAGGACAGCTTCCAGTTTAAACTACACTGAAGCCCATGAATGCAGACAAAATCCAGACCATCATCAATCTGGAGACAATGGGCAATGCTGACAGCACAGCTTCCCATTAATCTTCATTTGTCCTATCACATCCTGTCATTCTTATGCAAATAGCATATTTGAGGATACGTCTTTTCTGCACCCCAAGATAAGGAGAAGTGAAGCTGTCAGGAGCACCAGGATGTCATCCTGTACCACGGGCCATCCCTTCACTCAGCGCCTCGTGTTTTACATCACAGCTAATGTGTTTGACATTCAAATTTGACCCAGCAGGAGGTAAAATCATCCGATCCCAAAGCAACTGTGCATCTTGCTTCCTGTGTTAAAACATTCACCGAAGGCCCTGGGGATCTGACAGTCCCCTTTTTTTCCCCATGTAGCCTTGCTAATGGAGTTTGAAATGGCTGCTTAAGACAGACGGAAAAAAAGATATCTGCATGGGTAGGTAATGATAGCGATTCACCCTTCTCACGCCAGAAGTAAGCCCAGCACTAAAAGACCAGGAAAACAGGTTCCACTGAGAAAAGGAAAAACAGGGCACACAAATCCTGATGAGTTGGACCAGGTTTTCTTCCATGGAAATCTGTCACACCACACCTGAAAACTTGTTCACATGTATGTCTGGACAGAACGCTTCATTTCAAGCTGAGCAATTTATACACAGGGTTCAAAATATTTTATGTGGGATGAGTGATCTCTCATTAGGACAACTGATGCATAGGAAAATACAAACAGGCTTTGAATCATAAGCAGCTCCATAAAGTTACTGCTACATATTTTAGGCTTGAAAAATCACTCCTGAGTGGGTAAGTCACCAAAACCAAAAGGCAGTTTTTCCAGTCATTGCTCATCAATTGTGCTTATAGAATGAAGAAGAAAAGGAAAGATTTTACTATTATTACTGACTCAGAGTGTTTTGTTTCTGTATCACTTTCAAAGAATGTTCAGAACATCTTGTTCCAGAATATTTCCCTTCCAAGAGAAATCACTTTCTGTACCATACATGGCTGAAAACAGTATGTGCTGGGTTTGTATTCTTACAGAAAATAGAAACTATTCCAAAGTCTCTCCAGCATCATATGAATGGGATGCAAAGTAGCTGAGACACAAACATGAGACAACTTTAGGCTGCGATAGTATTTCAATACAATCATCTTAGAGAAATACGTTATTAATAGACAACAGTGACAAGTCAAAACAAGTTTACCATTACACATAACTTTGTAGAAAGTCTGACTCAAATCTATTCACTATCCAAAAGCAATGTACTGTAGTATTTGCAGGAATAATGAAGTCGGCACTAGGCTCTGGGGAATACCCTTACATTTGATATCCCCACGTGCTGTTTGCAAATTACAAGAGTTTCAACATCACATAATTGTCAGTTAAGGAGGAGCCACATAAATTAAGATTCTGGATGGATTGTTACCAATTCTACAGGCATATAAACCTTAGAAAACACACATTCACCAAGCATTTCTTGCTTTGGAAAGCTAAAGAATAGTCACAAAAAAAGTATTGCAGATGTTTTCCCAGTCCTTGGAAGTAGAGAACAGAGACTGCCTTACACTTCTATGCCATATGTACAGCTCACGCATTAAAAAATTACTGTATAGTCACCATACCTACCTGTGAAAACAGGACACTCACTTATTGTCATCCCAAACCATAAAATATTAATTTAACAAAACCGTGCCTTCCCAAAGGGATCACCAATCACAGAGTAAACTAAAAGCCCCCACTGAAAGATTTCCCATTAGTGAAGTAGAAATGCCTTCTGGTGTCATCTTCTTTCTTCCAGGGAAGGGAAAATGTACAACTCCTGCACTGCAAATATTGCACGGACCCAGGAGAAGACGGTGGCCTGGTACAGCCTGTCTGGCCTGGATGACAAAACTGTGTTGTTCATTCTTAAAACCTCACCACCCTTATAAAATTCTTATGTACAGAAGACACTGAATTCTTATGAATCATATCAAAATGAAAACTTTCAGTCCCAGGCTAAGAGGTCTGGATTTGCATCAGTGATGTAGGTACAGTACACAGTAACTTAGGGTCTATCCAGAAGTTCTCTGTACTGCAGGGTGGCACCCTTAACTCACGGTAATTCTGTTCCAATATTGCCAGTATTTCAAATAAAACCTGAAATATGTGAAAGCAGCATTCACTGTGTGCCCAGGAGAAATCCAGAAAAAGGGAGAATGACAGAGAACTCAATTCCCATCAGGTGGTGATGGAGACAACACAATACAATGTTGAACTGACTCCGAAGGGAATTTACCTGCTGCTCAATCAGAATGTTTTCAAATTCAGCTTAGTCTGACCCCAAAGAACAGTCACCAAAAGAACCCAAAATCAATTTGACAAAAGTGAAATCTTGAAAGTTTCAATTTTGCACAAGCACACTTTTCACTGATGAGTTTTATTATCTTCTACTGAAAACTCTTCGCTGGCTCTGCTTTGCCATGGCAGGCTCACAGATAAATGTACAAGTAAGCTGTGAGTGAGCCTTTGTCAGGTCCCCTTCAGCTGTGTGGCTTCCTTCAGTTCAAAAGGGAAGAGGCTGTGTTCTGGAGCCAAAATGCAAGTTTTTTTCTCAAGACTTCATGTGCATACAAACCATACCTTAAACATACACATTTCATATGTATTTTATGCCTGAATGCTTCAAGACAAACAAAAAAGACTATTCCAGAAACAGCTTAAAATGTGAGAATTATTTAAGAAACTTATAAGAAACCCAGAAAGATCATGAAAACTAAATTCATTAACTTGTCATCAAATTTATTAATGCTGTGAAGGCGAAAAGCTGTGGAATAAAGAACCTTACCAACACTACAAAACATATCTTAAAGGAAATCACTTCAGACTGATCTGTCTACTGCACTTAGCTGTGAGAAGACACAGTAGTGGTAAACAGCTGTAAAACGGATTTTCTGGAGGGCTGCTGGGTTGGGTTTGTGTTTGGAGGTTTTGTGCAGTAAGTGTTACAACCCTCCAGATTTTACAAACTTGAGATGTTCTTGTCACAGAGCTGCTGTGGGATCTGAGGAGAAATTGCCCTGTTTACAGTTGGAAACTGAATTGCTGAGACATTTAATCCTTGAAAGGAAGTAACTAATGAAACCAACAAACTCCAGCAAACTCCTGCATAAACAAACACAACAGAAGCAAAAACCACAGCAGCAGTTTGACAGAAATGCTGCTGCACAAGTTCAATGAGCTTGACTTAAGGAAAATTTCTTCTAGGAAACAGATATTTAAGGCCACCATAAAATATTTTTTTATTCTGTTAAAAATACTGTAGAGGGGAAAAAAAAGTGAGGGATATGAACCATTCCTCTGCCTTGTCTTCATTTTCAAACTTCTACATCATTAAATTGATCAGACAACAGTTTGGAGAGTAAAAGAGGATGGAATTATACCAAAATCTGGTCTTTTCAAGAGGAACAGGATATAGAGAGTGCATCTATTTGTACCTTGTCTATCATGTCCGGTCTGTTCGTAGCTGCCAAAATTGTCACGTCCTTCAGCTGTTCTATCCCATCCATTTCCGTCAGCAACTGAGCCAAGACACGGTCTGCTACATTTCCAGCACCTGAAGAGCTGATTTACAGGGGAAAAAAAGTCACAGCATTAGCTTTCCCTTCCTAGAAACTGGAGAAAGGAAAAGATATGCTGTTCTTTTCAATTCACAGGAATGCATCTTTTTGCCTTAATTCTTCACAATATTTATTTTCACCTTCAATCTCTGAAACAGTATCAGTGATATGAAGTGAGTAAAATCAAACCAGCAAATTTGACTTCCCTAGGTTTTCTTGGTATTCAGCAAAGCAACTGAGATTCAGGGTTTTTTTTACTTATTGCCCTGCTATGGAGGTTGTAAAGAACTTAGCACAATGTGGATATCTGGAATAAACATTTTTAGGAAAACTGAATTCTTGCAGCTTCTTTACTAGTCAGACAAACTTTCATTTCTAGCATCACCCAAGTGAGAGCTTACACTGCCCTATGCAGTACAAAAAATTAGGCAGTTGTGATTTGCAGAGTTGCTCTACATTTTTATGTTCTCTCCATCACTTCAGAATAAATTGAGTGTTGATCAACTGCCTCATAATAGCATTGTCAGTCCTTTAACTCAGCTCATTTTCCAGATACCAGGAAAAAAACCCAACACTGAAAAAAATGAAAACTCCAGTTTTCAAATCACCAATATGTGAAAAACCTTAGCAGACAAGCATAAAGTATTCCCTCTGCTGAGAAGGGGCAAGGAAACTGAAGCAGGCTAGGGACGGCAGCTGAAGATTGCACCAAAAATGTGAGTTTTATCCTCCTTTGCCAGAAACTGGGAATTCTGCTCTTGGCACACACCAAAACCTTGCTGTTTCCAATACAACCTTCCCCTTTGGATGGCAAGGACACACTTCCATCATCTTTCACCAATGGGGCTGCTCTTCCAGGGCTATTCCCTGCTCTGCTGCACACGGGAAGGTTTCACTTCTGTACCCTTAAATAGGCTCTTTTCAATACAAATTAAAAAAATTCATTTCTCCAGTTCTTCTGGATCCCTATAAACTAAGAAGCAAAAAGAAGTCTGATACTTAGACCAAGACCAAATCTACAGAGGATTAAGATAACTCTTAAATCTCAAAGTGTTTAAAGCTCTTTTCCAAAAGTTCTCTTAAATTTTTACACAGATATACAGGCACCTCCACACACAGAGAAGTGCAACACAGTCATCGTGACAAATGCTAGTTTCCAAATATAAATATATTAAATATATTAAAATGTAAGTGCTCCAATTATTTCCATCAGATAGAGAATGCACAAATACAGTTGTACAGTTATTATACACATATATTGCTGCAGCACTGCCACCCACCACCAGCCTGCCTGCGACCACAGCGATGTCCCAGAGCCACAGCAACAGTAATGTCTCCATCCCTGTTGTACAGCTCTCCTCCAAATAAATTCCCCAACTTTCCTATCCTACAACTGGTTCTGCAATTTTACAGTGCAAAACAGTTAACTTATCACACCCAGTCTGGAAAACATCTTTAAGGAGCTATAATAAATGTTGGCTAAGAGAGTAAAATATTAAAGTTGCTAAGAAATATTAGAGGAGGGACTTGGGTTAGCTGCTTGTCAGCTTTTGGGGTTTCTGCAGCCACAATGGAAATTCCCAAGCCATATCTGAGCATTTCTAACATACCCATGGGTCACAGTCCCACTGACTTATAGAAGGCTGAGTGTGATAAAACACTTCAGGTGTTGGATGTGGATAGCAAATGCTTTTGGAAGGACACACAGCTTAAAGGAAATGAAAAGCAACTTTGTAACATTAGCTAGTCTCAGTAGGGATCCAGGCCTCCCATCTTGCATGAGTTTCAATTTTACTCCACTTTATACCAAATAGACTGAGCACAAGAAAATGCTAAGCAAAGGAAAAAATAATTGTAAAACTGGGACCAAAATGTTACCGTTATATAAAATGATCTGAAGCTGGAAGACTTTGGAGGAGATGCTAAATTTTTCTCTGTTTCCTTTAAAAAAAAAAAGTTCTAGAGAGAGGTGGCTAGAACGGATATTACATCTTTCCCCAATATAAACATTTCTCTTACAAGCTTCAGACTGCAAAAAAAAAAAACCCACAACACATTAAAGAAGTGTTTATTCTAAAGAAAATCCTCACGGGGGAATGCACATTGCAAGGACTTTCATGCAATTAGGGCATCATCAGAAAACTGCAGTTAGGCAATCACAGATGGTATAACACAGCTCCAACAATGAGGGCTTCCAGGACATTATTAGGGGCTTTATTATCATCTCTTAAAAGTGAAGTAAATAATTTTAAGTCCATGCACGCAAAAAAAAATCAATAACAAAAGCAGTATCAAGTGAGGAGGTGCCTGGGTCCTACGACACCACGGATTTCTAATGTCAGTGCATTTATTTACATAGTTCACTAAGCTATCACACGCTGCACCATTTTAGCACAGTCTACACTAAATTAGCTTTTGGCTTAACAGGACACCCTATAAAAATCCCAGGCAGGCACAGGGAGAGATCTCTTCCCCAGCTGCTTGGAGCTGCCTCAGAGCCACGGCGAGCTGCGAGAGCCCCGGTGCTGCCTGAGCTGTTAATTCCAGGGGTGACACGCAAGGATGCGATTTTCCATTTTCCCATGGTTTCCCAGCAAGGCTTCCAAATTAACACAGGCAGCGTTCATTAAGGCCGCCCGGAGTTTTGACGCAAACAGCAGCCAGAGAAACAAACCGTGATTAACCCTCCAGTCCCACGGAGGCACTGCCAAAACCAACTTCCAGCCAAGGGGCTGCCTGGGCCCCCCCTGCCTCCACCTGACCTCCACACGTTGATGTCATCATCACGACTGCCTGGAAATGGCCTCCGAAGGCACGTCCTGGTACAAACTAATTTCCTGTCAACACGCTGCCTGCAAATCCAGGCAGCCAGAGCTAAGCCCCTCACATAATCCACGCAGGGCCATGTGTGTGCACGGGTGTGTGCACGCAGGGGCTGTGCCCCAACCAGAAATGCCTTCAAAATAAAAAACGTGTGAGCAAAGAGGAGCCTACCTGAGAATTTCAAGTAACTGCTTGTGTTGCCCTAATGAAATACATTAGGCTATGTGTTATTTTAATTTTTTGCCAACCCCACTTTATTTACAATCCTCAATGAAGTTTTTAAAGGTAGAGGAGGTCATTACATCATTTAGAGACAGAAATCCTCCTCTATGTGATATTCCAGCTAATCCTGCAAGTGTTTCACCAGTCTCAGATGAAGCACAAGTGCACTCCTGCACAGGCACTCAGCTTGACCATCAGAGAAGATTCCTGAAGGCTATCAGGTAAAACTATCCACGACGAATATGAAAAACAAATCTGCTCTTGGTATTTTATGTTGGCTAAAAGCATTCCCTATACACACTTTGGCAGGATAAATCATGTATTCTACAGTTTACAAAATACTCACAATTCATCTGAATTAATTCTGCTTTTGTCTGATAGACCTGAGACATCAAGAGCACCAGCTCCAAAATCAATACAGCAGGAGAGGGCTCTCCACAACTTTTATTTCTGTCTCCTCTGGCTTTATCCAATGACCGTTCAAGCCAGCTGGATTCATGTATCAGTGGGCACTGAAATTTCCCCCTGGACACCTTAAACCACTCTCATACTTCTTCCAGGGGATATAAAAGCAACCACAACTCCATCCTATCACTGCACCAAGGAGTACATACAGTCCGCTAGCTTTTACAGATCTTCCAGCCAAGAAGATTTTGTTTCCAGACATAACCAGATGTACGGAATCACATTTAAATCTGTTACCCTTCCTGCTATAGGCATTTTTTTGACAGCTAATTCTTGTTTTGTACATTTTTACTTATTTAATTTCCTTTTCTTTCCCCCTCCACCCTTTTTCTAACAGATTTTTTAATATTTGAAAACTAAAAACAGTCCGAGAATGCAGTCACTGCGGTTTCACCCCACGATGAAATTTGGTAAGCATCACCACTGCGAGCTAAAGCAAACATACATTTGCATCATCTGACCATCTAGAACACTTCTGAAAAAATACTCATTTCACTGGCTTTCCAATACCAGACACCATTTTCGCTGAAAAATGTATTTAAGTCTGCACCACCACTTAAATCTCATAAAGGAGAACCAGTGACTCTCCATCCCACCACTGACTTCAGTGGCACTGTCTGAACACCTTGCCTTCACAATCAGGACCTTAATTTAATTACACTGCTAAACTGTAGACGTGGAAATGCAGGAAATCTTCACACAATAACATTTTGAGAGCTGTTAAAATCACAGCCACTGCGAAGCTGCAAAAGCAGGAGAAGTCTGGGAGGACCCCTCTCCTGCACAGCTGACCCTACCTCAGGCAGAGCTGTGAGGTCAAAGAGGCAGACCTCAGGAGAATTATCCAGGATAAATTACCGCAGACGGATTAATCCCCACATATCTGAAATCTATGATGCAGGGTTTGTGAGAAGGGAGTCAAACCCACCTTCTCTTCCAAAACATCCCATCAGGCAAGATTTACATATGGAAAAAAACTGACTTTATTATTTTTCCCCCCCAAACAAAAGAATTGCAATCATACTCAAAACTTATAGGTTATAAAAATACTTGTGGACATGGTATCATCTCAAATAACCCTTTCACTGAAACCCCTGGAAATAATTTCATATCAAAACAAATGTAAAACTCATTGACATGACAAAATGCTCAGTATCAAAAAAATTTGGACAGGTTGAAATAGACCTTCCTGGCAGGACTCTCTACCTCTCCGTGAACTACGGAGGTAAAAGGTTCCTGAAATACAGAAGCCCCCTGCCAGCAGACTCCCACGCGAGAGCCGCCTCGCTCGCACAGCCTGAAGGATTTTTATTGAGTCTGACATTTCTGTCAGGGCTTTGCAGGGGGAACCTGTCAGCAAGGAGCACTTGCCAAGCCCGGCTTTTCAATCCGGCTGCCGTGATCGTAATTAACTGTCACACTCTTTTATTGCCCTCCCTCACGAGCTCGGGTGAAATACGGCTTTGGCAGGTTAAAGTTTTCCAGAGCATCTGAAAAAATAAAAAATTCAAATAATCTACTCCAATAGCATTACCAGAAAGACAGTGACTGCAGGATGGTCCCAGATATCAAATTTCATGCAAAAATTCCATCACTGGGGTATTTGTCCAGCAGAATGGACACTGCCATGCCAGTCAGGAAAAGCAGGCTTGTCCAATATTAAAACACGGGGCCAAATTTACTTCTGTGAATGTTGTATCACGTGAATGGCACAACTTCAATGACTGTTATTCAGACCACTACAGATACCACAGGCTTGGATGTTATTAAAGTCTAAGATACACAGCATGCAAACCTTTTATACTATCACCTATATAGTTTCGCTATTCATTAAAAAAAAAACCAAAACCCAAACTACACCAGTACACAAGCCACTTCAGTGCTCAGAAATAAAAGCATTCCCCATGGCAGGGAATTTTCCTGCGTCTGTGATCAGAAAAACCCTGCAAGAAGACGATCCTAAACCCTTCCCTCCATCAGCACCCTACAATTGGATTCTGTACGCACCTGTATCAACTATTACCCACTATATTGTTTCATATCTTCCCTGTTTTCTCAAGCACAAAATTCAAGTACCACAGAAGGAAAATATCCAGAGGAAACCTAGGCAAAGTCTGGGAAATTCAGTCTGGGTAGAATATTTATCTTCATGGTCACCTCCACGCCAAAATGATGTTTTGCCAACTGTCCATTCGCTGATTAAATGCCGTTCATGTAATTTGGTTTTGAAGGAATTAGAAGAGCACAGAAAAATAAAATAACTCCAAGTACTCCTTAAGTGGCCTCCAGCTTGCAAGCAAGCATTCCTAAAAAGATGATGAGCTTTGTGAAAACAGGAAACAGTGCTCAGCTGTCAGCAGGTGACTTTGAAACAAATGGCCTGTAGACAGCTGCAGACACATCCTAATTATCCTTCACGCTTCTGTAAGCAGCCTCTTCCACTTGCCTAAATTTCTCATTATTGCAGCTTCCAAAAGTTAATGAAGTAGGCCCAGAAAAATGAAACACAGTGAAAGGAGAGAAAAGGAGGAAAGGAGCCAGTTTGAGACAGGTTTGGAATCAACAGGCTTTCTTCCAGAGGGCTTTCCCCAAGCCCATCTCCAAATCCTTGAGCGCCTAGGTAGTGATCCATTGCCCGTTTCCATCTGCTTGCAACTAATTCCAGATGCACATGCATGAAATATGGGCATTAGCCCACACTTCTAGCTGGCCCTGGCACTGTCTGGCTGACACAGGAAGAACACTAACATCACGAGTTCTCTTATTCTGCTAACACTGATGTTGCCTTAAAAAAAAAGGCAATAAAACAAAAAAAAAAAAACAAGCCCAAACCAAGCACACACCTGATGCCCAGTAAATTTCCCACTTCCTTTCATTCTGTTTTTCTCAGCATTTCTCCTCTGTGCATTCCTGGAAGTTAATCAAGTTTAAATCTGTAATCAATCATGTCTACCAGGAAAGCAAACACAGTTTAAGTTGGAAGTATTATAGATCTTAAAGTAACTAACTAGACCGGATTTCTTTCATTACAATAATATTTATGTATAATAGGTTCACTGTTTATAAATTTTAGTTACAATTATGTTCCTCCTGCATATCATTAAAATGATGTCTTCAAGAAAAGCAGTTTTGTATCCAGTCCTGCTTTCACTGATGTCAATGAAAGTCTCTATTGACTTCAAATTATCTGAATTATAATGCTGGCTGAGAAGTTACAAATTATTTGGGTTTGTAAACAAAAAGGAAGAAACACATTGTGATAAAGGATTCTTGATAGCCAAAAGCACTAACAAGTTTAGTTTAAAATTAAAGGGACTGCAGACATTTATTGTATACACACACAAACTATGGGTAATGCTATTTGTTAAAATTACTCTTCCTAAACCAATTACAAGCTTTACTGTACAATAAAAGTGTTTCAAAACTTTCTTCTTTCACCACTTCTTGCTAGGCCTAAAATAAAAAGCTGCCACTAGGCATGCAGCTTTTTTCCCCAGACAATATTTGTTTGCATACCAAATTCCAAAACTTTAAAGAATTCATACAGCAGTCACAAAAGTTTTGAATGCCTCAGTTCTCCATCATGTGCAAACACAGCTCAGATATTGCAGGGAATCAGCTGATGTTCCCCAATTCAGGGGCACCAGCGCCAACAGAGGCCAGAAACACAAAGTTCTTTATCTGAGCTGAACAAGAACTGGGTTCCTCACAACAATCATGGTAGAGGGAAACTCCATTTCTTCCAGGGGTACTTTGTTCATGTTCTTCTGTCTTTGCATGAGAAACATTAGGGGGACAATACCTCCTCCAGCTTCACTACTGCTCATTTACCCTGTGCAAGGTGGATTCCTGCCAACAACCTGTATCCTATCTACTGTCACTTTGCTGTATCCCTGCAGGGTCCAGCCCGTGGGTTTCATTACTGGATGCATCACAGAGGCTGCCCACTGCACCAGGGAATTTGCACAGGCACTAAAATACAATGATAACTTCAAGTGTAGAGGATAAATAAGTATGAGCTAAAATATTCCAGAAAGATACCTTGGTTTAAAAAGAGAAGATTTATCACTGTCCCTGTTCAAGGCAGAGGTGGCACAGTACAGAAGAGAAGCTGATGTACCTCACAGCTGCTTCTAAAAGCTCGAGAGCCTCAAAAGTTAAGACTGCAAAGATTTTAATACCTAAAGTGAAAACAGTGTGTCTTTCAGTGGTTCTGACTATTTAAAAAAATTATGGCTTAGGAATCTATCTGTCCTCCCCCCAGCATACAGGATAACATATTTTCCCCAAAAAAAGCATCATCATGTTGTAGTTTAAGGGAATTAGTACGATAGACCCTTCACTTTGTCACTTCTGCCCTCACTCTGAAAAGGTTAGCAACATTCATCTACCAACTTTTAGCCTCCACAAGGTACTGATTTTGTCCCTGGTCTTTCTTTTTTTTTTCCCCCTTGGAAAATGGAATTTATCAGTGTCTTTTACAGCAGTCTACAGCATTTCCCCATCCTACATTATAGAGACTTGCAGTTAAAGGGGAAATGCTTTGCTTCTGAAAAACAAGAAAAGGATGTCTCTTGCCCAAAAATCCTAAAAATCCTACTTATATAAACAATGTCCCATTTCCAAAGCACGGAGATTTCTGAAGTTCAGCAAACAGACTGTCTGCGCTGCATTTACACAGACCCACATCCATTCATCACTTTCAAGTCTAATTACCAAGCCATTTCCCTCTTGGCAACCCCTAATGGCCAGAAGAATTAGGTTTTACATGGTCAGGATACTGAGGGTAACAAATACCCATAACTCTCCGCAGCTGTGCAATTTGTAAAGCCTCCCAAGCTTTGTGCAAGCACAGGATTACTTTCAGGCAAACTTTCCTGCTCACACTGCTGTATCTGAACCAGTTCTGCTTCAGTGCCATCTGTCCTACTAAAAGTCGTAACAGCATCTTTCAAAAGTATGGAGAAAAAAAAGAAAAAGTTGTAATCTGCTTGTGAAAGCAAATGCTAATTAGAACCATGAAGAAGTGGAAAAGGCTCCATGCATCCCATGGTTCACCTCTCCTGGTGCACGACTGCAGAAGTTTTTCCTTTCTCAATCATTTCTCCTCTTCAAACCTCACTGTGACACCTCTAACTTTCTACCATCTTTTCTGCTGCAGGTTTATCATTTGTTCTTTAGAGTCAGTCATGGTGAATGCCTCCCTTTTCCTCTACAGTCAGGCCACTGAGCCACTAATTCTTCATTTTCAATTCTCTCTAAACTTACTCTAACATCTCAACATAAATCAGAAAGAGATGGAAAAATCCTCCATGAGCATTAGAAGCTCAGAATAACAGAACAAAATGCAGAAATGAATACAGCCCAAAGTATCTTGGTCTTCACTACCACACTGGAAACTCAAATCCATTCAGAATCACCCTCTCAACTTCTTGCATCAAGGATAATCAGATCTTTTTCTCAAGCAATTGCCCCTTACATTGAACTATTTTTCTGCAGAGCTGCAGGATTGTATTTTCATAAACTGTCTTCAACACTGGTATGTACCCAGCCCACATTCTTAATTCCTTGATTAATACGTATTAGTGGGTTGCCTACACGCAAAATAGGGAGGTTGTGGACAGACAAGAAAAAAAAACCAGGAGCTTCGTTTGTATTGATAAAACATATGGAACTTCTAAGCTGGTGGGATAAGATAGTCTTTTCCAAATAATACATTTTGACAAGAAACAAGGTCAATTAATATAACTTTTGCTGACTTCAAAGTATTATCTGTTCTAACTAATAAACACACATTTTGTAAAACAAAACTGCTACATGATACAGTTACATTAGGTAGCGTGTTAGATGTATTACAATTATGGATTGAATTATGGCTTGGGAATGTGTAATAAATAAATCACTGTGGCATAACTGAGTGCAGCCACAGTGTTTGCCATGGAGTAATAGCTTGTGCAGTGACAGAATCCACTCCATGATGCAAAGGAGACATTGTAATGAATAGTCCAAACAAGAAAATTCCTCAGTTTTCTTGATCTACCTGCACAATCATTAATTACAAAGGCTGTTAGCTCATATGTGCCTGCTGCTGAGAAGGGATAGTTTCATGATGTCTACAGAAGGTTGGGAGCAACACATTTGTGTTTTAAACCCACAAGCTTTAGTCAAATCTAAATAATGGGTTAATGAATACTTGGCAAGGTGCTTTGAAGAACAAAAGCATTTAGTGATTTACTCAAGGTTATTTCACACCTGTATTTCTGATCAGAATTATATGTAAAATTACTTTCAAACTTAACAGTTTCAGCTTCTCTGTGTCTCTGGACATGTCCTGGTAGGATCAGGAGAGATTGCTGACCCAGGAGATATGGAATGTGGCACATTGTGCACAAAGCCCACAGCATCCTAACAAGGATTTAAACCAAGAGGAAAAACCTCTTACAGAGCTGTATCACAGACTGTTTTTCACTGCCAGGGCAAAGAAAATTAATTCAGCCAACAGAGGGAATGGGGAGACAATATAAACAGGTGTTTCCTTGAAAACTTCAGCATGGTCAGTAATAGAACAGGAAATGGATCTCCAGAGGCCACAAATTGTTAGCATCTCTAGTGCATTTGCAAATTCCTACTGTGCAAAGTCAGCCTGTAAAAAAGGGCCATTTCTAGTATGTGCCTTGTCTGGTTTCCTACACCATTTAATTTCAGATGAATTTTATGAGAACTCTGCTACATATTTTACCTCCCATCTGGTTCAGATTTGACAATGAAATATTTGTGTGTCCCACCCTGTTCTTTTTAAAGCTCCAAAACCAGATGTCTCCAGCACAACACGACTGCAGCAGATCACACCACATTCTTCAGCAAGCTGTGCCAGGCCTACTACCCCCCACAGATAGTCCCAGGTAGGGTAAAATCAGGTTGTTTACTCCCTAAAAGACTAAAGCAAACAAACAAACAAACTCAACACCTCCAGGGCACTGTGTGAAAAGGCTGTTTAAAATGTGTTATGGCTTAATCTTCCAAGAGGTTTGATCTTGATGAAGTGCTGGTTCTGAAAGCTAAACACATTAACAATTGCAGCAGGGGATGGTTTTTTTTCCCCTCCACTGGCTTGATTCAAGCAAACAACTTTGCAATTTCTCTGGTGTAATAAGCAGGCAGGTGTTTCAGTGCATACCACTTCTAGGAAGCTCACAAATTTCACAGCTGCATATATTTCATGTGAGAAGGATGCTGAGGAAAACATCTGCGATCAGATTTTGCATTTTCAACAGCAAGAACGTTCATTTCTTAGCAGCTTCACAGGGCAGCTCTATGCTACACATGATGCCACTCCTATGACACAAATAATTTATTTGTGTCACTGAAACATCAAAACGACACCTGTTATCCTTTTCTGAAGATATAAATGCCCTTCTTACAATACAAAGGAATGTGTAAGGATGTTGAAGAAGCTTTTTTCCCAGAAAAACGTTGAAGTTTTGATGCACCTTTAAACTGGACAAATACTTTCTAATGCACCAATTTGGTAGCTTTTCACGCAAAATAAAACAGGATAAAAGTATTTACTGCAACAGCAAGTAGCAGTTTTAACATTTATAAGAAGGTATCCCCCAAGAAAGTCTACTTACAAAGCCTGTCAAGTCTTAAATGCTGTAGTAGCAACTAAAAACTGCAATAATCCTACTTCAGACACGAGCTAAACATCTCTTGGAATCATCACAAAGCAGGATATTAAAAAAAAATACTACTAGCTGTTTGCACAATAATCCCTTCTTAATGTCACACATGAAAAGGCACAAATGTTCCCAAATCTTTTCATGAAGTTTTTTCCAGCAAAATGTTTAAATGTAGGTGTAAATTGATGTATATGAGTAGTCTCCTTGGAAATTTGTGTTATGTAGCTTATGATCATATTGTTTGCTTGATGGAGACACCAAATTAGGCCAGTGCAACAACCCTGGGAAAAGAAAGGAGTTAAGTTACTGGAAATAAAAGGTAAAACCACAGAAAAGAGCCAAAGAGCATGAGAACCAGTAGAATCATTCAGGCTAATGAGATGAGAAAGGAGGAACTCCACCAGCTTACCTGTTTATGCCAAGTTAAATAGGCTTGAGTAAAAGTCACACGTTACCCTTCTGTATAAAGAATGAATATATTTAATAAAATAATTCTAGAAAGGTAAATAAACTTGTGATTGTACAGTGTAACAGTAATTTATCAGGAAATAATGTCTGTTATTTTTGTAACAGGATTACTTACTTTCCCCTTTCAACTGCCAAGGCATCTATTTCATCAAAGAAAAGAATTGAAGGAGACACTGCTCTGGCTTTCCTGAAGATCTACAAAAAAACAACAATGAAACACCCAGTTTTAAGGGGTTTTACAGTATACTATCATCCCCTGCACATCTCAAGAGCTGCAGAGCTTCACATAAAAGACATCAGCCCTGTCTTGTTTTGGGTTGGTTTTACTTTAAAACAGATTTTTAGAAGTTTTTCATGATACAGGCTTGCAGTAAAAGCTGCTACAGGATCCCGAATTTGACATGTATCACTAGGCTGATGCAGGAGAAAGCTAAATATCCCTGCTGCTTCACTTTTTTCTTTTCTTTTTTAAACTTAACACCAGAGGGAGTTTTTCAGGAAGTTTAAAGGTACCTCATAAGCAGAGAAGAATATGAAAGCCAAGAAAGCTTAGCATCTAACATTATCCATAGTTTGCCCTTTCTCACCTCTCTCACTGCTCGTTCAGACTCACCAAGGTATTTATTCATCAACTCAGGCCCCTGAAAAATAGAAAATTAAAAAGCATGATACATTTGTACACAAAATGACTGAGACCATCTGCCAGTGCTACACTGGTCATGCTCTGTTACAAAAAGTTCTAAGATTTTGTCATTTGTAAGTCTTATAGGTGCATTTTTACTTACCCTCTACCTGCACCAAGCCTTCTCCATTTATTTTAGTACCTATGCATGTTGGTAAATCCTCTCATCTTAATACTTTCCCAGTACCTTCAGGAGAAATTGAATTAACCAAAAAAATAAATGCTTGAGGGTTCTTAGAAGTGCTCAACAACAGCACCAAGGGGCTGCAAATCAGCCAGAAGGACAAATCACAGTAAAGCACTTACTTGCAGTCTCAACATGCATCCTGTCCAACCAAGCACCACAACAGTGACTTAAACCAATGTTTAACAGCACTTCTTTGAACTTGGCACTCTGCAGGTGAAGCAAGAAGCTCCACAGCAGCACACCTGAAACCCATCCCTAGCAAGGAAGCTGTTCAGTGTCTGAGCACATTCACATTCCTGCTCCTCTGCCAAGGCTGCCAAGCAGGATTACGAGTGCCAGCTGCTGTGGTGCCTGTTTATCTGCACAGTCCTGTCCACCAGGAACAGACTGGAGACCACAAAGTCAGCACTGGAGTCTTGAGCAAGTACTTACAATTATGAAAAGTAAAACAATGTCAAATTCTCAGAGTATTTTCTGTTCTGCTATATCCTGTAGGATAGGCTGCTTAAATAATGCTTCCTTAACGGGCCTCAGCGTCTCCTGGGATTGGTAATGTCTCATTGACTTCAGCCTGGTTTGCATCAACATTGACCTGCAGTCATAACCAAGGATGATTATCTGCTGCCCTGAGCAAAAAGAGCCAGTGGCTTCAATCCATTTTCCAGGGAACAACAGGTGTCCTTGTAATTTCCCCAGCAGAAACAACATCCATCCTTCACAGTCAGAAAGCTGACCCACCTTCTCCCAGCTGCGGGTACCTTCAGGTAACACTCAGCCCAGAGCACAAGGCAGCTTTAAACAGCAGGTATGTCACAATTAAGAATGTGTGGCAGACACACATTTATGCACTGGCAGTGACAGAGCCCCTGTTACAACCCCATTTTGAACAGGACCATCTGGACTTTGTTCCCAGGTTGGTGAATGGAACACAGATTCATCACTCTAAAAATGCAGCACACTGGTTTTTGCAGTCTCCCCTCTCCATGCTCATTTTCATTGCTGCAGTAACAGTTAATGCACTGACTTTACCTTGACACTGGAAAACACCTGTGCTAATGTGGGGGGAAAAAACATATCCTCTGAAAAGCAAAGCACAAGTTATCTGATATCAGCAAAGCATACAGGCATAGCCACAATTTTAATTCACTTATTTTCCAAGAGTTGTCCATTATCCAAGGGACCAGGTGAGACAGTGCAGCAGTCAGACCTAGAGCACCACACAGGCCACAGCCACAGTATAAGGGTTGATAGTGCCAGCACTGTGTGCCTTGCCTGTAGGAAAGGTAAATGATCCAATTAGCACTGTTTCCTTTCAGCAACATCCACCCTTAAAGCAACTGCTGTGGTAGCTAAAGTGTCAGCTGGAGGCCTCCAATGACTGCAAAACTGAAGTCTGGTGGGTACTTGCATGGAAACAATTATTCAGACACAAAACCAAGGAATGCAGGAAAGACAGAAGGCAAAAACAAGGTGAGAGAGAGAAACTCAGTGCCTTTTGCTGCTACTGACACTGCCCATGAGGGGCGTGCAGCAGTCAGTGAGGAACAGGCTGCAGCTCCAACACAGCCCAGCTGATCCGGGCCCTCGCCATTCATCATGTTCAGGGCAGATGAGGAATCCAATGGCAGAGCCCTGACAAATCCTAAATGATCAAGAGCAGAGTCCTCTCTTTCCATTCAGCTCCCTGTTACACTGAGAAACTGCTGCAGACTCTACCCACAATTATAGATTTCTCTCACTAACTTTTCCTTGGAGCCTGTGGACCTTCTCTTTCATGCCCTTATTCCCATAAGTAATCTTCACTCACATCAGTATTACCATGGAAACCAACATCACACACTTCAGTGCCAACGGCGTGCTCCTCTCCTATGACCCAACATCAAACAGCCTGACATTTTCTTTTGTCTCAGCAAAAAAAACCCAAAAAAAACAACTTAAACCCAAAACTGCTCTATTTGAGCTTTAAGGTACAATATAATTTCAGATGCTTGGAGTTTTATTTTTAATTAAGCATTAAAATATGATGAAGGCAACATCAAAGCAATAAATACCGTTTAAAATGTTTCCAAAGAGAATTATTTTGAATGCAGCTTTTTGCTGTAAGCTTCGACATGAAGTTTTTCTCCATTTTTCTCTCCATTAAGCAGCAACTGCAGGTGAAAGACCACTACATGTTAATGACCTGTGCCTCTTTGTGGAGAACTTTCATGAAAATTGATTTGGAAGTCTTTTAGTTCACCACTCATGAGAGATACCAGAACTGCATTTGAGTGTCACGGTTTTTATTGCGAGCAGCTCAGAATCCTTATTATACATGGCAAGAAAGGAAAAGGCTCCAAAGTAAGACAAAGCACACACAGAAGAGGAGGAATCGCTGTACAATTCATCTCATACAAACACTGAAAACCACAACACAAAAACTAGAAATGTTCAAAGCAGTTGGAGGTAGGAACTGAACTGGGTGAACTCTGGTCCCACCTGAGCTGTCCCTGTCTGCACCTGTGCTGTCCTTTAGCTCAGACTGATGGCAGTTCTTATTTGAAAAATAAATCCGCAGGACAGGCACTCTACAGGCCACCACAAAGTCACCTGCTGGCAGCAGACACAGCTTCTCATCTTCCCAAAGCTCATCTTTAGCAGGCTTTCTTTGGAGGCCACTGAAGAAATAGCAGGAGGGATTTTATTTTGTATTTCAGTGCTTTTCTAACTGCTTTAAAAATCAAACAACATGAGCTTGACTTAATCAGCAAGCTGACGTTTGTTGAAAGATCATTTCTGGCCCAGGGGTGAGCATAAGGATTCTTTTTAAAGCTTTTTGTAGCTGTTGATACACTGACCAAGAGGTGCTACTAACAAATGGGCTAGTTTAATGCTGCACAGCTCTGTTCTCATCTGCAACAAGTCTACTTCCATACAAACAGACGTGAAGAAATAAAACCTGTTTCTTGTGGTCATTTGCACAGTGACTCCAAAACCAGCAAAAGATTTGGAGCAGAAAATTGGCAGAAGTAGCTGCAGCTTAGCCATGCACATAAGTATTTGTGAGCTAGAATCCAGACTGACAGTAAAAAGTCTTCCAATTCAGGCCCGCTGGATACTGCTGAGGTTTTGTTATTCAGCCTCAAAGTAGAGAGAGTTTCCAGGCATGCTCTGCTTAAAGACTATTCCATTCCCATTTACGAGATATATCCCCTTGTATCATGAAACCTTCTACTTGCTTATGGTCTGGTGAATTTTAATTTATTTATTTTAATTAAAAATGAAAATTCCTTATATTTAAAATATTATCAGAATCAACTCTTGAAAGATTAACTGCGCAGAAGATAAAACCCCTGCATACATGCAGCAACATGAGATAAGCTTGTGTACACATGGTTTTGACAGAAGTCCTCAAAGTGTTTTTAAACTGCAAGAGGGACATCTGCTATCCCTGAAGTTAAAGAGTATCAGTCATTTTTCTGAGCAGGGCTTAAGACCACTTGCAGATTTTTTTCCACCACTTGGGTAGGAAATTTAGACAGTGACTTCTCTTACTTTTTTTTTTTTACTATTTTGACAATCAGGCAAGTTATGCACTTATGATTTCTGAGTCACATTGGCACAGCTCCAGATTTCTCCAGCATACAGCTCAGTCTAGACTCTCCAGAAATAGCGTGATAACCTCACATAGAGGTTCTGGGCTTTTACACAGACACATTAAACTATGTTAGCCACAGAGTACAATTCCTATGTTCTAAAAATCCAACTACGGAGTTTTATCACATCCAATAGATTATTACTCTAAATTATTACTACAAGATAATGCACAATTCCATCTTTGCCATATTCAAAGCAGAAATGATCAAACAGACATTAAAGTATCAGTCATAATTAATATTTGATTTTAAATGATGTCTCTAGAAACTGAGCTTCATACTGGGAATCTCAGAAAAGAACAAAAAAACAGGACGTGCCAACATTATTTTTCTACTGTTCACAATGTTTTCATAGGGTAACGTTCAGTGCCCACACACATCTGCATCTGAGTTAGACATTCACATTAACTGATTTGGACAGGCAGACATTTACCTCTAAGGTGCAACATGCTAATTTCTCTTAAGACTGCAGGAGAAGCTTAGACATCCAGCTCAGAGGAGCAAAGCTCGATCCCACCCCACCAATACAGCCTTCACAGAGTTAAAACCAGCATCTTTTTTTAGTCTTTCCAGTTTTGACACTGCAAGTGAGATAAAGTCATAGAATCACAGAATGGCCTGGGTTGGAAGAGTCCTTAAAGATCATTTAGTTCCAACCTCCTTGCCATGGGCAGGATCATCTTCCACCAGACCAGGCTGCTCAGAGCCTCATCCAACATGGCCTTGAAGAACTCCAGGGATGGGTAATCCACGACTTCTCTGGGCAACTTGTGCCTGTGCCTCACTATCCTCACAGTAAAGAATTTTTCATAGTCTATCTAATCTAAACCTACTCTGTTCCATTTTAAAACCATTCCCCCTCACCCTGTCACGACACGGTCTTGGAAAAAGCCGCTCTCTATCTTTCTTGTAAGCTCTGTTTAGGTTCTGGAAGGCCACAATTAGGTCATTCCTAAGCCCTGTCTTCTCCAGATTGAACAATACCAATTCTCTCAGCCTTATGCTCTATTCTAACAACACTGAAGAGACTCAGAAATTAGTTATTGAGTCTTTTGGCACTGTAATCTCCACGGCAAAATGCTATTCCATCCCTCCCACAGTCCAACCAAAGCACCACATGACTCAGGGTGGCTGCAGGGAAGCGAGTTAACAAGATAAACACCGAGACTTCCTTTATTTTAACAGTAAGGCTCTTTCTAAGGCAGAGGCTGTATGTGTGTGATTTGGTAATTGGTTACGCTGCATAGAAAAATATTTGCTCAGAAAACGCATTCTATTTGCTTGTTAAGAATAAAGCCTGCTTCTTCTCTTTCAGGGCTGGGTAAAGATTTAATCTGCATCACTCCCAGCACAAGGAAACCCCAGGCTGAGCACCGTGCACCATTTTAATCACTTCCTCTCCCTCTGCCCTGCATTCCAGAGGACCTTAAAAACTTGTTGACACCTGTCTGGGGTTTGAAAAACTTCAATTTCAGCAGGTGATTGTGGGCTCTACAGTATTTAAGGGGGCAAACTGGCAAAACCCCCAATCCTTGCAGTGAAGTTGCTACCAGCAGCATGGTCAGACTGCAAAAGCAACTGTAATACCCAATTTTCTTTACTGGCATGCCTCAGAATCCACTTGTTTGCCATTTGTCTTGACCAGCAAACTCCAGTGACAATCTTTTGAGGTTTCTTTACACAAGACAGAAGCCAGGATTTGCACTGCAGAATGAACTGACTGGAAACATTGAATTACACTCACTGCATGCACCAGTGCCTTCAGAGCGCCTTTGGCACCATCAGGGCAGGATTCACGTGGGATCAAAAATCACACAGCAAAACCACACAAAACTAGCCACCCCTGCTGCAAAACCTATTTGCTGAGACTTCACACCTCCAGCAACATCCCATTCCATCACTGCAAACTCGAAGAGAGAGAGAGAGAAACTAAGTGCTAATAAAAATTAAATTTGCAAAGTAATTGAGAAGGGACAAGGAAACAGAGACAGGGGATTACATTTAATCAATTTCTGCTTGCACATTCAGTTTTGGTAAGCTTATGGTAAGAATGGATGAATGATTTCTTTTTATTTTTAGTTGAGTAAAATATGCAGATAGCTTCAGGATTAAAAGAATTCTTCAAAGTATCTCAACTTTGTTATCCATTGTAAAAAATGTAAAATTTCAAAGAGAATTATTTTTACTATCCACTAATTAACTAATAAGTTACTGTAAATGTGTTACTGTGGATCTTTTCAGAAATTTTATCAAATGTTTGCCAAAGTTTCTCATAAAACCGCAATGCTTCTGCATTTATCATCTGAAATGTTTTGCTTGTAACTACTTACAGTCACCAAGCTTTCTTATTTCAGGCTTCTGCTCACTGAAATCCCCATCAAAAGGCTAAGCTATCTCCCCAAAACTCAGTGACAGTTCTTCACAAAGCAAAGCAGTCGACCTTTCCAAGCCTCATTAATCTGTTGGAGCTGCCACAGCCAAGAGCTGAAGGGAAAAGCAGAGGAAACTTCAATTGGAAAATATTTTGACATAATTGACCCAGATGACAAACTAAGCTTAAGCACATGTCAAGCACGGGGAGTGGTACAAAAGCATCGGCTGGGTGATACAGGAAGTTAAACCAAGCCAAGGTGAAGTCAGAGCCCTGGGAACAGTGTATATTTTTGTAATTACTGCTAATTGAAAAAAGAAAAGATTCCTTCAGCCCAAGCTCTTAAGTAACAGCAAATAAAAGGTCAGGAATATTTCCCTTTTTTTTTTTCTTTTAATATTTTTTTTTTAATCACACTGTAGTTGGAGGTTCTAACTAATGTTTTAAAGTTTTAGAACAGTATAGTTCACATCATCTGTACCAGTGGTTTGCTCAGTACTGACATCCTTAAACACTTCTTACTGTCACAGGTGGGTTTGGTTTTCTTTGTGTGGTGGGGTTTTTTTTCAAGTATTGCTTCATCCTGTTTACAACAATTACTGTGTCTCACTTAGCTGAACTCCAAGAGATTTAACTTTTTAAAATTTAAGCTGGTTTTTGTCACCATCCCTAAGTGAGGTTTTGCTTTTCAACAGACAAATGTTAAAAAGCACTAAGCAGCAAGAGGAAAAGTGATGCTCCCAAAACCTTTACAAGCATATAGAAGTTACACAATTTTTCTTGCTATATATTTTATAAACTCAGGTAATCTGCTTGTTGGACAGAAAACAGAACTCCAAGTCCCCATGGATCAAACCATCACAGCTGGTTGATGGAGTTTATCTGGGTGGGTACCCTGATGGTGCCTCCTAGCCTGACAACTTAAGAGCAGACTCCAGTGTTCATTCTGAAATAGGTTAAAACCACAAAAAGCACAATGGCTTTCTTATTTGGTAGTAAAGTTAATGACCTAAATAGCACAATAATAGGAGGGGGAAAAATATTCCACAAGATTCTCTGCAAATTGCTTCCCAGAAAAGCAACAGAAAATCTGTAAGGGAAAGTAATACTCATTTGATTCTTAGCACAACACAATGACACAGGATTTCCTAAAAACAAAATAAACTAAGAAATTAAAAATCCAAGAGGGCAGTCATAACACATCTAAATAAACTAAGATGCAAGACAAATGCAGAGAGAATTATCTATGCCATACAGCAAGATAGGTGAACTTCCTCCAAAAATATTCTCATAATATCACCACAAAAATCTTACTAGTCTCATAAAAATATAGCTCAAAAAACCACCTAGTCAAAGCTGACCCTAAGTGCAGGAACTGTCAAAACAGTCCACAGAAATACCTACCACATAAATAGTCAAAAGAGGGAATACAGTCACAAAGGGTTTCATTTCCTTCCTGTTCAGTTTCAGAAAGCTAGATGACATCTAAAGCAAAAATGTCAGAGACAGGCTGTATATAACAGCAAGGTGTCATCAGCCTGGCAGAAGCTGGAAATTATAACCCCATCATATTCATATGGATAGGTCCAATACCTGTATATAAGGGGTTTTTCTTACTAGTACAAAAAAATGCATAAAACATATTTCAGAAGAAAATTACACACTTTGGAGAAAGCACAAAAGGATTGTGAAGAAGGACAAAAATGGAGAGAAGGCTGACTGAAATAAGTAGTCAGTCAGATCAAAAAATACTGTTAAGTCACGACTGATGTCCAGCCCTGCAGAATGAAGAAATTATCCTAATTCATTCCTTCATGCAGTCTTACACTCGCTTGTATCCATGACTGCAAAACACTGAAAAATCTCCAAGAAGCTGAGAACAATTCAGTTGCCTTTTCTGTAACAGAGGTTTGGGAGGGGGAAATAATCCAGATGACCACTCGAACTCTGAAAAGCCTCAATGCTACAAGAGATTCAGAAAAAGGGGTTGGCAGGAAGGAGCAGGAAGAGCCATCCCCTGGAAAGTAGTTGACAACCTCCTCCCCAGTAAATTTAGCAGATACATTGTATTAGAGACAAAGAAAGTCAAGAGAAGGAACAAAAATAAACGATTCCCCTTAGGAATTATACGCAAGATTGCTTTGTAAAACAAACCAACCAACAAGCTGCTTTGCTCTGGAAAAGCAAAAGGTCACCAATCTTGGTGAAAATACAGCTATAAAAAGGTTTTGGCCAAGTATCAAAGAGCATGTTTACAAAAGGGCCACATGCATTGTAACACTAACCATTCAAACCTCACAATAGATTTCAGGAGAGAACAGGATGCAACGTCAAACATCTGTTATCATGTTATTTTCTTCAGCTCCTCTGCCCAGAAATGACATCAAGACTCTGCCCATCTTCCAAACCTCACGAGAGGCCAGTCAGACGTGGGCCAGAGGCTGCCTTGTGACAGCTCGCCATGCCCAAGACAGATGGAAAGGTCACATTTTAACAGTTTGCTCATAACCCAGCTGAAACATCTCACTGACCAGTCAGCTGTCCAAAGTGCACAGACACATCTGGCAAACAAAGCCTTCCTGGAGGCAGGCTGGGGCTGGGGCAATACCTGCTGCACTGAAGCAGGACAGCCAACTCAGACAAGGACAGTACATTCAGCACTTGTGGGAGTTGGGACTTACTGTGCCCGTGGCTCTTAAATGTACTGTGCAGACACAATAGGTCCAGCCTTCCAAAATTCACTGGACCGAGCAAGTACTGCACGTAACAGAATCTATTCCCTCTCAGCCTTCAGACAAAGGGAGAGGCAGCATCCAGCAGCAGGCTCCAACAGCTAGAGCTGTGCCTCCTGCCTGCAGCCCCTGCTCCAGAAGGGCCCAAGAACCTCTACTCCCTGCACTGTCCCAAAAGAGTATCCTACAAGCTATACAGCAGACACTTTTCACCAGAATTACTTACTCGAAGCAGGAGAGACTGGGAGGAAAATGCAAGTCTGAAAAGTTAATTATCAAGAATCACACTTTCATTTCAAAATGCCTGATGTCAGTTCCAGGTATGGATATCCGAGACATAACGTAGAGAACGAAAAAATTAATAGGGCTAAAAGCAAGAAAAGAAAAATCCCCTCTCAAAAAAATCCCAACAAAACAAACCAAAACCTCACATATTCATCTACTTTGGATTTATTGCAGGAACAGTTGCAGTGGAAATTAATTCATGCCTGTTGTGCTTGAAAAAGTGCTACAGACGATGTTTAACACATTTAGTACATGATGGATGTTGCTTTTTTCTGTCCAGGAAACAAATGTGAAGTTAGAGAAAGCGGGCCATGTTCCCTTCCTGGAGTCAACATATCCAAGGCTGGACATGCTCCAGAGATGTGCTTCTTGAAACATCTGTACATTGAATATTTTTGACCAGTTCCAGGCCAAGAGATTTAAACCAACAGGGAATCACAGGCAGTTTCCTCAAGCCAGACACTTCTGCTGCAGCTTGTCAATGATGGGGGACGCTGCTCGTGCAGAACTCCACCGCAGAAAAACGCTGCATTACTGTACACAAGCATTCCCACCATTGCACCTTCAGATACCTCCTGGTCAGCATGAGCCACCCTTCACTTTTGGACAATTAACTGCATCAGTAAAAATGTCTGACGGTGCTATGATTGAGGGATACAAGATAGCAACAACATCAATTTTTAACGGGTTTTTTTTTTTCCAGACTGCTACCTTTTTCCCCCCCCACCCTTTGGGGCACCAGTGCTTGGGGTGAGACAAAGAGCAATGTTTTCTTTTAAGCAGAGGAGGAGGAAAAGGTTACCTTGTTTACCAGTAACTCTGGAGCACAAAGAACTACTTTGTCTTTATGGAAGAAGCAGTAAAGGTAGTTTTTCTTAAGGGCTGAGGTTTCCAAGGCTGCCCTTGTTGACGTGACCGTGACCCAGAGGGCTGTCTGCAATCCCAGGGAGCCCAGGCAGTGAAGGGCTGCTGGCTTCAGGGTCAACACAACTGCCTCTGCTCCCAGAGAGGATCCGCAGCTACAGCTACAGTGTGCCTGAAAGGATGGGAGGAGGAGGAAGCTGTGCAGAAACTAACACAGGAGGCTTTGTGAGTAAAGAGATGGTCAACAGAGAACGGGACGTGATCTTACTGCAGAGAAGGAGATACTTTCAAAATACTTAAACAAATGTTTTTTCTTGCACTTCATTAACATTCTGACACAGCTGCAAGACTACCCCATGTGGAATCACTCTGCTATCTTTTTTTTTCTTTCCTATGCAGTGAAGCTCAGTATTATTATTAAATAACTTCCATTCATGTGTTTTCCATACAACCCTCAGTGATCAATTACACTGATTCATAGGCAACAAAATCCAAAATTTTTCTATACTTAGTGTTTCTTAACGCTGAGAGAATATCCCATTTATCCCTGAGTATTCAAGATACAACTGATTTTGCAAGCTTTCTGAAAACTGATGAAGTAGAACTATTTCCCCATAAAAAAGGCAAATAGGACAAGAAAAATCTGTAACAAAACATGAACAGTGAGATAAAGAAAGTGACCTTCCTGAGGAATGAAAAGGAATGTAAGAGATTAGATGATAATATTTCCATGCACGCAAGTAATTATTCCAGTAAGAGCGGCTAACCACTATCCAGTCACTTTTCACTTATACTGCTTTAATTGCAGTACAAGTATTGTTGCCACTTTTAGAAAGACTTTAAATAATGTCAGTATTTAAGATGTCACTCCACAGCTTACCTGTCCATCCAACATCTGTGCTGTGATAAAATAAATAACAATTTTTTTTAACAGCATACAAGAAAGCACTACTCCTTTTCATAAGGAAACACAAACCTTACTTTATATTTACAAGGTGTTTGCTGGAGCATACATAGGGATCAGAAACACCATGAGCCACTGGATCTTAACACTGGAAATTGGTAAACTACCAACTGTTATGCGGGGTTAAGAAAATACGAGTCTGAATGGCCTACCTTCACTGCCAAGAAGTTGAGGCCACTTTCATGAGCCAAAGCTTTTGCTATCATGGTTTTTGAGCACCCAGGAGGTCCGTAAAGCAGGACACCTTTGGGAGGCTGGATCCCCATTCGGATGAAGGACTCGGGATGTTTGAGAGGCCATTCAACTGCCTGCTTCAACTTCAGCTTGACATCTTCTAGTCCTCCTATGTCTGACCAAGATACCTGCACAACAGAGCATTTTGTTGAATTCAGACTACAGAGCAGAACTATTAAAAAAACCAAACAAATCAAAAATGCTCTGTAGAATGTGTACTGGTTGTTTCATGAAGCCGTTTTTAATGAGTCACTTCTTCAAAAAGTCTTTATTAAATAAGAAGCACAAGACAGGCTTGTCAGGAACACATAAGGGCACGTAATATGTCCTACCCAAACCAGCAGGCAGATCTAAAACCTGCTACACCTCTTCCTACATCACTGTCAACAAGCCTGAGACTTTTCCCCATATCCCCTCAGACTGCTCTTTCTTCGATCACAATCCACTTCAAATATTAAACATGTCAAGGCACACCTAAATCAAATGATCTTCTGCCTTAAAACACTCTTCCAGAAATTTGCTCAACATAAATCATCCTTCAGCTCTGGAAAGGCAGTTCCATGTGAAAGGCAAGCAGAGTGTTACTGAGAGGCAAAGTATTGCCTTTCACCTGAGCTGAAAACTGGTGTCACCCTTGGCTTGTCCTTATTTTCTCCTGATGCCAGGACGAGGAGTGGAAACTAGAAGAAGACAGTCTCTGAAAAAGGTAATTCAGTCTGCTATTGAAGTGGATGAGGAAGTGCATTTGGATGTGGCGCAAGCACTTTTGTTTAAGACCAACCAACTTCAAACCAAATAAAATTTCTCAATTGTCAGACTTTGATGTAGAAGAAATTTATAAAGACAGCAGAGAGCAACCAGCAAACACAACAAGTTTATGTTTCTGAGTCAGATATGAAATAGTGTGATTTAAATTTCATTTTAAAAGATGTATTACCTATCCCTACAACCCTTGCTTCCATCTAGGAGCTTTGTAAACTGCACGGAACTAAATCTTGGCACTCTTAGGCAACTTTTTCTTAGGGAAGAAGACAAAATAGGCTTGTTCTCCTTTTTTCAAGATCAATCCTTACTCATACCTGGTAAAGCATGGGACTAGTCATTCCTACCATCGTGTCTTTCTATCCAGACAAAGATTTTGACAAACATGAACGTCTTAAAATTAATTAGGCCATCAGGAATTCCCTATAACTTTCAGCAAGATCTATTAGCAGTACTTCACATGTGTATAAAAAGCCAGGGAGAAAACATTTAAATGTTATTTTTACCCTCTTAAATATTCAGTCTTTTACTCTCTGACAATATTCAGTCTACTGCATAAGTCTTCTGAGGCATTATTCAAGTGATTTTTTAGACCCACTATATGTCATTTAACATCAGCACAAGTGACAGCATTGTACAGAAAAGGTGAAGTAGGGCCACCTTACATGAAGGTTGTTTTCAGCAATCTGGAGACTTATTCTGACTTTGCTTACATTTTAAATTCCTACAGTGCAAGGTGTGGAATTGGTGAGGCAATAGTATAAAAAGCAAAAATAGCTAATAAACCACTACCTTCACATTCTGGTGAAGTTCTAAACAGAAGAAATTTTTATTTCCTCATTTCAAAAGGAGAGAGATAAGTGTGTGTGCGCACATGTGTGTGGGGAACAGTCCACCAGCAATATTTACACTGCTCTCACCTGCACAGGAACTCAAAGGAGAGGTCTTGCAACACCAGCAATGAGGTGTGATGTTCTGTCACTGTGGAAATGGCTTTAAAGATTAGCCTTGGGGCTGGGCTCACACATACAAAGCCAGCTCTCTGCTACAGTGTGTAAGATACCAAGATTTCATTACTGCTGTAATCTTTAGCTCTCCCCAGGTCAACAGAGCTCAGAGCGTGATGCAGAGCAGCAGCTCCCCAGAGGTTATTAAGCACCAGTAATAAAGAAATAAAGCAGACAGGCAAAGGATGTCTCATCCAGAACCTTTTGGCTGCAAAGTCACAAATCTGAGTGCTGAATTACAGTAAAGGGAGTGAAAGAGGCAAGCAAAATGCACAGCACTCTCTGAAAAAAATTTCAGAAAAACCCATAGGAGAGGGAGGAGCAGCAAATGCAGTGCAACTCTCCAAAGAACGGCAGTATTAACTTCCTGATTTATAATGTGCGTCCCCCCTCTCCTGAATCCCTGCTGCAGAAAAAGCAGCCTTCTAAAAAGGTTGTAACACACAGCAAAGTTCAAAAAAGGCTCTGTAAAAATGGAAGGCAAGATGCACACAGAACCAGGCAGCAAGGATTTTGCATTTGCCTTGGTCACAGCCAACACACAATCCAGACACAAGAGGAAGGACTTGTAGCTTTATTCAGAAGTTACTTTGAACTCTTGTCATTTGATTGGCATGTGGCTACTGCAAAGCAATGAAAGATGAAAAAGCCCCACCATCTGAAAAATGAAACTACAAGTCAAAAAAATCTCACGTATGTCAATGGTTTTACTTTTAAGTAACTACAGAGGCCAAAAGTCCCATCCACACCAAGGGCGCTGCCAAGTGAGTACTATACCTGCAATTAACAGCTAAAGCTGAAAAGCTGATATTATTAATGTAGCTCAAATTCCTGTCTTCGCTTTGTGAAAAAATCTCACATCTTATAATTTATGTAGTGTTTGAAGTTATTTTTAGCAAGGATTTTTCAGATTATAGCATTCACAGAATGTTTTGAGATGGAATGGACCCTAAAGATCATCTAGTTCCAAACTCCCTTCCTTTGGTAGGTGATATGGGAGGACACAAAATCTGTTGCACCCAGTAGTTTGAGTTCTACTTTAAACTCACCCGGGCACCAAGCAGATGGCTTGAAATTTACCCTACATCATTAGAGAATATGCATTACTTTGTTTTTGTGCTGACGGGACCTGCATTTCCACAATCTCCACTATGTTGTTAATAAAGGAATGAATTTCAGTAGTACTCCAATGACTCAGTGGGTGTTTATCAAATAAAATCAAACAACAATCAAGGAAGCCACCAGCAGGATGGTTTAGTGGACACAGGAGCCTGAGGAGTAGGTTGACCAGGACTGAGAACAGATTTCCTGCAGTTCCTCAAGGCCTTGCTTCTACCTGCCTGTATTGTGCCGTTCAGCAGCATTCCACCTGGCTCCAAAGGGGCTGCTGTGCCTGAGAGGCACAGCACAGGGGTAACAACCTGAGCCCATGAGCCAATAGCACAATGAGCAAGGCAAGAATCAGGAACTCTGGCTCTCAGCAGAACCACTTAGCCTTGAGGATATTGGTGCCATGACACCATTTCCAGGACAAGCTGTCTGGGGCCAGCCCCGGCAATTCTACCCTGCACAGCATGGACTCTTAACAAGCCAAGTGTGACATCCGAGCTGGCTGCATGCAGCATCCGGTTCGCAGATTTTATTTCCCATTCCTATAAGTTTGGGAATAAGGGTCTACAGTTGTGCAATCTAATTCCCACATGACTCATTTTCATGCAATGCAACATAAATGTTTTCTTCTAGGGCTTGGGGAGCTGCTGAGAAACACCAGCACAACTGCCCACAGAATCAGGATTTAGTCAGATTAAATACAAAATTCCTTTGCTCAATCTTCTTAACATAGGTCAGAGTTGCCTTAAACCAGATCGGTTCCCCAGCCCAATTTATGTTGGGTCTGCAACTGAACTGCTATAATATGTAATTAAGAGGGCAGTGAGCAGAGTAAAGACGAACCTGGCACCACCAAATGAACTGTTCATATAATGACAGTCACTGACAGGTGACTGCTTGGCAGTGATAATCTGACTACAGCATTGAATTCTGCCTTCACTTAAAACCATATAATGCCACTGAGGACATTCAGGCCACATTCACATAAAAATCAGAGCAAACTCTTCACAGTTTTGTTTCAACACAGTGGCTACAAATGCTAACAGTTTTTTGCTTTAGTTTGTGTCTGCTTCCCAAAAGGCTCCACGAATGTTCAGGACCTTCCTTGAACATATCTCTGAAGATGTTTACTCCATTAAGCCACTCAGCATATAAAACTACAGATCAGGAGATATGCTCCTGCACTACAAACTCTTCCTGAAGCATTAGGAACTTAAGCTTCTGCAAATGGTTCTTCAAAATTATAATTAAATAAACAAACACACAAACAGAAAGATGAAGCACAACATTAACCAGTAACTTAAGGCTTCCACTCATAAAATTCCTCTCTTAACGTGGCCCTGACAATGTTGCCACAGCATTGCACAAAACAACTTACTTTTGGCACATCAATTGCCACCTCCCTCATGGCGCTGGGCCTGACATCATTCATCCCCTGCAGGAAGTCATTGAAAGCAATCATCACTGACCCAGCCACCTCGGTGTCCAACAGGTTGGGCCTCTTCCCCAGTGCTCTCCGCAGGGCATACAAACCTAGTGAAACAAAAAAAACATGGAAATAGGTAGGCTTGCTCCCAAACAGAGTCTACCACACACAAACACACTGCAGCACTGGAAAGGAAATGATGTTCAAAAGAGTGTCTCAGTGCTGGGCCTGAACTACGTCAAAGAACATGCAAGACTCTTCTGATGAGAGAGCACAAAAAAGGAGATTTGACAGCCACAGATAGAATATAAACTATATCTGTTCCAAAAGACAGAATGGAACAAACTTTGTTCCCCTGTTCCCAGAGATAAAGGTAGCAGGGCAAAATCTCCAAATGTCCATACAGTGATCTGAACACATTTCTAAACCACAGTGGAGGAGGGACAAGGAACATTTAAGAACATGTTAAATCAGCTCACAAGACATCCCCAACCTTGCCTACTTCTCTATTATAAGGACAGTATCTCCAAAACTTTTTTAAAAAGCCTGATGAGATTGCTTTAACTTCCACTGGAACCCTATTTTTCCATGTAGTAAGATGCCAGACACCTGCATTTTTCTCGCTATGGAACAAACATTCCCTGTGACACTCAGCAGTTATTTGTTCCCTTCAGCGATCACACTTTTCAAACGCAGGCAGAGCTTTTACCCTCTCCTTTGTTTGGACAAATCACTCACATACAGTATCTATAAATCTTGATACTAATTCCTAGTTTCCTCCTATAAATCAAACCCTCAAAAGCCACACAAGTCCCACCTACTCACACATCAACACATCAATACTCGTCGGGCAGGACCGAGCGGTACCGTTGGCAGCTCCCAGGCATTCCCCAGAGAGGAACTGCAGCCCCCGTTGTGTGAGACGCCCAGAAGCAGGATGGTTTTCCCACAGTATAATTATCCCTTTTAAGGCCTAATATAATTTAGGGTTTTATTGCTTCTGCTTCCAACCCTGTTCTATGACTGAAAATGTTAATTTTTTTGTTGGTGTACTATTACACGATGAGTATAATTTTATATACAGGTATACACACATCCAGATATGCAGTACCTCTTGCCATGTGTTCCAAAACAAATGAGGCAGCTCATACCACACCAGTTCACCTTGCATGACCATAAAAAGATAAACATTTGTTAAGTCTCTTCTATATTTAACCAAACAAAACATCAATTAGTGCTACATGAAAGGACAATAAAAGGGATAAGCCATTTCTGAAAATAGACGTGGTTTTAACTTTCAGCAGATTGTTGTCTTTTTTTACTGAAGAGGCACTGGTAGATGCAGACATGCAAAGTTTCTGACAATGACAGGAATTCTGCATTTCCTACAATATATACAACGTGTGAAGAGATATAATATGTCCCCTGTGAAGCAGTACAGCTGGTGTCTCTCCATAAAGTGCCAATTACAGCAGAGTCAGAGCACCTGCATCCAATACCCAGGCTCTTAATACAATAACAGAGAGAAAAAAAGTTTGTAATTCAGGTTTCCCCTTGCAGAACATCCAAAACTAATAAGATATATAAATAAAAACATTCCATGAGGCCAAGGAGAAAAATGAAAACCTGGTCACCAGAGGACAAGCATAAAATACAACGGACTCATTTTAACAACCCAGACAATTTTCACTGCTATTCTTCACCCCCTCCTTCCTTCCTCTGAAGAAGTTCATTTTAAGCAAAAAAAAAAAAAAAAAAACCCAACTTAAGTGAGACAACATAGATTCACCCCCCAAATTTAAAATTTGCATCCAAACAAATAAACTTGACATATTATTCCACGTCATTGCAGCTAAGACTTTGTTGGGGGCGAGCAGGCATTGGGGTTCAGTCTTATACTTTCTTTCAGGGCAGTCAATTCACACAGGAATCTCAGTTTTAAGAAAAATGCAAGTAAATAACATCTCATGAAATTAAGGCCTAGAGAAAGCAAGTTACTGATAAAGATATCTGCTCATTTCTGTATCTATCTGCTCCACCGAGTGCCCGTGTAGCCGAGCACTCATTTGATGCATTTTAAATGTGTCATGGTTATCTTTTTCTCCACGACATGAGTAAGTCTTAAAACCAACCACACTTTAAAAACTGAGTGAGTACAGCAAATAAAAACGCCCAAGGAGACCAGTGCTCTTAAGGTTTGTTACTGCCAGTGCTATGAGGAGTATGAGTGAAATTTTAGTCCTCAGCAGTGGATTTGAAAGGCAACAGACTTGATCCAGAACAGGAATAAAGAGGTCACAGCTTTCCAAACAAAGCCGGAATTCATTTCAGCATGTGCACGCACACGCCGCTGCATAGGTCAGCATTTAATTGAAACAATGTTTTACATTAAAACAATAATAAAAAACAGATTGAAAAAGAAAGCATGATTCTTCCTGTTTCCTCCTGTTATCATAATCATTCTTTCCTGCACTTCAGATTGACCTCTAACAAGAGGGGTGGGGAGGGGGAGCCTCAGTAACAGGAGAAGGATACAGCCAGTGGCTTGCCAGAGGCAGGAAAACACATCCTTGTCTCAAGACGCTGAAAGATGGATTTAACGTAAGGAAATGCAGGGTAGGATGCAAACCCCGCTGCCAGAAGCGGTGCAGAGGCAAAGGAGGTGGAACTCTACAGCAAGCCCACGTTCACCACTACACAAGTTATAATGCAGATACAAACAGGAACTCCTCAGAAAACATCAGGCACCTCCTGAGTGTCTGCCACATGGGAATGTTTTGGGTTGAGCATAATGTCATTGCTGTGAACTGACTCTGAGCACAGCATTTGTTCCAGCTCTGCTTGCTCCTTTTCAGATGTTACTCCCTTCTCAAGGGCTGAGTACCAAAGACCCTTTTGGCAGTGCCTGGGGAGGGCTCAGAAGTTGGCAAGTGGGTTTTCCCTGTTTTATTCCAGTCCTGCATGAGGGGAGGAAGGACTGAGATGCAGTTATCCTGCTGAAGGGTCAGTGGGACTGTTCACACAGGCACAGGATACCTATATCTAGCACAGGACTAGTGAACAACACTGATCCTCGGTGAAGTAGCAATGGAAAATCCTGGTTTAAAAAAAAAAAATAAAAAGGAAAAGAAAAGAAAGCAGCACAATAAGGCATGCATGATTACAAACAATGGAAAATGAACAGTTTGTTCCAGCCCAGCAACTGTGTGCTCTACCTCACCAACTCATCCTGTCTGTCTAGAACAGAGGAAACCAAGTGGACAGAGGGGAAAAAACCAGCAGAACGCCCTGTCCTGGTACAGATGATCCTTCTTTGGTACCAAGCTATGCACAAGGTCGATAGCATTGTTTGCCTGTAAGATTTTCTTGCTCATAGCTTGGCTAAGTTTTGCCACATTAGGTCATAATAACAAATATCTGAGCCTAAAAATAGACCCTACGACACTGCTATATTTGTCAGTCTGTATATAATTATACACCACTGTAAATAATAGGAAGCAGCCACTCAGAATGACCAACATATACACTTTAGGTTTCCAAAACAGAATATATACACAACACTTGAGGAAATAAACTGAACCAAACAAAACTGTTACTCGTGCTTCTTTTACTGCCCATCAGCTACTCCTTTTGCAAATCCATCCTGTCTGGACTTACTCTACCAGAATCCCAATACCAGAATTTGTAAGTAGCTTCAAAGAAATTGTTATGCTCGTGTAAGGTTGTTTACAAAAGGAAATGTTTCTTCCTTCTCTGCTAATCTGGCATTTCCCTCCCAAATTCTTCTGGCCAAACCCCGAAGACACACACTATTTCTCCCTGACAGTGGCAGCTGTCAGACTCAATGTGATCCTCTACCATGTGGCTGGCAGTGGAACACTCAACAGAGGGGCATGGATGGGTAAGATCCCAGCTTTCTTATAGCACTGGAGGGGGCATCTTCCTCTACTTCTATACCTTTACATACTACACTTGAAAATTTAACAGGTTTAGGCATAGAAAAAGCATTTAATACAACTTAAAGTCAGTTTATAAATATATTTTTAACCTTTTTTTTTTAATTTAATCTGTACATAAAATTCATGCTTATTTAGGAAGAAAAAGTCAGGAGCAGAAACCTTGACTTTTTGCTCTCAAAACCATATTCTGCAATCTGTCTTTAGCTGCCAGAGCTATATGGGAAAAATCCCTGAAGAACTTTCATGCACTGTTTGCACAGGAAAGATAATGCCCTTAAATCCCTTGTAACCATAACATTGCAAATTCACTGGGCCAACCTGAGCACTAACCTACTATAGGGATTATATCCACAATTTATAGTCCTTCCTGAAGGGCCCTGGCATTTGCTGGAACATGTCTGTGGAGCTGCCTGAAAGCTGCTGAGAGGTGTGACAGGAGGGGAAGGAAGGAAGGAAGGGAGGAAAGAAGGAGGAACTGCATTTTCAGAACTTCTTTCGTAGAGGAAACAGTTTATTCACAGATCAGGTACACACGTCATTTATCCCAACACCGTGACAACAGAGGGAAATAAGGAATACCAGATTGCCTGTTCCTAGCCTGCTCCCAGACAGAAACGTACCTAAGCTAAGGGTGGTCACACGTGTGTGAGGAGAAAAATAAGGACTGCCAGGCTATCAAAACAGCAAGGGCAGAAAGACAAGAAGCAAAAGTTAGTGGCTAACTGCCCAGTCTAATTGCAATTAGGAATGTTTGCAAGGCATACAGCTAAAAATTAAAGTCAGGAGTCTCATGAAAACTCTGCCTGAAAACCTTTAAGCTCTGTCCCCCAATAGTAGCTAATCATTTTACATACAAATGCCTACTGCTAACTGCATTGCCACACATGAGTAACATCATTTGTTCCATACCACTCAAGCTGCAGAAGCAAGAACACGGTGACTTATCTGCCCAGAAGGTTCATTTAAAATATTAGCTACCTTATTGATCAACTCTTCTGAAAAATAATCCTTATTTCCTGCTTATATAAGTATCAGCAGACAGAATGGGATGTGCTTTAAACAGATTATTAAGTACTCAGCCCACAACTGTGTGCATGAAGTCAGCAATCTCATCATCCAATTAGCTTAGTTGTGGATAAACACACTTAAAATTAGTTATGATGAAAACCAAAAGTTCACATGCCCTGACTGCAGTCAGTGCAATGTTCCTCGTGCAAAAACAAAAATCAAGTACCATGAAAAAACAAACAAAAAAAAATGGGCAAAGACTTTCTACAAGAAAAAAATAACTCCAAAAACCAACACAACATGCACCGGCATTGCTTCAGAGAGACAGCAGCCACATGTAGCCACTTCTGCACAAAAGCCATCATTCTGAGCTGCTGCTCAAAGAAACAATCCCAAAACACGTGTTACAATTAGAGGCCAAAAAAGCCACACTGCTTTGCTCTGTGTGTGTGCAAGCAAGGACCCATTTACTCCCATCCTGCTCAGCCAATTGTTTTGGTTTAGAAACACCCTCTGCTTCAGGGACCCAACTTCAACACCACAGAACGCAGCACTAACTTAAAACTTGTGAACAGTGAAGATGGGGATTGGAGTTTCTTGCTCTCCTTGCACCATAAATTAGAGTGATGGAACACAGTGTCAGAAAACTCAGTTGTCCCAGTCCAAAAATTCATTTGCAGCTTTACTTTTGTATTATGTCTGTGCTTTTCAGTGCATTTCAAAATCCAATATTCTGCCCTTTCTGCAAAAATTTCGTAACACTTTTTTTTTAATTGACCATCTGACTAGATATGTTATTAATATTCCCCCAACTCCCACATTTTCTACATGACCTTTTCACAAAAAGGCAAGCAGCCTTCCCCACCTCATTTTGAGTGTCACATGGGGACCAGTACTCAGTTAGACAACGCAATAGCAGATTGTTTGCAACAGCATAGCTTCAATATTTGTCCCTGCTACTAATAAATAAGTAACAACACAGACATGGTATTTTCATTCACTTTCCATAAGGGAATAAAATAATTACAGTGTGTCAAGCAGTGCTTCCCCTTTCAAATCTGTAACTGCAAGTCAGTTAATTTGAAAGCAAAAACCACCCTGCAAAACAAACAATCCCATTGTCTTGGTCATCAACTGCCTCTGTCCAAATCTGCATTTTCAACAGCGTCTCAAACCCACATTCCTACATTTAGGATTATAATCCCAAAAAAAATCTACATTTGTTGCACACCCCCAACAGAACCGGGGTCCAGACCGTGCTGGGAAAGGTTCAGACTGAATTTTTATGGCTTAAAGAAAAGAGGGATACTCTTGATGCCCTAACACTGGGCTGTTTCATCAGGGCTGTGTCTGAGCTGAAAGGAAGAGCTCGACTGGAGATAGGAGGCTGGGAAGGCACAGATTGAAGGCAGCGTTTGTCTGGTTGAAAGAGCAGTCAGGGGCTGCTCCTCGGGGTGCACAGAGCCTCACTGTTAATCACATTAGCCCACACGGCTCATGTTTCCTGCAGGTGGCCAGGCTACCACAACTGCAGGAGCTGGGGGGAAACTACATAGGTCTAACAAAGAGACATTCCTGGGCTTCAGGGGAATTCACTTCCCCATCTATTAAAGGGAAAAACAGAAAAATCCTAAGAGACAGTCCTTCAGTTGATTATTGTTTTTTAATTCTTACTTTTAATGCAAGTGGATTGCAGAAATTCTGTTTTGGGGTGTAGAAGATACAGAAGGAAGTTTCTCAGCTCCAACAAAAAGCCAGGTATAGTATCCTCCTAAATAAATTACACCTTTACAGATCTGCTATCCACATAAAATCAATATACAGAGCTATAGATTAAACAGCATAAAGCCTCTCCATCCTGTATTATTCATCAGAATGCAGGGGTAATTAAAGGGGCAAATGAATGGCCCAGACAATACGATCTCCAAACAACAGGTCTCAAAATTATGAGAACACCACAACAGACCATTATGACATGCCTATGCAAGTGGCTTCACAGATTCAGCAGAGTAATGCTGATTCATACTGGTCAAAGATGCATCTCAATCCCTTATTTCTCTAAGATTTTTCTTTGTAACAGATGTCTTAAGCCAGTAAACCATTCTAATCCTAAAGGCTAAGCAGGGTGATAGCTTTTTCAGGCAATTTAAAAACTTCTGATGCAAAACAAAGCCACCAGCGCCTCTTTCACAGAAGTCTCAAAGTCTCAGTGGTTGCAGCATCCTTACTGGAAGCAAATCAATGTTCTTGCCAGAAAGACCACTATTTAAACAAAGCCATTTGTTCTTCCTCTCCTCATGATGCTATCTTATCACAGCCCAAGTGTTTTATATCAGCACACTGAAATGATGTGTAATGAACAAGGATGTTCAAGATAAATTCTGAGAGTCACAAAGCAAATACTTCCTTTCTCTGTAAACAATATGACTGAACCCACTCCTTGAAGAAATCAAGCTATATTTATATTCACCCTCTTGAAATGCTACAGGCAGCCATAGAAGGATAAGTTTATAATAAATTGCTATATTTGGAAACCTTTGTTGCTAAGCATCTTCTAACATTCAGTACAGTTTATACCATTCATGTCCCTGCTACATAATTAACATTTCATACGTTTTGGTTTTTTTTAAAAAAGAAGTACAGTGCTTATCTTTGCCAATAAATTAAAACCATTATAATTTTTTGGGGAATTAATAAAAGACCACGTGGCAAATTAAATAAAGGAGAAGCAACAAGATCTCAAAGGCATACAAACACTGACATTACATGCAAGGATATGGCAGTCTATCTTCTATACACTCCTCTGCTTGAGATAAAATAATTCAGAAGGCAGCTGTTCACACTAAAAACCAGTCTACTAAATAATTTAGGATACAGTAGACCTCTCCCAGCCTGAAGAATACGATTTTCCCAGTTAAACACATAACTAAGCCCTTTTCTTGTCAAGAATTCTCTGTGTGTGAATCCCTTGGATGGTACTCAGGTCCCCAGGAGTCTACCAAGAGTAGCCCACTGCAAGCTGATGTCCATGGGATGTGGCCCAGTGCCCAACGTGAAATCTGCAGGTTTTCCACACTTGGCTGTTAACTTCGTGAAAGCATCAGCTAATTGTGGAAATCACAAGCATCTCGCCAGGCAGTAGAGAATCACAGCAAATCTTAAATTTCTCCTGTGTAGTCACTACAGATTTTGTAACCTTGGACATGTAGATATCCTATAAAAATCACAGTTTTGTGGTCTCATTTTTGTGAGAGGCTAGAACTGTATCTTCAGTAGAGGAAAAAGAGAAAAATCCACTAATATTTTAAAAATTCAGCAGATGAAATAAAAGCACTCTTAGCTGATTATTACAAGCATCTCCACAGAAAGGTGCCATGGGTTTTGGTCATATTACCCTGTTTGGGAAAGTCCAGATCACACTGCACAGATTCTCCAAGTTTCTTGTCCACTTTTCCTCTACCTGCCCATCCCTGCATACACCACACCACAATTGTATACACACCATAGACACAGGGGCCTAGAAACATTCAGCACAAAATGGACATTACAGGCCCCAAAACTTCTCCAGAATTCCCATGAAAATGCAGAGCTGCTGAACAGAACACAAGACTTGCCTGTCTGACCCCAGCAGTACCACTAAGCAAATCCTGCACTGGAGAACAAACAACTTCTGCCAAAAAAACAGTTGGAATATGTTTAATTCTACAATGGTTATTTACTTTTCATTAACAAATGGTCTTCAGAATTATATAGAAGGCAAACATCAAAGCCTGTACAATGAAGTATCTTAGGAAACCCAACTAGAGATGCAAAAGCCCCACAAATACTACATTTACCATGTTACATTAATTCCTACACCCTTGATTTATATAAGCAGTATATACACAATATATTTGTTAAAAAAACAGAGTTGAAGTAGAAAGATAAGGAAAGATGAGTCCTCTGGAAAATGATCTAAACTTTGTATAAAGAATATAAACATATTTTAGCTTGCAATCTTTCAGTCTCTCCAGCCACAAACCCAAGGATACAAATGGGGTATGCAGGACTTGAGAGTCTCCCACAGACCACAACAGAAATACAATCAGCTAGCAACAGCAATCCTGTGCCAAAAACTGAACATGTATTCCTGAGTTCTGAAATCTATGAATTTCTAAGCTGGTTTCCACATTTCACCTGTACTTACACACACACATCAAGTCTGAATGTGGCACAAATAACCTTGAAATTTGTGAAAGAATTCTTAACTCAGATATTGCCTGAATACAAAGCATTTTGGACATTTAGAACTGTGCATTAGTCTCATTAACTATATGTTTATACCAAGTTTTATGCTGTAATATATACATATATATAAAATATTATGTTCAATTCTAAGCCCTGCATCCCCAAAAAGGTTATTGACAAACTGGAGGCAGTTCAGACAAAACCAACACAATTTCTCAGAAGGCAGGAAGGACTTATTTATGAGGAAAGATTAAAAGAGCTAAATATTTATAGTTTGGCCCAGTAATGAATGAGGAGGTAGGGGACATGAGAACAGCCTAGAGATATGTGAAGGGTGTAAACACTAAGGAGGGAGAGCAAACATGTTGTACAAGGATGTAAATAGAAATAATGGGATAAAACTAAACAAGGAAAACTTAGGCTGAATATCAGAGAGCATTCCTGGGCAGCAAGCTAGCTTGGCCCACAGCAGAGTTTCTGAAGTGAAGCAATAGAAGCCCATGCATCTTGGAACAACACAAAAAACTAGACAAAACACTGGAAAATTTGCCATATGAAGGAATCTTGCTCTACTGAGGAGAAATAGTAGATTATAAAAGTCTTTGCTAAGTTTAAGTCCAGCGAAAGCAGTAATATTTTACCAGGTGTTGAAAACGCAATATAAAAAACAGATAAAGAGCTTAATTGGAAACAAAAATAAAGACTCCAACTAAGAACGTTCCTTAATGATGAGCAACTTAAGTTCACTTTATGTAATAGCTTGACTGACTCATGCTTCTGCAACTTCTTGAAGAGGAAAAATTCACGTGGCCTGCAAGGAGTTAAGGGCGCTGGACTGGATTTTCCCCAGCAGAGGTCACCCCACATTAACAAACGACAGGGAAATTGAACAGCATGGAGTCACACTTGAGGAAAGAAGAGCAATAGGAAGCAGATACCCTCCTTCCCTCATTCCCACCACTGGCTTTGGATGCAAAGCTCCGGGATAACAGCATGTCCTGCAATCAGCCACAGGTAGATGCCCAAAGTTTTTTATCTACATAGCGTTCAACCTGCACAACATTCCAAATTTATTTTCTAAGAGGTCCTCATGAAGTGGGTAAATATAATCTATTTGCAGCTGGTTTATGAAGTGTCCAGAATCCATCTGTGCATGCAGGAGTAATGCCTTGGCTGGGTCATGTTTGGAATTGAAACGACAACACTTCTCACCGAGAACTTTAGATTACATTAGTTAAGTGTTTACTATGCGAGTACTGAGACACAGGCAGACTGACAGGCTTCCAAAAACACAGGGGAAGGAAAATAAAAAGGGAGTTTATCTTTTTTTAAAACAAATATATACAAGCAGGAAAAAATAATGATGTTTTCTAATTTAAAACAGAGCTTAAAACACAACTGAAGCCAAGAGAAGAGCACTGTAAAACAAATAGTCTGTGTTCATGTATTTCTTTTCTTCTTCATGCATAAAAACTCCAAAAATTCATATTTGAGAACTATCCCTTAAAAATTCTGGAAGCTGGCAGGTAAAATCCTTGCTGTTCCAGGTGCCATCACCCCTAATAAAACATCTGTCATCTTCGCAGTCAATTCCGATGCAAGAATTATCCGTGCTCTGTGCCACCGCCAGAGGAAGCTGTCCCAGTGCCAAAGGAAATAAAAGTAACCAGCACATGCAGCAAACTCACTTGTGAACTACAAAGGAGCAAATACGCAGCAGAGCTGGAGAGTCATATTTTGACTCGGCTGTTTTAAAGGGCTGCTCACGGGCAGATTTAAGCTCCAACAATTAAACAGTGCAGACACATTCTAGCAAAACCTAGGAACTGATAGAGCGTACTTGCAAAATTTCATCCAAAGAAAACAGAAGTGAACTCATGCTGAAGCATTCCCTGGAACATACTGAACCCTGGCTGCATGATGCATGGATAACTCTCCAGGGCTATGCCTGTTCCCAAGGCCATGGGCCACGTTCCAGCCCCCGGCTCAGGGTGTGCTCTGCAGCTCTCTCAGCTCTGTGCACAACCTGAGCCAGGTGCACACAGCACCCTCGCCCCTGCAAGGAGCTCCTCATCTGCAGGAAATGGAATATGGGCACAAAATATGGAAGGGAGACACAGGAAACACCACTGAGACACACAGCGTCCACATCCTCGGAACAAGGACCTGCAGGACAAGCTGTGCATCCAGAGTGATTCAGGATTTTTGTGTGCAAGGCTAGAAAGCAGAAAAACTCTTAGGGATGTTAGCTAACTCCCTAAACCATTGGTTTACTGAGAGACAGAAAGCTGTCTAATATCCTAGAAATGGCATAGGGGATTACCCAGGGTTATTGATCTTAACATTGGATTTTAAATTAATATTCAAAGAATTTTTCTGATCTGCCCAGCAGCAGACTGGTGTTCCTCATATCTCACACCTGGCTGTCTTTTCTTTGACACAAAAATTATTAAAACCTTGTTTTTTCAAAAGCCATTAATACAGACTGTGGATTTTTTTTCTCCTTAATAAAGACACTAACAGTAAAGTAATACCCTAAATAAGATAAACAAAGTCTTACCTGCTTCCTTGCACAAGGCTGCCAAGTCTGCACCCACATAACCATGTGCACTATCAGCCAGCTGTGCCAACTGCTCTGCTGTGAGCGAATGGGGAACTTTCTTGAGAAGCTTCAGGAGTATGTCCAGACGCTCCTGGGCATTGGGAATCCCGATTTCGATCTCCTTATCGAAACGCCCTGGCCTGCGCAGTGCTGCATCCAGGGCATGAGGGCGATTGGTGGCCCCAAGGACCAACAGCTGCCCTTCACTGCCTTCCTGGAGGCATCAAACAGTGCAAAATATTATTTTTAAAATACAATTAAATGTCACACAGCTTATAAACATAATCCTTGCTTACTTTTCCAGCTATTACACACACTAAAATCCTAATGCTGGCTCTAAAGGAATAAAACAAGCTTTTCAGAATACATACCCCAAAAGTGAACCCAACCAACCCATCTGTAACTGCAAGTTAGCAATACTACAGGCTGCATGCATGTACAGATAATACAAGAGACACTCACACTTTAATCCCCAATAATCTGCTTTCCTGAACCAGAAAGTAAGAACCAAGGGGAGAAAAAGAAGTGCTTAAACTAAAATGCAGCGTTGGCACGAGAACAAAATGGTATCAGCAGACCTTGAATAAACAAGGTTGGGAAACAAATCAGTTCAGGTATCAAACCCAGCAAAGACAGGAGGTTATAAAGCTTCCTGTAGGTCCAGTAGGAAAAGCAAGGTCAAAAATCCTAATCAATTTCCTCAAACTCTGCTTTTTCACTTTAACAGTGAGGCAGGAGGTCTCTTGTAATGTCATACTCCTTTTGTGAATGAAGCACTTTTTCCAGGAAGAATATCCATTAGCCTTTGCCACCAGAAACTATGTTCTGTGAACAATTCCAGACTGGGCAACTCAAATATGAAAATAGCCTGTGAACAATTCCAGACTGGGCAACTCAAACTGCCATGCAGGGAAATAATGAGAAACTTGCAGATTACATAAAGTGAAGAAATTTATTTTCATCCTCTGGACAGAGTTCTTTCATCTTTCCTGCTAATAATCATAAAATAATAGATGAGAGATTGCCAAACTTTATGGGCTTAATCCATAATTTACTCAACTCAATCAAATTTACTGTTTCTTTTTTAGGCTTTTGTTTATGCCCTACATACTGCTCTGGCAATCTTGAAACAGCTGCTGTTGCCTTTAATCATGCAGCCTACATATGACCAGAAGTATTTTGATGACTTTGATTTCAGAGCAATTAAAAATACCTGGTTTAGTTCAATGATGGGCTATCACTGAAATTTCAGTTTGATCTCCAAAACTACAAGAGGGAGAAAAGGCAAAGGAAAGGCAGTGCATGGAAGAAACCTACTTTCTTTTAAACTCACAGTTATCAGGAGACATTCCTCTCCTACATCCTCTGCTTAGCATCCAAAAAAGCATTAGATTACTCTATGAAGTCTCACCTGTTTTCTTTCCCCACTAGTGATACATCTAAAATTGGCTCCCCTGTAGAAGCAATACTATTTTGTTCAGTGATTGCCCATGCACATTATTTGTCTCAATAGAGTCGACTTACTGAGCCAATGCCATCCATTAATGTCAGCAATGAAGCAACAACTCTCTTTTCCACTTCATTCTGAGCCCCTTCTCTCTTTGGACAGAGTGCATCCAACTCATCTATAAATATAATTGAGGGGCAACTGGAGGGAAAAAAAAATAAAGGGAAAAAAATGTTAAGACGCTCAGGAAGATTTAAAACACTCAGGCAGAGCAAAGCTGTTCATGGAAAATGTCCAGTTCCTACAAAAACTAACAAGTATCCCACTCCTTTAGGTAACTGGAAGTTTCAGACTTGAACAGAGTGTTACTCAAAGAGAAAACTAAAATGAATAATATATTGGGCAACTAATACCTTCAGTATGCAATAGTCTTTTGCTAACGTACTATGAACACCAACCACATGGAAGTCTAAAGTCTGCCTTAGCCAGGTCTAATAAATTTGGGCAAGATGCCACCAGAGGCATGCTGTATCTAGTACCAACACTAACTCATTTAGAGCTGGCCTCCAAAAACTAGAGAGGAAAATCTGGATCCAGGTGAAACTCTGGCTTGTGCTTCCATCTCTTGAAACAAGCACACAATGCACTAACGACACAGGTCGAGCGATCTGGCACCATCCCTAACAGCCCCTTTAAAAGGGCAGTGTCCAAAAGGATTTAACAGGCATCCTAGAATTTCACTGCTTTCCTCCTAGCTAAGCTCTACATAAACAAATTTATTTCCTTTTAAAAAAACCACTGGATGAAAAAAAAGTCACAATTCAAAGATTCTTGCAAATATTTTTCTTTTAAAAACATTAAGGCTGGAACTGATACAACGGATAAAATTCTCCAAAGGAACGTACCGGAGAGAAGCCTCAGCAAATATCTGACGTAACCTCGACTCAGACTCCCCATAAAACCTGTGAGAATTAAAATATTTTAATAAAAACGTGGGTTTTTTGTCTTTTCCAGGCAACTTGGAAAATTATTGCTCATGAGTTACAAAAAGCTGTAGCACACACTTTTAAAGCCCTGAAGTCTAGGCAAATCTACAATAATCTTTATTTCCACAAGGACAGGCAATCAAGGTGAAATGGGGCACAGGCAAAGTTAGAATCACCTAGTAACTAGAAAAAAAGATTAAAGAGAACCGCTTCTCTTCTGTGTGAGAAACAATTTTATCTACATTTTTGAAGAACAACAAAAAATTACTTCTCTGGAGGCATCAATCTGTGCAGTACCACCTTAATTGCAAATATGCTCTGACAAGTTCCTCTCCTTGTTGCAGAACTAACCTACATGCAACTGCAGATGCAGTTTTAATCCCCTCTTTAATTCAGTCCATGCCTTACAGAAATTTCCTGGCCAAGTCCAACAAACCTCTTTTAATACGAGAAACATAAGCCCTACTTGAGAGAACCCTTTCCCATTTGTTTTTGACTCTTTTGGGCAGATAACCCATAGCAAATACTACATCTCTCCACAATGGATAGATGCCAGGGCATACTTTGGGCTACTGCATTTACAGAATTAATAAAAATAAAGAGGGTGGACTTACTTGCTTATTATTTCAGGGCCATTAATAACAGTAACGTGAGCGCCAACCTCGTTTGCAATGGCCTTGGCAATCATGGTCTTCCCAGTTCCTGGAGGGCCATAGAGCAGCACTCCTCGAGGAGGAGGGATCCCTTTGGATAAGCACATGCAGACAAAAAGAGAAAGTAAGTTACTGGTGATAAATGCCAGACTCAGCCTGCACTTGCACATTTCACTGTCCCTGTTATTACCAATAATAACTCGACCTCAGCATTAATTCCTGTAACAGACATGTCATTATGATGAAATTGTGGGCTTCCAGGGAAAAGATCACTCTTAAATGGGACATCCATCCACATTTTTTAATGTCCAAAAGACTCTATTTAAAAAGCACCTATTTAAATCATCATATTTTTCAGTAGTTCATTATGAATCTTCCCCGTGCGTTCTCAAAAAATTTGCTAGACTGAGTACCTAACATCCATGAATACACTTTAAGTTATTCGTGATCCTTACGGTGTCATTATATCAAATTTCCCACGTCAGAAAACCACTTCTCTTCAACGCTCCAGAAAGTTCTAGAAATACTGTGAGGCTTGATTTAAGAATGCTTGCAAGATGATGAAAAAACACATTAAAAGGGTGAATTTACCTATTTAATGGCACATGTTAAGAGTCAAAGAGACAGATACATTCAGGCACAGAACATAAGGGACTTCGGAAGAACAAGGTACTGCTGTGTACAGTTGAAGCTGGACAGAAATTACAGGTAAACTGCAAGAAACACTATTATGATCCCAGGTAAAGAGCCCACCAAAAGAAGTTTCAGACCAGCAAAGCCAAATTAAATGGGCACAAAAGCCAAAAACAGAAGTTGAAAAATTAGAAAGCAAAAAGCAGACACAAATGTTTGACAAAGGCCTGACTCCAGCACATAGGATATTGGTGAAACATGACCAAAGAAATATCAGGTAGGACTGGGAATCAGACAGGGAATGATGCCTCAAGGGCAGGCCACAAGCCTGAATCTTAGAAACTAATACACTGGAAAAGAGAAAAAAATTATCTGCTGACTGACAAAGGATGAAAATAAAAGCATCTCTACAGACAGGTTCCTTCACCAGTCCATTAAAGCACGTGCTGCTCCCTCCTGTGGCGTTTCTGGCACTGGCAAGACACGGGGCTGTGGAACCACAGGCTCACCTCAGCTCCAGCCTTGCTGCCTGTGAGCAGACAAGGACTCCCAACGTTTGGAGAGGGGCTAAAGGTTTGTAACTCCTGAGAAAACATCACCAGCTACCATGTAATTAGTAGAGAATCTGCTTAGCTTTAGGGACTAGGTATGAAGAACACTCACGCTGAAGCAAACTCTGCTGCCACAAAACCATGTGGTGATGCTGGGGTTGGGCCAAATGGGCTGGACCACTCGTGGATGCCTCACACCACCCCACTGACACCTGTGGATCATGGCCGGGAAACAGCCACCTGTGTGCTATGGAAACTGTCCCAGCTGAAATCACCTCCTCACTGAACTGTGTGTGGGGGAAGAGGTCATAGAGAGAAATAAAGGGCCTCCAAGACATGATATTAAAGAAATATTTATAAGTAAAAGAGCCCTGTCGCACAGTGATGCACACCTAAACAAGGTACACAGCCATTTGTGATAAATACACAGCACAGAGTCACAAATATCCTTTAAGTTTTTATATATATTAGCTAAAACTTTATGTATGGCAACAGTAATTGTCTTTGGTTTTCCACCCCGTAATTCCATACTAAACACACTCAGCAGTTTGAGTAAACAGCCTCAAAGACCTCCTCAAAATTTTGCAGGAACACACAGGGATAAAAAACAGCAGAAGAATTAATCTGAGTTCTTCTCCATTTAAAGGATATGATTAACTGACTCCACCAACACAAAATCTTAGGACAACACAAACAATTGCACCTTCCAAATGTCCAAGTACAGAAGTCTTTCCTATGTGCTACAAATTCTGCTCACGCATGCCTGAATTTCAGTACAGACATATATTTCTTCCCTGCTCAACTGTTTTTCATATAGGCTAACCAGAACATCTTCACAGTATCCATACAATGTAATTATAAAGCAGTTTGACATTGTTTGGACACACAAGTTTACCAGATCACTGTTACATAAAATGCGTTTAAGTGCATAATCCTGGAGCAATTCGTGTCTAAAAAAAAAAAAAAAAGTCATGTTAAAGAAGAAAGTTAATGAAGAAAGCCAACTCTCAGGCATCATACCGTAACTCTTGAACAGTTCAGGTTGCTTCAAGGGCAGTTCAATAGTTTCTCTAATAGTTCTGAGCTGGCTGCTTAAGCCTCCTATCATGTCGTAGGTGACCCGGGACTCACACTCGCCATCCTCTGCTACACTGGTCCTTGGTTCAATAAAATTGATTTTAGTTCTTGAAGAAATGAAGTAAAAACAATCTGTATTGCTCATTGCTCCAATTTTGCCAGTTAGTGGGAGTCCCTCAGCGCTGGCTTTCCCAGCCAACTCCAGATCCTGGGTGAGGTCTGCACCATCTCCCCTGCTGAAAGTTTTGTCTCCCCGCCCAGAGTCCGGACCGCTGGGCGTGACTGGTGAGCCTGGACCCACAGCTTTGCTCGGGGTGCTCATGGAGGCAACCCCTGGACTATCACCAATGTCCATCCTGCCAAGCTGTAAGGACAAATCTAAGGCACTGCTCTCCAAATCAGATCTCTCAAGGTCTGGCTCATTGGAATCACCAGGAATGGCGCTGCCCTGGGCAATCAGCTCTGCACCATCAGTCCCCTTCACTTTCATCACCACGATGTTGCAAAGTTTGCCATAGTAAGTGAAAGCCAAGAGGTTTCCTGGTAAGACTATTTTCCCATCTATGAGAAGATGAAAGAAGAAAAAAAGACAAAGATGACAACATTTCAATCTACTTTGGCAGCAATTAGCACTCAGACATTCTTGCATCAGAACAATTCTTTATCAGGAAGCTTAGAAAGTGCTATAAATTAACATAAGAAAAGGTAACTAGAGGTAATTTCAGGTACTTTGAATGATCCTTTTGTGCACAAGCAGACTGGACTGGATAAACATTTGTCAGGATCATACATAATCTCTCATACTTAAACTCATCATCAATTTCAGCTTTTTAAATTTCACACAAAGAGAGGTTTTCGAATTAGTATTTTAAGAAGTAAAAAGTTTGTATTTGCTATGAGTACCACTACCCTTGAATAATTTACCTTGGTTTTTTGCCTTACTTATGTACACCTACCACCCAAGAAAGAGCAACTTTACTTATATGCCACCAACATTAAAAAAAGGGATTCAGAGATTGGGATTTCAAGTTAATATTGATCCTTTAACTTGTTATTAACGTGTAGTAGTGCACTCTTTTCCTCACAGTGCAAGTAAACTCAGAAGTGCACCACAGGTATCAGCCTGAAGGCCATCAATGGGTGTTGAGCACTCCTAACTTGAGCCGTCAATACAAGTCATGGACCAGAGAAATGGAACCATAACTAATGCAAATTACACATTTACACCATGGAATAATTGTTTAGCCCAAGACAGAACCCTGAATGAAGCACGAACAAAGTAACATCCCCTATTTTGCCATAAGCCCCTGATTAAGAACATATAGGGAAAACGTTTGCTCTCGTATCCAGAACTTGATGATCTACTACAAAAATTCTCAAAAGAGAAGCAGCAAAACTCATACCAAGGTTCCTCAGCAGACAGACAGACATTTCCTCAGCATTAACAGTGGCATCTTTGTCCCTGTGGTAGGAAGGGAAAAGTTGGTTTTCCAAGTTCTTAAAAACCAAACCAGAGTCCACAGCACTTCACAGTCTTCATATCATATGGACTTAACCCTGAAGATATTAGACACATAGTAACACAAAAAGTGTATCTATGTAATCTGGGGCTACTTTTTTAATACTGTAATTAACAAAATCCTAAGTTATATTTATTATTTCTTAGGATCCCAAATATGCAATGCAGGCTCTTCATCTCACCAGGCAGGATAATCACTGCTACATGTACTAATTTGAGAAGAATTTACATCAGGCAGGTCGCTTTCCACCTTGCAAACACACAAACACGACTTTTATTGATTGAAACAGTGCCTTGAGCACTTGCATATCCACTATCAAAACACGAGTTTTCCCCACAAAGTGTTTCCTAGTCGTTTATTTAACTGACTCTTGGATAAGACTCACTTCCTCCATTTTGCAGATGGAAGTCCACAACTTTTCTAAGCACTCACACCTGTACGTTGGAAAACATCACACCAAAGGCATTTAAAGCAGATGCAGCTGCTGCAACTAAAAGTGTGAACAACGGGGGGAGCCCTAAGCCTGCAAATCAAAACCTGTTTCCTGATTTTAACGGTCAAGAAAGCAACATGATGGAAAACAGGTGTATTCAGCTAATTTAGAGGAGAGCTCTTAAAATATCATAGCCTTTCCTGATGAGTAAACACATACTCAAATACGCTGCTGGGGCCTGAAGTTAGGGATTGATTCTTTTAACTAGAAAAAAAAGCTAAATTATGCATGCAAGCAGTACCCAGAAGTGTTAATTGACAGAGAATGAACTACACCTGTAAAGCATCTAGAAACCTAGGCAGCACTTGAACAATGGGACTTCAATTTATTCTTTTAGTAATTTATGTTCTTACTTCTTACATGAAACTATGGTTCTCTGGACAGCAGAAGGAATTTCTTCATGGAAAAAAGTTCTGCAACTGACTGCCTGGGAACTGTGATGCTAATTTATAAAAATATAAGTGCTAGGACACTTTCAAAAGTACCTGTAAAGTACCTTTATTTAGGAAATAACTATAAGCAGCAACAATCCAAATGCCAACTCTGTGAAATGACAAGAGAATGAAGGGAAGTGGTTGAATAAAAACTTCAGCAAGGTTGTAACAAGTTCCATACCTCAACTTTACATCAACTTCCTCTGCCTGGATGACAGCACCAGTCACAGGCTGCACAGTGACAGTGTCACCTGGATTTACTTTCAGGTTCTTCTGTGTGGTTTCACCCAGCCCAATTCTCCCCCCTGGAAAGCCTGTGGTGGGCCAAGCAGTACAGACCTAGAAAGAGTTTTCAAAGCCAATACCTGTCAGTTGAGGTTTTGCCCCTCCCATTTCCAGTCAAGGTAAACAATGCTTTATTATGAAGGATTAGGTTAAAACCTGGTGCCACTGAGCAAGACACAAGTAGCACCGAGCTCTTAAGATATGATCCACAACACTTTTCAAGATGGAAGGGTGTTTTGCCTATAAAGGTGATCAAAAAATTTCACCAGGACTCTCTACGCAATCTGAAGATGACTCAAAAGCATACACTGTGCTGACTAGAAAATGCCACAAATCCATGAAAAAAGTCGAGTAAATAATTATACACTTTATTTGCAAATAAAACTGACATGTGTGCTTATGCAAGATATAATATATAACCCATATATTCACACATGACTTATAAAATTATCGAAAAGAAAATCAGCTGCATGGATTTTTTCCAATACTGAGAATACAGATGCAACTACAGTGTAGAAAACACAGAAGAGCATATTCACCATCTTTCTCAATGCATGATCCATGCTGGTTCTATTGAATACAACAGGAACACGCTGATAACATGAGAAAAGCACTTATAGGGAGGGACAAGAAAGGATCTCACCTCCTGGCGCCCATCAGCGGAGGTGAGCAGGGCCGGCCTCCCTATGCAGAGATCCGCAGATTTCATGCTGCTCAGCGACAGCTGCGCCAGAGCTCTGCGCAGCATCTTCGGGACTTTGTCATCTCCTGAAGTTTTCGGGAGAAAAAAAAAAATCCTTTTTTCTCACCTTCCTGTCAGTAAGTCCGGCGTTTCCCGGGCTGCCCGGGAAGCACAACCTCGCCAGCCCTCACGGCGCCTGCCTTGAGGGGAGCACGCGGACCCCCGTGAGGTGCTGCCGGCGGGGCCGGGAACACCGGTGGTCCCACGCTGCTCGGTACTGCCCCTTCCACCGCGATTCAGCTACCGCCGGCACCCTTCCACGGGCATAAGAGTAGGTTTCATGGGGGCTTGGACTGAGAGACGCCCCCCGGTCCCGCCTTCGTGAGGCGCCGGGAGCGCGGCTGGGCAGGGACTCACATTCAAACGAGGCGCCCTCAGCGCGGCGGGCTGAGGCAGCGGGGCTGGGGCTGCCCGTCCCCGCCACCCGTACCCCGTACCNGTGAGAGGTGGCGGGGGTCCCGCCAGGGGGCGCCCTCAACCACCGCCCTCCCCTCACAGACCGTGAGCCTCGGCCGTGAGGTGGAGGGTGCTGGCAGGAGGGAGCATAGAATACCCAGGGTTAGAAGGGACCTCTGGAGANCGGCGTCGGTGACGCGCAGCGCCAGCGGCCCGCCCGCGGCAGCTTCGAGGGGACCATCCCGCGGGGAGCCGCCACCCGCGGCCGGGCGCCCCTTACTCTTCCTTCTGGAAGAGGAGGCGGACATGCTGCCCCGCGGCCGCCTCAGAGCGGTTCCGGAGCAGAGGCCGGCACCGCCCCCGGGGGCGGCCGCTCCCCGCCCCGCTCAGCGCCATGGCGGGGCCGTGGAGGGCGCTGCGGAGGGTGCGGGGCTGGGCGGCCCTGGCGGGTCTGCGGGCGAGGCCAGACAAGTTCGGGGGCGTGAGCGTGGACCTGGGCGAGCTGCGCGGGTCCCCGCGGCTGGAGCGGGCCGCCTTCGGGCGGTGGCTGCGGGGCAAGTGCCGGGCGGGGGTCCCGAGGCACGGGGCGGGC